>OX596289.1:0-600000 GCA_951394225.1 Harpalus rufipes | reverse complement strand
GTCTGTATACCCAAAATAATGTAGCAAGTTGTAGGAAATGTAAGGAATTTAATGAAACTCACTTTCGTCTGAATTTTTCAACAGCGTATTGGAGACCGTATCAATGATGTCACCACAATCCTTACACAGATATTTCCGGCTAATTTCCCTATGATATTCGGTTGTCGTTTTTTAGAGCGGATGTGTGTATGCTCTTTGAATTCTTTGTACGATGTTTAATAAATTAACTTAATATTTTGTACGAATGTATTTCGTGTACATGAATTGTAACAATTTGTAAGATCTTGCTGTGTGATAATGTCCATGTTATTTTGTATGTAGGTATAGTAAGAATAAATACTGTTTGCAGTATTTGAGGTAGTTACCATGAAACTGTGTTACGTTCAAATTTGTTTATGTACCTTATTAATACCAACTGAATTACCCTTATTCTGGGTGTGCCGCATCTGTAATCTAAAACATTGTGAGGGTTGAGAAAAAAAGTACAACTTTCTCAGATATATTTCTTTCGTATAACAAATATTCTTTATTAACACAGAAAAGCAAAATCTATTATCACAGTAAATATACAATAATAGAATAATATACATGAGTTTAAATAAACTATTATATGATCTACCTAATAAGCTATGATACTCATAAGTACTTATAATCAGGGATCTTTTATTTTTTTTAAAATACATCATAATATTTTTATTCATCTACTTTGGCACAAAATTGTGATATGTTAAATGTTAAGAATAAAAATATATGATGTTCAAATTGAAGCTTGTAAACATTGCAAGGTAGTACTAGATGGGTGACCGATTTATATTAAATGTTCCCAAATTTTTATGCCCACAAGGGCCTATAATACCTAATTGTATACTTAGGGAAATTAATTTTTTCATCATTTTTAAAACAAAATTTTCACGCATCTTTTGTAAAAATATCGAGCTTTCTCACCAATATTATAGGTGCACCCTACCATACTTCACATTTCTTTTTTGGGTTCATGCCAGTACCAGCCTTACACTTAAACTCATCGCTAAATTCTTTCAAGTTACTGAGACTCCCTACTACCCTAAACTGAGGTGGCGAATGTGGGTCTTTCTCGATTTGTAAATTGGTAGCTTCTTCTGTGACTGTACTACACCATACTTGAGCAAAACTAACGAAAAATAGTTGCTTGTGGGTTAAGTTTAAACCGGGTAAAGGTGCAGGGATTGGTAAACGACGAGACATTTCCAGAAAAGCGTGGTAGGCTGCCTTAAGACCACCATTATCCGCTATGTTCTCACCAAGGGTTTGTCTACCATTTAAAGAACGATTGTTGATTTTGTATGAACCTTAAAAATGATTATTGTTATTATTTTTATGTATGTTATTCATAAAACTGTACAGGTATTTTTTATGTTTGAAAAGGTGTACTAATCTATTGTTTATAAAATGACATATACAATTGAACTGCTATTGAAAAATTGTATTGTATTGTAAAGGAGAATGAATTTAATGAGCCATCAAAGCAGGACCTGAGACACACAAGTCACGCAGACAAAGGCTCTCTAGGCTGGGCCTAGGATGCGAGACAGGCGAACCTGAAACCCCACAGTGACAAGTGGTACTGTCCCAAGCTACCCCACAGAGATGAAATAACATCCCACACAAAATTAATACAGACAAGGGCTGAAAGTAATATTTTATCAGCGTTTCAAGCGAACTTGAGGCCCGTAAAAACCAGTGCGGGTTATTGGGTGATCGAATGCGATTGAGATGCAAAGGATAATGAATTTAATGAGCCATCAAAGCAGGACCTGAGACACACAAGTCACGCAGACAAAGGCTCTCTAGGCTGGGCCTAGGATGCGAGACAGGCGAACCTGAAACCCCACAGTGACAAGTGGTACTGTCCCAAGCTACCCCACAGAGATGAAATAACATCCCACACAAAATTAATACAGACAAGGGCTGAAAGTAATATTTTATCAGCGTTTCAAGCGAACTTGAGGCCCGTAAAAACCAGTGCGGGTTATTGGGTGATCGAATGCGATTGAGATGCAAAGGATAATGAATTTAGTGAGCCATCAAAGCAGGACCTGAGACACACAAGTCACGCAGACAAAGGCTCTCTAGGCTGGGCCTAGGATGCGAGACAGGCGAACCTGAAACCCCACAGTGACAAGTGGTACTGTCCCAAGCTACCCCACAGTGATGAAATAACATCCCACACAAAATTAATACAGACAAGGGCTGAAAGTAATATTTTATCAGCGTTTCAAGCGAACTTGAGGCCCGTAAAAACCAGTGCGGGTTATTGGGTGATCGAATGCGATTGAGATGCAAAGGATAATGAGTTTAGTGAGCCATCAAAGCAGGACCTGAGACACACAAGTCACGCAGACAAAGGCTCTCTAGGCTGGGCCTAGGATGCGAGACAGGCGAACCTGAAACCCCACAGTGACAAGTGGTACTGTCCCAAGCTACCCTACAGTGATGAAATAACATCCCACTCAAAATTAATGCAGACAGGGGCTGAAAGTAATATATTATCAGCGTTTCAAGCGAACTTGAGGCCTACAAGAACCAGAGCGGGTTATTGGGTGATCGAATACGATTGAGATGACTTCAGGATGTAAAGAAAAATATGGTTTGTACAACAATTCAATATATCCTACACTGCTCTGAAATTCTACACTTTTACACCGTTCAAAACACAAAATCTGTACAGTTGTTATGTTGATTTACTATGAGGAATATACGTATCAATATGTAATACTTGAGAACTTATTTTTAATAAATATATAAGAATTATACAAATGCCAGACTGATAGTATAATTTTGAACAATATCTGATTTGAATATAACTGATGAAAGTAACAACATATACTCTACTAAAAATAAGAAACCTAAACTTACATTATTAATTATTTTTATGTATGTATTCATAATACTGTCCAGGTGTCTTATGTTTGAAAATGTTTACTAATATATACATATATTGTTTATGAAATGATATAAACAATTGAACTGCTATTGAAAGATTGTATTGTATTGTAAAGGAGAATGAATTTAATGAGCCATCAAAGCAGGACCTGAGACACACAAGTCACGCAGACAAAGGCTCTCTAGGCTGGGCCTAGGATGCGAGACAGGCGAACCTGAAACCCCACAGTGACAAGTGGTACTGTCCCAAGCTACCCCACAGAGATGAAATAACATCCCACACAAAATTAATACAGACAAGGGCTGAAAGTAATATTTCATCAGCGTTTCAAGCGAACTTGAGGCCCGTAAAAACCAGTGCGGGTTATTGGGTGATCGAATACGATTGAGATGCAAAGGAAAATGAGTTTAGTGAGCCATCAAAGCAGGACCTGAGACACACAAGTCACGCAGACAAAGGCTCTCTAGGCTGGGCCTAGGATGCGAGACAGGCGAACCTGAAACCCCACAATGACAAGTGGTACTGTCCCAAGCTACCCCACAGTGATGAAATAACATCCCACTCAAAATTAATGCAGACAGGGGCTGAAAGTAATATATTATCAGCGTTTCAAGCGAACTTGAGGCCTACAAGAACCAGAGCGGGTTATTGGGTGATCGAATGCGATTGAGATGATTTCAGGATGTAGCAGTTCAATATGTACTACCGTTCTGAAATTCTAAAGAGTTGTACACCTTTCTAAACACAAAATCTGTACAGTATTGATGATTTACTATGAGGAGTATATGAATATGTAATACTACAAAATTTATTTTTTATATGAAATTATTTTTAATAAATATAAAAAGAATTATATAAATGCCTGGCTGATGAGAATAATTTTGAATAATATCTGCTGATTTTATTTCAATATAATGGAACAAAAAATCTAACAACAATCTTCTAAAAATAAAACTCTAAACTTACTATATTGTTTGTCAACACACGCAGTTCGTTCTTTAAATTTTTCAATGGTTTTATTATTCCACCATTGATGTAAATTTCCCTCTTTATCATACTCTCTACCCTGGTCGTCAAAAGCATGGGTAAGCTCATGTCCCATAACTATCCCCATAGCCCCATAATTTAAACTAGGGGGGTATCTCGGCTCGTAAAAGGGTGACTGTAATATACCAGCAGGAAAAACCATTTGATTTTTTGTAGGGGTGTAGTATGCATTAACTGTCGGGGGAGTCATTCCCCATCTGAGAAAAAAAATGAATATAGGGGGCTGAATAAGCACAGAAGCAGCAGAGGGTTTTGGGAAGGGTAGTTGGTCACGCAAGCAAATAACAATTACCTTGTCTTATTGACAGCCTCGTCTAATTTTTCCAAATTTTTTCTTAAATTATATTTACTTAGTCTAATATTATTCATGAAGTATTCGTCGCTTCGTACCTGTAAAATCATCATTTACACACTTGTTTAATAATTAAAATACGTATGAACTCACTTCTAATTTTTCATATTTTTTATCTAATTGTGTAGCGTTTAAAATATAATCGGGGAAACCTATCATGTCACTTATAGCATCGGCTTTAATTATAGCAGCATCCCTAGTTTCTTGGTCCATCCAATTTAGATTTTTTAAATTTTTCTTGAATGCTTCTCTTACTTCATTTATCATACTTTCGGCTTGAACTTTGGAATCGCCATGAAATACCTTACATAATTTATTATTAAAACTTGTTTCAAATAATATTGGATTAGTGATTGCAAAAATTTATATGTGTGTATGAATGAATGAATTTTTGCAAAACTAATCCATGATTTTTTAAACGTACTTCTCTAACAAACATAGCTCCAATAGCAAACCCGATCATATTATTTGTATCTGTAATGCAATATCTCCATGGTTCCTCCCCTCCCTCTGAGCCTATTAAGGCCTTTCGTAGGCCTTTATAGGCGTCCCTAAAAGCCTTACTCAAACAAGCTGTAAGACTACGTACCATTTGCCATACTAAATAATTGTTCAACACTCTAAAAATAATTTAATAATAAGTTGTTTTTTAAATTGTAATAAATGATCGTACATTTTTTTCTCACTAGTACTGTTGTACTCGTTTAAAACAAAAGTAAGTTTTCCTAAATATTCAGGTGCGAAAACAACTACTTTTTCTTTCCAAGATATTTTTCTGTTTACCAAACGTAAGGCGTCTTGAAAGTATTGTCTCCAATCCATCTATAATTGGGAATAAACATAATATATCTTCGATTTTTTGGGTAATTGTATGTTCATACAAGAATGTGTGTAGTTTATATTTGAACCAATTTTGATGATACTATGTACAAAAATCATTAATATGTGCTTGTATGAAATAAAGTATGATGAATATATTTTTGAATAGATATCTAACGTATGTCGTAAATTATGATTTTAAATAAAGATGGGCCGTTCTTCCCCAAGGCGAAACTTTCTACCGACACCTAGCAACAATGGAAATGATTGTTTTTATACTGACAATATTGCAAAGGTCCCTTAAGTGGGCCGAGTGAGGTGAAGCCCTGGATATTAAATAAATAAATATATCAACATGGCATATTACCCATTGCTGGGTGTGCCAAATATATGATAATTCGAAAATACTTGGACTTTTTTACAAGAAAATATGGATTGGTCTACCCATATTGAATGTACAGTACCAAAATTAAAAACTTTATGTTATCTGTAAACTAAGAACCTTTGTGTCAGTTGATACACTTACTATGTTATATTTAGCTAAGTTCCAATCCATAATTTCTTATGTTATTACCTTATGGGGTAATTAATTCACCACCAGCAAACAGATTATTTGTTTTACAAAAGCGTATAGATTAATTATGAATGTTAGTAGTACGATTTCATGTAAAACTTTTTTTAATACTTTCAATATTCTTCCATTTCCAAGCAAACCCCCCTTATATGTGTGCTATTATGTATAATAATTTACCAACAAATTTAAAAGATGTAACATCATTAAATATATACAACACCAAAATTAAGTCATATTGATAATTGCTTTTACAATGTAAATGAATATCTAAAATCTTTTAATAAACTGTTTCTTGTACTTCATATTTGCTCTTCGTCGACTTGTTCTGGTTTATAAACATTTATTTATCTAACAGAATTGGTAAATTCTATTGAAGAAGAACACGTTGGGGATGATTTTATGTTCTTGCAATTCAAACTCAAAATTGGCTAACTGATCTAAACCTACCATTAGTTACGCGAAAGGACAATCCCATAACCCTCCCCAGGATCGTACCTTAGACGGTTGGGAAGCTCAAAATGAGGACGAACTTCAAAGCAAAATATATAAGAAATGTTCTAAATGTCGCCCAAAATATGCCCATCTATATTTAATTTCATAACACATGAAACAATTTTTAAAGTATACTTGTATGAAAATAAAATATTTATTGTGTTTTTTGTGTTGTGTACGAGTTTTGAGTCCAGTACTTACAAACGGCGCCTTATTTTGCAAATCACTTAAAGACATGATATGATACAACGTTTCTTCATCTCTCCTATCTTCATTTGGTGTTGTAATTTCAGCTAAACGAGTTTCAAAATCTATTACCGCTTGCATTTGTACTTTTGTTGTATTTTCATCACCGCCTACCAAATTATACCATATATACTAAACCATTTTTCGGGTAAATATGTTATTTATACCTAAAAGGACTCCCACTTTTGTCATGTAGTCCAGATAAGCAGCTAATACTTTGGCATGAGCTGTTTTGTTAAGATAGTTATCTCTAGTAGGAAGGGTTAAACCACTTTGGTCAATTTGTATAATGTAACGGGATGAATTTTTGTCATCCTCGCCTACAGCCCAACTAAATAGACCCCCCATGTTATATCTACAATATTTTTATCGTAAACCAAAATTCATGATGTATTACGAACTCGAAATCATATTAGTTCGACCATGAAATATTTCAACAACACTACAATGGCTCGACCAAGATTTAAGAAAATCAATAATTATTGCCAATATATTCAATTAATTACTATATTAAATTTTATTTTTTAGTAAAATTATTTGCAAAGTGATATGTATTTGTTAAAATACCACCTACAATTATATTAAAAACAAAAATAAATGAACTTCTGGATGATTATTACTTCAATTCAACAATTTTGATATGGTGTATTAATAGAGTGCATTGAACTTGAATACATTTCTTATAATAAAATTTCTTAGGTTTAATAATATTTGCAAATAAACCATTGTCTGCATGTGACAAATGTTTTCGTCGTTAATAATTTTTATTAAAGTAATAATATTTAAGATGGCAATTAATTGAGTATATTGTCAGTTACCTTTACCCTTAGTTTTACAGATAATACTAACATAAATATTGTATTATTTACTGTTGGAACGAAAAATTTGGGACTTGTCTTTTGTTATATATTTGCCCGTAGATTATTGTTTAAATGAGATATTTAGTTAATAACATCGTATTTAAATCCAGTACACTTTATTAATACATAAAATAAAAATATGCTCCTATTGTAACCTAAAAATTGATTTTCATTGTTGTTAATATATTTATTTCAAGGGGTATGAATACATTTGGGGTTGGGCTCGTATAAGAAGAGTTCAAGTAGTCCGGATTGAGTCCTTTTGGCATAAAATGAAAAAGAACTGTGTAAGAATTCGGCACGCACAGAAAACGAATTAAAAGTGAAATTGCTACAATTGCTACAACTATTTTTGTTGTTAATTCTAGCTATAATTGTATATTTTACGGTAATAATATATTTTTTGTAGGAATATAATATTTATGTCATTAAGGTGAAATATATTTTCGCCAAACTAATATGATTGTAGACTCGTATACGAATATATTTGTACATCATTTGACGGTTATCATGTTTAAAAGATATTACTTTCCTAGATAGACATTCTTGTTTATTTTGTTCGATGTTCGTATAATGTTAATGTAATATTTAACATGTGTGATGATGTTAATGTTATATGTATGAATTTATGTGAATGATTGAAGCCCCTAAAACTTGTAAATGTAATTATTGTAACTTGATAACCGTCAAATGAAACACAGAAATAACTTACTTATTCTGCAAAATTTGTAGCGAATTTTGCAAAGACCAATTAGTTACATTAAAACCTGAATCAGTAACATTCCAACCCCCGACTTCAGCTAATAATTTCAACATTGGTTTCGCCCCTAAAGTCTCAATAGTCTCATTTACATCAAGACAACTCTCATAATATATTTTAGCTTTTTGTTCCGCTTTTGACTTCATTTCGGCTATAGGTTTTTCTATATGAAAAATTGTTTAACTTATTATTAACCGTTAGTATGAAGGATGATTCGCGAACAGTTGACTAGCATTGTATTTCTCTGTCAATTGTTTTAAGATTGTCTTAAATTTCAAGGAAATAAATAATTTAGTTGAGTACGCAAATAAATTAGAACTGATGATTAAATGCTATTATATAAAATAAGAAATAGGAACACCTACAACTTTCAATACCAAACTAATCATGTAAAGGATTTAGGTATGATACTACATAACAAGTTAATTTTTGATATTCACATCGACAATACTGTTAAAAAGGTTTACAAAATGTTAGGCTTTCTAATACGAGCAAGTTCTAATTTTAGACATCCATACAGACCAAAATTGTTGTCATTAGAAAAGGGAAGCAAATTAAGCGACCTTGCGTTCTTACATTTTTAACAATATTGTCGATTTACCAGAATTATTAAAATCATTTCATCTTAGAGTACCCAATTATGGTACTAGACCAAGAAATTTATTCAGACAATTTTTCTGCCGTACTAATTCTACCTTAAAGTCTCCCAAGAATATCACAATTGTACAACTTAATATGCCAGATTTATTTTCCACAAGTTTACAATGTTTCAAACGCTCACTTAAATTTTATTAGTTAACATATGTTTTGCTCTTTGGACGTTTTTTACTAAACATATACTTCTCTTTAATTGGGAAATTTTCCTGTTGAGAGGTCAAAAACTTATAAATAAATAAATATATAAATAAACGAATATTTGACTATGTTTTCTTCAAAGTAATGCATAAATGATTGACAGAGATAAAACAAAACTAATCAATAGTTCAAATTAACGGTCAATAATTTTGAAGTAACATACCTAGTACATGTTTAATAATGAGTTGATTTTGTTGTTCTAATTTACCAAATGTGCCCCATATTGATTTACCATCAGGTAGAGGATTATTTTTAATCCAACCGTTACACGCGTAAGAGTAAAAATCTTCGCATGGATCAATCGAATGATCCATAGCAAGAAGCATATCACTAGCAGCATGAACACAGGTTTCTGTTAAACACGGACTGTGAGGGGCTTCGATATGTAATACCTTAAAAATAATTTTTAATTTGTAATTATTTTTAATGAGGTGTACGTATTAGGTAAGAGCCTGGCCAACAGGAATAATAATTTATTTTGAATGAATTGTTCCAAAAACACGCGACCTTAACTCAATTTGACGATTCTCTTATATTAATAATAATCAATTCATTTCTCACCTTTTCTCGGCCCCCGACCCCAACCAGTACTACCAATACACAAACCACCAACCCCATAACCCCTACCAACATAAGTAAAGCCTTTTCCAGAGGCGTACGTCGCCTCCATACTAAGGCGCCAGCTACCCCTCCCGTATGATACCTTATATGGGTAGTACCACATCGTACCCCTGCCCCATTTAAACCCCCTCCACCCCCATTTAATGTTACCGAACCCAAGGATGATGTGTCGTCATCGTTCGCGAATGATGTGTGTTTGTAGCGGGTCATCTGGTAAGAAGAAATAGAATTAGAAAAATGAATTTAAAAAATATTTTCAACATTTATTATTATTAACACATTTTTTTTTATTTCATATATTAACATGGGAAATCAGTTTTTCTGTGCGCATTGCTCCCCTAATTATTTTAGACAAAAAAATCTCATTTTCGCTACTTTATAACTGCAGAAAATATGAAAAATTACGGAATTACAATTTAATAGTATTAGCCATGGAATTAGAAACAAGAGACGAACAAAAGCGTAAGGTTTTATTACGTCAGTGTCAGAATAATGATTGTCAAAATAAATACTAATAGTTTGACGTATACAGGGTGTATAGAAATGTCATTGAATATAATTAACTTCCGTTATATAGAGTGTTGACCGCGACACCGAAACTTTAATATATAAAATCATATTTTGGAATTTCCTGTATCCCTGATTATTTTGGTAAAAATGCTTCAAATAAAAGTTGTAGGGCTTAAAATTCTGTATCTGAATCTATATGCACAATTAATTTTACATGCTTTGTAACGGCAGAAGATTGAAAATGCCGAAAATCACCCCAAATATAGCGATAGCCATGGAAACAACACATAAATTAACAAAAGTTTGACGTTTTACCTGCCAAGTTATAGACAAATATATTTTTATTAGGTATTATTTGAAAAATCTGTTCAAGAGAACAATTATTTATTAATTTAAATAAATAATTTTTCACTTTAACAGAAATTATAAATGATAGCTTGGCAAAAATTGGAAACATAGGTTTTGTATCAATTCCATGGTTATCGCTATTTTATTTATAGATTCTAACGTATAATTTTATCCTCTACAATATTTATTTGAAGCATTTTTCCGCAAAATAATTAGGGAAGCAGGAAATTACAAATATATGATTTACATAACACTACTGTACGCCACAAAAATATATAGATGTATATTTTGTAAATAAATATCAATATTTATTTTTGATATCACTTAAACTGATAACAATATTGCGTACTTATCTTAAAATATGCGAATACGGTCCTGCGTTCACAATGATTTAATGAAAATTTATGACTTCAATTGACGTTACTATGACAATATCAATTTTGTTTACATGTGTTTCACTTAGTGATCGCAATTTTTATTTACAAAGTCGATAGGTCAAATTATGGAAACGAACTTTTGAAATGATTTTTTTTGTGAAACTGTACAAATAAATTAAGGAAATGAGACTTAATTTTCATATTAAAAAGAGTTAAAAATAGACATTTTAAATGTATACATTTTGTAAAAACGTACGTTGCTTTTGTTATTAAGGTCGAGATTTCTTGCATTCAGGGCACACATGATTTTGAAAATATAGAACAATTTTTTAATACACTCACTTTACCTACAAAATATATACTAATTGATTTTTTAAAGCGTTCAAAAATATGCGTCAGAATATATTATATATATAAATCAAAAAGTATATAGTAGATATTTACTTATATATTAATATATATGTGCAAATTATATACTTATACATACACAATCCATCTTTCACAAAACTCGATTATCAACTGTTCAAAACCGCAATTCTTTTTTTAATCTAATCTCTAATACATCCCATCTGCCATGCTTCATATACAAACAAAACACTCTCGTTCCTTGGGCTATTCAAAGCCAACTATATAAACAACTGCGCGAACAAATGACAATCGCATTCTAGTGACGTACCTTCACAGACATCGTAAAGAGTTAAACTGATGACGAGTGTCCAATATACAGCCGATTAGATTAGTGTATTAAAATACCATAGCACACTTGATTTTCGTGTATGTTTTTATATGTTGACGCCCAGATAAATATAGACAGGGACGCCTGGCGTCCAAAAGCAACTTGGTATTGATTGGTGCGTTCATTTGTTCGGAAAACGACGCCGGGGTATAGGCAACTAGATCTATTATTTCGATAATAAAAATTGTTTATTTTATTCTACTATTTTAAGTATATGTATCATATTTTAGTAAATAAATTATATATATTTTTTAAATATATTTTATGTATTTATATATTGTATATGTGTGTGTGTGTGAATATGCTTTGTACACATATATTGTTAATAATAATAATGATGACATATTCGTACCATGCGAGAATTTTCCAGGCGTCACCTCACACGTATTTATTTTTAACAATAAAATTTCAAATAAATTTAAAATTATACATAAATAACAAATATTGTAAAAATATTTATTAATTTGAAATTCATGTTATATAAAATCTATAGGCCAGCCAAAAATTTTGAAACTATGTATACATATAATTTAAAGCCCCCTAAATAGAATGCCCGTTATGCCCAATTTTGTATCTTGTCCAGTTTTCGATATATATATTTTTTAATTGATACACAAAAAAATTCATTTTTCAAAAATCTTCAAGGGTCCATATTTCGAAAACTAAGGCCCTGCGAATTTTTTTATTATTTTTCTCGTAATCTACGCCCTCAAATGAAGTGTATATATGTTTCCCAAAAAAATAAAGTAGTATAATTTTTAACCCATTTGAGAAAATATGTACAAATTATCTGTCCCTATCTACAATCTTTGGTACGATTTCAACAATTTAAAAAAAATCATATTTTAAAAACTAAGGTCCCGGGAATTTTTTCGCTATTTTTCCCGTAATCTATAGGTCCGAATTAGGGGATTGAGATATGTTTCCCAAATAATAGGGTGGTATAATTTTTCGCCAAAACAATTGTGTCCAATTATAGAATTTTATTTGTAATTTTTGTATTGATTTGTCAAAAAAATTAAGATTAAGTATACTTATAGCTTAAAGCCCCCTAAAAAGAATGCCGCCATGCCCAATTTTGTATTTCGTTTAGTTTTCGAGGTATAATTTTTTTAATTGATACTCAAAAAAAATCAATTTTCAAAAATGTTCCAGGGTGCATATTTCGAAAACTAAAGCCCTGAGATTTTTTTCATTATTTTTCCCGTAATCTACAGGTCCGAATTAGGGGGGCGAGGTATGTTTCCCAAATAATAGGGTGGTCAAATTTTTGGCCAAAAAAATGTGTCCTATTTTGGAATTTTATTTGTAAATTTTGTATCGATTGGCCAAAAAAATTGATACTACGTGGACATATAGATAAAAGTCCATAGAATCGAATGGCGCAACGCTTGTTAATGTATCTTTTTTGGTTTAAAAGATATGCGCTCTGAAACATTTTCAAAAAAGTATTTGACATAATATACTACTCACAAAACATATATGTATTACAATATGTAACATATATTATGTAACGATCTTTTCATGTATGTAAGTATGTATGTATACTCCCTAGGCCGGTATATATCTGCATACATTTTTTTAAAATTAAATCTTTATCTTAACTACATAAATTTGATAAAAATTTATGTACATTCGAAAAACAATAAAATCCAATTATTTTTTATTGTATTTCCATGGTAACTTTTCCGTCTTTCTTTTGTTAAAAAGTTTGACAATCACTTTTACAAGTCGCGGTATATACCACATGTTAATTTACCAGGTAACAAACGACGATCAGTCGTGGTATAAACATCAAGTTAGTTTGTGCTATTGTTATGATCGGTATATTGTTTAAGAATGTTTAAAAAAATTTAACTCAGCCTACTTGTAAGTACTGATAGTATATTTTTATCATATTGTATACAAATTATTTATTAGTATTTGTTTTTTAAAAATGTTAATAATTTATTTATATAATTTTAAGTTATAATTTTATATTTAATAATGTATGTATGAATGTATGGAAATATGTATGTATGTATATATACATACATACAAACATGAATGTGCTATATATTATTTCATTTTTGAAATATTTAATAAAAAAAATGTTTATACTTTTATTCATAACAATGACAAAACGATTAAAAAATTTAATAACATATACTTATTTTTCAAATTGCTATAAACAAAACGATTTGTATTAAATTTGCGAAACCAAAATGTATCATGAAATGCGCAATGTTGTACTTGAAAATATAAAAGTTTATACTTTTTTTATAGTTTTTTACAAAACTAGTTAATTCTAGTAAAAGTAAAAGGTATAAACATAAAAAAAATATATAACTTTGTTCATTTTCATATGTTATTACGCATTCAACTGTCATTTAGGCATTCATTTTCCCGTAATTTCGAAATTCATAATGTGACTATTAGCAAATTCAATTGTTTTGTGTGAAAAACAACATCCTTGGATTATTGCAATAATTACTTAATTTTATAATTAAAAAGTACATAAATAAAAGAACATCGCAGCTTCTTTTAGTAAGACAAATATTTCAATTGTTTCATAATTTATAGTTATCGCGTAAAGGTATGATTATTATGAATGTATTAATTGATAGAAAAAGTTGACAACCTTGATGATAGTTTTTTGTTTTAATGAAATTCTTTATATGTGGTTCAATATTAATATATTTTGTTCCTATATATGTGTAATAAGTTTAAAATAACCTTATATTATCTGTAATACCTTGTTTTTGATAAATAGTTCAGAATTTGTAAAACAAAAACTATAATTAAAAATTGTCATCAATTCTGGGAAAATATAAAACCGTAAGTCTATTTTTAAATACATAAGGTGACGCCTGGTTTATATAAAATGTATTTGTTACTATATTACGTACAATTAAAATAACGATAAGACATGTTTTTTTTTATTTACTGCAAAAACGCTCGTCATTCATTTATTTCTTTGTTAATACCATATACGTCTAAATGTTTTTGTTTATCAAGGCACCCTCATAAATATATTTTATTTCTATGTAGTTCAAGAACGCACTAATAAAAATAAATACATATATACAGTAATACATACTTTCACCAACATACGACTATTGTTGCTTAAGTTAAATGCGTGAAAGTAATTTTATCATAATAGAAGATTACTATATGTGTTTTACATAATTTAGTAGCCTATAAATTACATTGTAATTTAAATAAAGGCAATATTACCTAATGTTAATGAGTCACTGATCAATCAGGTTTTCGTACACTTTACAAATTTATTTTATTGGTTTGGACGTTTTATACGGGCACTCCTTACTGCAGTGGAGAAAGAACTATGTATTATTAATGTATGATAATTATTATATGCATATATAACTATATCATCACTATTAACGCAATTAATTTTATATTTTTTTATTGGTAATGATGAATAATTTTGCATATTTTTTGAAGATATATTTTACCTAAAAGGTATTCATAGCTACAGTGGAAATAGTACACTTCATGGTATATATATATATATATATATATATATATATATATATATATATATATATATATGTATACAGGGTGAATACAAATTTACTCGACCATTAAAGTTGTAAATTTAAAAATTACCGATTAAAATTTTGAATACCGTATGTATAAATTATTGTGTTCATCTTTTATATCATACATTACTGATGAACCTATATGCATTTATATGATGATATCTAACAAATAAATATATATCATCACGGCATATTATCCATTGCTAGGTGTGTTAATATGCTTGTACGCATATATCCATAATGATGATATATTTTTACTGCATTATTTCACACGTACTCATTGCTGGCGTGGAGAGTGCACTACAGGGTTATTATAATAGTATAAATATATCATCTCGGCATATTACCCATTTTTGAATTCCGTACAATAATAGATATTTATATACCAAGTGAGTTAAACAAATATTTATTCATGAAAAATTATTTGAGTGAATAAATATTCTTAACGTACGTGATTTATACAATATTTTATTCAATTTTAACGAAATAATAATAAAAATCATGATATTTAATTTTGAGAAAATAAAAAAACTAATCAATTAGTAGGCTGTGCAAGAAAATCGTCCTTGATAGACACGACAAGTCGTCAAAATTGAATAAATAAATATATTATCCTGCAAATATTGTGATGATACTTATGATGATATTTTCTTACAGGTTTGGGAGATCATCCAATTAATTTGATGAGTTATGGTGAATTCTACATACCCAGGTAAAGTTAATTAAAAAAAACATAGTAAAAACAATTAAAAAAAATCATTAAACACAACTTTGAATAAATCAATTTAATGTCTGTTAAATATTTTGATTCAAACCTGTAAACAACTTTATAAACTTTTCTAAGAGAAAACGATTATACAACTTATCAAAATTTCTGACACTTAGTTACCTAATGAATTTACGAATCAAGATTTATTAATTAAGTTAATAAATTTTAAGAATTTCGCAATTTTTTGTATCACCTTTTTTGGAAAGTCCGGTCAAATTAATTTTATACATGTTCAAAAAAAATATATACTTTTTTGTTATAAGTCTACTAACATCATTCTTCTGTTCGAAGAAATTGTTTTCCTGTGCCTAGGCGACAGGCGGTACCAAATCATTAAAACATTTTTCCTTAAGAGGAATGGGTAGTCCCCAATATAATGTTAGTGTACTAGAACTATTGACATTTTAAAAAACATTAGATGAATATACTTCTGATATGAATCTGCATTTAAAAAAAATCTGTTGACACCTTCCGTCATTTCTACATAAAATATTCTTTAATATTTATAACAATAAATGTGAAAAAATGATATTTAACACCGTTTTTTCAAGAAAAACTGTTAAAACCTTCCGATTGACCAATTGTAACCAAAATCTAATCAGGTCTATATATGGATGTATATATGTACTTAACTACCAAGTTTTTTGACCAAAGACAATGCCGATTTATATCAGTAGTGTGTTCAACTAATGTTGAATGTTAAAAGAAGTACTGAATTCATGCTAAAAATCGCATATCTAGATTTTAATGATTAAGAATGTTTTAAGGTCCCTACAATCCAATTTTAATATTTTTCGATGATGTCTGTGTGTGTGTGTGTGTGTGTGGATGTATGTGTGTATGTATGTGTGTGGATGTATGTGTGTATGTATGTGTGTGTATATGTTGTCTGTGGGTGTAGAGAGGTTGATGGACGATTTTTCAAAAACTGTAATACTTAATATCTATTTAACTATGTATTTCTCAATCGGACATTACTGGGAAGAGCTGAAAAGGTTTTGGTAATAATTGAACAACCGGAAATTCTTGCTAATTAAAAAAAAGTAAATTCTCTATCTGATACATACAAATATTTTATTATATATTTTATAGATTTAGAGATAAAGAAATATAAGGTATATAATAATCTGTTGTAATAAATCCAGACATTACTGAAGGTTTTTTTGGAAAGTACATACATTATATTATTTCTTATTGTATTAATAGTTAAATATTTAAAATGTATACCCTTCAAAAATACTGTCAATCCCGACAATGAATTGGAAACACTTCAAAAAATTAGAAGAGGTCAGGATTGCTTTATAGAATGAATTTAAAATTTAAAAATCTAAATATAAAGAATAGATATAAGTAGAATTTTTGGTGTTGAGTGTAGGTATACAAGAAATGTTAAATACAATAGGGCGCGGGCAGTCATGTGACTTTGTTGGCCTTGGCAAGATATGGGAATAATAGCTAATTATGTATATAGATATCAAATATATTTTTTTCATTTTAAATTTAGTGATTTTTCAATTCCATGTGGTTTTCCTCGACAAGTAAATTCCACACTCCTGGTGACAAATTAACTACGTGAATTTAGACAACCTTTAAATTTTTAATGAAAAATTCTAACATTCTATGAACATAATTACTAGCTATCATTCTGACACGGGCCCCCATATCTGCTTGTCAAGGCCAACAATGTCACATGACGGAATTTTCTAGAAACTTCTCATCATTTGTGTAGATTATACAATTTACAATAAATCATTTATGATCAAATTAAAACTCGTACATTGGATGTTTTAGCATTAAATCACAGATAAATTCCAGATAATATCTGAACGTACACATGTACATTTTTTATATTATTTTTGTAATAATTTTTACTATGTTTATTTATTTGTATACCAGATAAAATCTATGTATGCTATGAATAATTTTATATAACGCAATTTTATATCGTTGAGGTTTTTGACCTAGTACATGTAACTCGAAAAACAGGTTAGCAAACAAAAGAGAAATAAAATTTTCGGTTGTCCAAAAATTTCCATTTATGTGCTTTATTTGTTTGTCTTATCATTTCGACTATCGATTGTCAATTGATTTGGTTCTAGAATTAATCATCAGTTCATGTTCAAGAATATATTTCATTGATATAAGTTTTAGTACAATTCTATTAGGTAATATACGTCTTTCATATTTATGAATTACGTTACAGATTATAATGAAAGTGTTAATGATACAAATTACTTAAGAACTGCACTAAATATACTTAGTTATTAGCAACCAAATACGTAGAAAAGTACAGTTTATTTATTGATCACCGTATTCAAATATAATTAAAGTTTAAAATTAATTTTTCAAACAAAAAAATGTGTGAATTAATTCAGTAATTTACAGAAGGACACATTTGATACAATTTTTTGCATTCATCTATTTCAGAAGATTGACGCATTAAATAGTTTTTTTTGTGTTTGGATGTTGGTATACTTGTTCAATACTTATTCATAAAATTAAGGTGTTAAATTATGATCAGTATCATTTTTAAACATGGTCATAATTTTTACCTACCCTAGATAAATGATCAGGTTTTAAGGTCCCTAAAATCCAATTTTAACATTTTTACGACGATGTGTGTGTGTGTGTGTTTGTGTGTGTATGTTTGTGTGTGTGTGTGTGTGCCGGATGTGTGTGTGCGGATGTATGTGTGTGTGTGTGTGTGGGGGGGGGGGAGATTGGAAGGACGATTTCTCAAAAACTATAATACTTAATATCTGTTTAACTACGTATTTCTCAATCGGACATTACTGGGAAGAGCTGAAAAGGTTTTGGACAACCGGAAGTAACAGATTCTTAAAAAAATCTTCGGAATATTATTTTTTGAAAATTGTGTGTGTATGCATGTGTATGTGAGTGTATGTATGTGTGTATGTATTTATCTTGTATTTCTACCTTACTGTAATATAAAAAGAAGCCATTAGATTTTGGTGTAAATCAGATAACCGGAAATGGCACTTTACTTGAAGCTCAACATAGTTTTTCTTGGGAAAATACCTTTAAATGTTATTTTTTCGAGATTTATATCATTATAAATATATATATATATATATATATATATATATATATATATATATATAAATATATAAACATTCTACAGGTTTGCATTAATACTTTTTCTATATATTTTATGGATAACTTTATAAAATTAACTATTATTTACATCCCGAAGCCTACGTTTTAAACACAACTCCATGGTTACACCGTTCAGATCTCAACTGTATGTAACTGACAGATAAATGTCACTGTCAACAAACTAATCATTTCAAATTAATAATAGTAACGGTTTAAAAAAGAAAATAGTAAATGGAACAATAATTATATAGAAAGGAACTTAATACAGTTTCCAGCATAAGTAAATATGTAGGTATAGTGTTGGCCAAAAAAATATGGCAAACAATTGTTTCCTTTTCCTCGAGTTCTCCAATTCCTCCTTCCAGGGGTAAAAAAACATCCACTACATTAGAAAAATGTTTACAAACACTGTTCTCATTGATAGACTCTCTGTCTATGTCTATAATAGACACATCCCAATTATTTTAGTAGGGGATTTCGTTTGTCAAGGTTGCAACCTTGATTTTCAATTGTTGAATGACTGATTATGGGACCGTACAAATAAATTTAACACGTATTTGTTAAATAGATGAACATCGAAATTATGTATAGCACGTTAATTTACTCTTTCGCAGTAGGTCGTGGCGTAATAACAAATGAAGGTTTCAGGAAAAGGAAGTGGTCAGGTTGCCCTGAGCTTAACATTGAAATTTTCTTTTAAGAAAATGATTTTAATTTAGTATTCTACTAAATGACACTACATTTAATTTAGGGTTATCGCGCCAATGTGTATACTACACTCACCTTACTATTATTTTAATTCAATGGTTGAAAATGACGTAAATTTATAAAATATAAATTTTAATATTTTGGGTTCTTTTCACATTAAAAAGTAGAAATACAAGATTTCAAAATTTTCTTGGAACATTAATAATTACAATTATGATCTTTTTTGTTATTACGCTGTTTTATTCCATAATCTATTGTTTTTATGTTGATAATTAATATATAATTCATTTATAATTAGTGGTACAGTTTTTGAATCAAAATAATATTAATATATTCATATAAATAATTATTGTTTACATATATTGATAGCCCATAAAAACATTTACAATACTATAAATGTTTAAATTCATCAATGAAATATTTTTTAGTAATAATTATAATGCATAGTACAAACAACTTGTACCAGACATATAGATATTTATATCTTACACATCGTGTAATTTAGAATATTATTTTGCTTCAAGTTTTTAAAAAACACGCTATTTTTCAGTGGCGTACGTACTAATTTCAGGGAAGAGACACACCATGTTTTTTTAAATTTTCAATACATACTCTTATCGCATATATTTTAAAATGTCTTTCATATTAAATTTAATTGCACTTCATAAAAAATTATCTATATAATGTCCTTTTCCAGATAACGATTCCTATAGTAAAGACAGTAAACAATATGATCAAAATGAGCTCAAAAATAAAAGAAAAATGTCCCAAAATATTAACCAGGGTGAAGAGGAACATATGGTGAGTTTTTTTTCTGTTTAGGGGTTCGTATACCTTAAATTAGGGGTTGGATTATTTTTCCAACCACAAAAATGGATTCCTTGGGTTGTTTTACATATGTGCACCAAGTTTTAATTTTATATAACAATGACTTCAAATATTATTTAATTAAATTTGAAAAATGATAAATTCAAAATTTTATATTGAAGTTTATTCAAGTTTAGGGAGTCATATCTAAAAAAATAGGGGTTGAAAATTTTTTTACATTTCAAAAATGGATTCACGGGGTTGTTTTACATATGTACACTAAGTTTTAATTTTTTTTAACAATGAGATCAAATTTGGTTTAATAAAATTTGAAAAATGAATAAATTAATAATAGTATATTGAAGTATATTCAAGTTTAGGGGTACATATTTTAAAAAATAGGGGTCGAAAATTTGTTTGCCCTTCAAAAATGAATTTTTGAGACATTTTTACATAATTTTATCAAGTTTCAAATTTTTTTGAAGGCTGGCACATTTTTTATCAAGATATGTGTGAAAAATGAACAAATATTAAATTTTAAAAAGAAGTTATTTGCAATTTATGTTAATAAAATAAAAATTAGGGGTTGTAAATTTATCTAACCTCTAAAAATATATTTCTGGGATATTTCTATATATGTACGCAAAGTTTCAAATATTTTTAAACATTGGTTGCAAATTGTCTATAATTATTTTTAAAATATGACGAAATTAAAATGATCAGTTGAATTATATACCCATTTAAGGGTTGATAACTTTAAAAATAAAAATTCTACCCTTCAAAATTGAACTCCCCAGACTTTTTTACATATGTGCATAAAGTTTCAGCGAAATTCATTAGTACCAACTATCACAAAACAAAAAATACTCTTTAAAAACATTTTTAATGCATTTCAGGATATTTTTGGGTATAAACCCAATATTGGGCGTAGTATAACAGTATGGATTGGGTATATTTTTACTCTAGGGATTTTAAGATTATTTTTTCACTGGTACCCACATTTAGGTTTAAAAGCTACATACGAAAAATGCTCTTTGGACGAAGCAACAAAATTATTAATAGTGGTATGTGCTTTAATATTTAAATTATACTTTAAGGGTTAATAAGGGATGTTTTAGGATGATTTCCAAGGGAAATACAAGTCGTATTTTGTAGAAGAAGTTAATTATATACAATCCTGTGATATTAGGTACGTATTGAATATATTTTGGGTATGATTTTTGAAATATATTTTTTTCTTGTTTTAGTGTTAGTAACAATAAACTTAATAGTAATAATAATAAACTATCGTTTTATTTAGAAGATGGAACTCATAGAGGTAACATTTTTAGAGGGTGTTGTACCCTCTTAAAATTAATTAATACTCCCCTATAATTTTTATTTCAGAAGCAGATAATGTTAGGGCATTTTGGGTGAAAAAATTATGTTACATTTGGGACGAAAATCAAAGAAAATTTTTACGGCTTAACGGTTTAGATAGAGGAGTTTCCAATCATGCTTTTCATGCGTTTCCTGGGTTTGACTCCCAAGAACAGGAATTAAGGTATGTAAAATGTAAAAGGCTTTTAAAGTTAATAAATGTATTAATAAGATTATGATTTTAGGCGAACTGTATATGGAAAAAACGAAATAAATGTCCCGGTGCAATCAATATTATCATTATTAGTTCTGGAAGCTTTGGATCCATTTTACGTATTTCAAGTATTTACTATTATAGTATGGCTAGCAGAATACTATTATTAT
Source organism: Harpalus rufipes (assembly GCA_951394225.1). Lineage (NCBI taxonomy): Eukaryota > Metazoa > Arthropoda > Insecta > Coleoptera > Carabidae > Harpalus > Harpalus rufipes. The sequence goes on along the minus strand of OX596289.1, from coordinate 577,794 downwards.
TACACCATAGCTATAGTGATAATGTCCGTATGTGGCATAGCTTCTTCAATAGTTCAAACAAGAAAAGTATGTACCCAAAAAAAAGTGGAACTTATAAAAAAATTATTATTTTTTAGAATCAGCTAAATCTTCGCGGTACGGTCCATTCCATGGAAAAAGCCACCGTATTACGAGGCCCCAACATGGAAGAAGAAATTCCCAGTACGGACCTGGTACCTGGTGACGTCATTTTAATACCAGCCCATGGTTGTACAATGCCTTGCGATGCAGTATTATTGCAAGGGAATTGTATTGTTAACGAATCTATGTTAACAGGTACGTATTTAATTTTTTTTGGGAAAAAATATTACAGTTTTTTTTAGGAGAGTCCGTACCTGTTACCAAGACTTCGTTACCAAAAACTGATGTGCCTTATAATATTAAAAATGATGGAAATCATACATTGTACTGTGGAACGAAAATTATACAGACTCGATTTTATGGTGAGATTTATTTTTGTTTGAGGGTGTATACTTCATAAATTAGGGGGTTTGGGAATTTTTTGGACACCGGAATTGAACTGTTGGGACATTTCTGCATAAGTATATTAATTTTCAAATTTTTATAACTGGTACAAATAATTTTAACTATGTTTAAAAAATAAACAATTATAATTTGTATATTAAATCAGTTTAAGGGTGCATATCTTTAAAAATAGGGGTCGTACGCCCTTTTACCACCCAAAAATGGGTTCCCAGACATTTTTATATAAGTATGAAAAGTTTTTGGCCAAGTTTATGAAGGATCCTTTTTAGCAAATTATGAAAATATAAAAATATATTCATTCAGTTTTATTTTTATTTTAACAGGAAGTAATAATGTTAAAGCTGTCGTTATAAGGACAGGATATTTAACTACTAAAGGAGATTTAGTAAGAAGTATTTTATATCCCCCTCCCGCTGATTTTAAATTTGACAGAGACAGTTACCGATTTATTGGTATATTGGCGTTCATCGCATTTATGGGATTTTTATATACTATTATTAGTAAAGTAAGTATTTATAATTAATATTTATTTATATAATAATTATTGTAGTTAAAATTTCAAAAATATACGAATAAATAATAATGTTTATTTCAATTTTTATATACGCACTTGAAAATTATCAAAATTTTGAAACGTTGGTAATTTTTTTTAATACAATTAAGAATGAACATAAAAATGTAATTATTTAAGTTTAAGGGTTGATAATTTTGTTAATAAGGAATGGACAATGTTCCAGCACCCAAAAATAGGTTCCCTAGACATTTTTATATAAGTATGCTTAATATTTAGCTAAGTTTATGAGGAATCCATTTTCACAAATTAATAATAAATAAAATAAGAAATTTTAGAATATTTTCAAGTGTTATACGGGTCTACAACCCCTAAAAATGAATGGAAATTATCTTTAATAATTGATAAATGTATACGAAAACTAATATATAAATATATTTTTTTTTTTCAGACTACTAGAGGTCTATCGCCGTTTGATATTATTTTAAAGGCGTTAGACATAATAACAATAGTAGTACCCCCGGCTTTACCAGCCGCCATGACCGTAGGCAAATTATATGCAATAGGGCGCCTAAAAAAATCAAAAATATTTTGCATGAATTCAAGAGTTATAAATGTTACAGGAAGCATAAATTGTGTATGTTTTGATAAGGTACGTATTCAGATAAAATTAACAATAACTTGAAATTGGTTGGAGATACGGCCCTGTACGAGTACGATACACCACTGAATTCTGCATGAAATTTTACATAAGTATGGGCCGTATTTTATTGATTATTATCATAAATAATATTTAAGTATGAACAATTTTTATTGTATTATATAATATATAAATTACTCAGATATTTATAGTTTAAACCCTATAGAATCAAATTTTAGTATCCCTAAATAAAGAAATTAATTTTCATATTATATTTTTTTAATTATTTTATATTTAGACCGGAACCCTAACAGAAGACGGTCTAGATATGTGGGGGGTGATTCCTGTAGAAGGCGGTACCCTACAAGAACCCATTAAGGATGCGAAGAACCTTTCAGAAAATTCTGAACTTTTATTAGGCATGGTTACGTGCCATTCTTTAACTATTATAGAAGACCAATTATCTGGTGACCCTTTGGATGTCAAAGTAAGTGGTATCATCAATGTATCATCACATATTTTATATATACAAGGTGGTGACCGGCACTGCCAAACATAGGACTTTAACATGTAAAATCGTAATTTCCTGTTTCCCTAATTATTTTAGGTTAAAAAGCTTCAAATAAAAGTTGTAGGGCATAAAATTCTGCATATGAATCAATAAACATAATTAATTTTGTATGCCTTGTAACGGCACTTAGGGGAGATTAGGAAAATTTGATTTTACATATTAAAGTTAAAATAATTTAAAAATGTATTGTTTTTAGATGTTTGAATGTACTAACTGGACTTTAGAAGAACCGGAAGTTGAAGACACAGCTAAATATGACTTACTAGTTCCTACAATAGTAAAACCTCCTCAAAATTTTTCTAGGAAGCAAAGTACTATTAGTAATAATAGTCAAAATGATACAACAATACAGCAAAATAATTTTGAAATTGGAATTATTCTTCAAAATCAATTTAGTTCTACCCTGCAACGAATGAGTGTAGTTACCCGAATTTTGGGTAGCGATTATTTCGAACTATATTGTAAAGGCTCACCGGAAATGATTATTTCGTTAAGCAAACCGGAAACGGGTAAAACTAAAAAATATAAAAAAATATTTAATTTTAATAAATTATTATTTGTAGTTCCGCAAAATTTATTAACAGTTCTGAAAACATATACAGAACAGGGGTATAGAGTAATAGCTATAGCTAATAAAATATTGGAAGAGAATTTTGTTAAACTTTCAAAAATGCATAGAGACGAGCTAGAAAAAGATTTGATATTTCAAGGATTAATAATATTGGAAAACCAATTAAAGCCACAGACGACCGGGGTCATTCAGACACTAAAAAAGGCTGGTATCAAAGTCGTTATGATAACAGGTATGTATGTATAAATTACAAAAATGACCACAAAACTGTTTGTAAGTTTCTGTCCCTATCTACTTTCCCATTCTACACTATATTAAAAAAAAATCCAAATAAAGCAAAAAAATTAAATATATTTTATTTTTCAGGAGATAATATTCAAACAGCCTTAAGTGTGGCTAGAGAATGCTGCATTGTAGGGAAAGGTGATAAAATATTAGATACAATAATAACTCCCGCCGATAAATCAAACGGCGCTAGAGTTGAATTTCATGAAACAGGCTTACCACAGACGGTAAAAATATTTACAATAATTTACAAACATTTTACAATTGTATACAATAAAAAATATAAACATGTGCTGGATGTTGAAATGATGGTCCTCCAATGTAACAACAACCAATGTTCTCATATCATTTTTTTTAAATTATTCAAACTACAAAACTAAAACCGGTAAAATTTTACTGACATACCAACATTGGTTGTTATTGCACTAATACAACATTGGTCCCTTGTCCTACAGCTTCCCTGTCGCACGGATTAACGACTAATTTATCCTTGCAGGTAATGGACAACGGTTTTATAGAACTAACGTTAGAAAATTCGGAGAATCCTTCCGATTATCACATTGCGATTACTGGAAAATCTTGGGCCCTAGCTAAAGAATATTTTCCAGAACTCATACCCAAATTGGTAACGAAGGGTACTGTATTTGCCAGAATGTCTGGAGAACAAAAACAACAACTAGTTTTGGAATTACAAACATTGGGTTATTATGTAGGTAAGTCAAAAAATTTTTGGGGGCTAGTACCCTTAAAATTAGGGGTTGTAGATTGTTTTAACCCTCAGAAATGAATTCTCCGGATGTTTGTACATATGTATACCAATTTTCAACTTTTTTGAACCACTGGTATAAATTTTATTTAAAATTATTTAAAAAATGAGCATAAAAATGATTTAAATTCAAGTTTAATCCTATTTAGAAGTTGATACCCCCAAAAATAGGGGTTGGATATTATTGTACTATATAAGGGTGTATTCCTCATACAATTGTACATATGTATACCAATTTTCAAATTTATTCTAGCACTAATACATTTTTAATTTAAAAAAAGTTTAAAAATACATTAAATTATATAAGAAAAAATACGTCTCCTGGCAGTTAGGGGGTTTTAACCCCCAAATAAGGGGTTGGACACTTTTCTACTATACAGGGTTGAATTCTCCACACTTTATACTATAAGTATACAAAATTTTAGCCAAATCCATAATGGGCCCAATGATAAAATCAATATAAACCTACAAAAACATTGTTTATACAGGTCATTGACCCTATTTAGGGTTAATAACCCCAAAACTAAGGGGCGGCAACTTTTCTACCCCACATATTTCGATTCTACGGACTTTTTAACACATGTCCACCAAATTTCATCCAAATCGATGAGGGACCCATTTTTGCTACGACGCGGCAAAGATAAAAAATTATTCGATGGTTCCCAACCCCTTATTGGGGTTGTAACCCCCAACCCTGGCCAGACACGCTAAATTTGGGTGCGCCATTGAATTCAGCACACTTTAATTACTTAGTATACCAATTTTCATAATTACTTAACGATTAGTTCAAAAGTTATGCGCCCTCAAAGTTGAAATTTGTTGTAAGAAAATTATTAACGAATTTTGTCTTGGGAGATTTCAGGGGATTCCGTATGACGTCAAGGGGAACCCCCTGTGACGTCGTAGTTCCCACGGGGATTTCCCCGTTTTTATGCGTTTTTAATTTAATAGGATAAAAGGGTAGGTTTTTGTCCAATTTTAAAAATTTATAACTCGGGAATGGTTTGAGATATCGGGATGAAATTTGGACAGGATACGTTTGGGACCTTTGGGCATTGATTGGTAATTTGGACAATTAATTAATTAAACCAGGGGTATTAAAAATGTTGAGGTAAAGATAAAGTGATGTAACTTTTGAACCATTTAAAATATGGGGATGAAATTTGGTATATATGTTATTGATACTTCAAAAATTAATTATGTAATAATAAAAAAAATATTTGTATCAGTGGCACTAAAAATGTTTCAATATAAAAATATAATATTATGTAATTTTTGAACCGTTCGACTTATAGGGCTGAAATTTGGTATATGTACTAAAATAATAATTTTGAATTAGGGTGCATATCAGTGGCACCCAAAATGTTACACATAATTATAATTTATATTTTTAAAATTTAATGTAAGTATTGATATATTAATATGCAATTAGGATGATAATAATTTATACCAGTGGCACAAAAAATGTTGACCTATAACGTAATATAAATTGTGCACAAAATGATTGTGTGTACATTAAAAATACTAAAGTATTAATATTACAACAATAACATAAATAACTATAATACAAAAATATGTTGAAATAGATTGTTTCACAATATAAAATTTAAAAAAATTAAGCGAAGACACAATACTTATGTAGACAATGCTTACATGTTGGAGTGCATTTTGTATATAATATCCAGACCCAATAATGGGTGGGTCAAGTACAGGCCGAACAGCACCGGAACGAAACATCTATACACTTCTACAATTGACTAGCGACTGAAAAGGTGGCGTAATACACTAACAAGACGAGTAATTAAAAATTAATTAATTAAAAATTTACGTGACTATTCAAAATAAATAAAATAAAAATTTAATTTCAAGAGGCTAGATATTTATTTAAAATTACGGCCTTGGCGACTGGAAATATGGGACAAAATATTATAATATTTTGTATTATACAACGGCCTATAATAGTTTTTACCTTCTAAAAGATGGGATCCTTATTAAATTTAGAATGAAATATTATATTTGACATCTATGTATTATTCTGTTACGGGGCCCCATATCTGCTTGTTTAGGCCAACAAAGTCACATGACTGCTCGCGCGCTATTGTATTTAACATTTCTTGTATACCTACACTCTACATCAAAAATTCTATTTAAATCTATTCATATATATATTTATATTTTTTAATTTTTAATTCATTCTATGAAGAAATTTTCTGCTACAAAAAATAATATTTAGATTTTTTTTAAGAATCTGCTACTTCCGGTTCTCCAATTATTACCAATTATTATTTGTCGAGAGCAAAGTGTTATAAGTATTTTTAAGCCAATGGAGATCATTCAACAGTATGATTTTTTTCAGCGATGTGTGGAGATGGTGCCAACGATTGTGGTGCTCTGAAAGCGGCTCATACGGGTATTAGTTTATCCGAGGCAGAGTCAAGTGTTGCAAGTCCTTTTACATCAACTGAAGCTAACATCAGCTGTATCCCAAAAGTTATAAAAGAAGGCAGGGCCGCATTAACGACAAGTTTCGGTGTTTTCAAATTCATGGTAGCGTACAGTCTTACAGAATTTCTATCAGTTATAATTTTATATGGTATCGATTCTAATTTAACGAATTTGGAATTTTTATTCATTGATATCTGTTTGGTGGTTAATTTCGCGTCGTTTTTTGGTAAGACGAGTGCGTATGAAGGGGATTTAGTCAAGCAACCCCCTATGACAAGTTTGCTGGGGTTCATACCATTGATATCTTTAATATTTTTTATGATGGTAACAACTTTTTTTCAGTATTTTGCGTATTATTTTGTTCAAACTTTTGATTGGTTTATACCATATGAATACGATTTTAATCGTCCGTTATTATTTGAAAGTTACGAAAATTATTCGGTTTTTTGTGCTAGCTTGTTTCAATATATAATTATGAGTATAGTTTTTTCAAAGGGAAAGCCGTACAGAGAACCATTTTATTCTAATTTAACATTTTTCTCAAGTACTGTTATTATGACTTTCATATGTGCATATATTACTATATATCCCGCTAACTGGATCATTAATACTTTAGAATTAAAATTACCGCCCACATATGATATAAGAATTTTAATAGTTGTTATGGCATTTATAAATTTTGTAGTGTGTCTCATAATTGAAACATTTATTGTTGAATACGTCTTACAAGAGAAAGTCAAACCTTTCTTTTGGAAAATTGAGGAGAGTAGTAAAATTTATTTGAAATTGGAACAGGAAATGCATAGAACAAATTGGATGAAATTAGACGTGGATATAAAACATAGTCATTTTATAAATATTGAAGGGAAGAATGGATATTGCAACCATAATTTCCAAAATGATGAAACGACACAACTATGATTTCTGCCAACAAAAAAAATCTTTTGTTGATTTTAAGGCCTCATAATCCTAAATAATAAATAAATTATTACAATTTTTATGTTTCGGGTTATGTTAAGGGGTTGGTCCTAATTGTAACCCCTAAAAATGAATTCCCCATACACTTATATATAAGTATATAAATTTTGGGCTGAAAATATGAGGGACTCTTTGGCAAAATGCAATAAATTAAAAATAGGTAATTTTGCAATATTTATTTAAAATTTGGATATGTTATTAATGAAAGATTAAAAATTAATAATTAATGAATAAACCAGTGGTAGTGAAAATTTTATAAGTAATAATTAAACCAATACAAAAATTGGAATGAAATTATATTTATTTATATTTGTATTTAATACTACACATTCCAGTGGTATTAAACATTTTATTAAGGATTCAAATGTATTATGTGAAGTTATGTACAATGAAATACTTTAGTGTTAAGTTAGCTACATGATTAGTGTTCGTTCAATATATTGTATATGTTTGAACGCACAAGTTAGTAACTTTTTGGTGATTTTATTTTGTAACTAGAAACAGATGATTGGGATTAGTGTTGTAAAAGTATTATAGATGTCAGTATATGTAAGAAATAAATGTAAATATAAATAAAAAATGTTTTATTTATTATTTGTATTTAGGAGAATAAAAATATATATTTAAAGTATTAATATTTATTATATACCATAATACAATAAGAAAAAATTAATCTAGTATATTATGTAAAGTATTTAACTCATATTTTCATATAAGAAAAAAAATAAATATGAAAAAAATATATTCTAGATGTATACAATATTTTACATAATACAATATTTGCCTTTAACTACATGGGTAGACATATGTTTCCGTAACGCCAATTTTCTGGTAAAAGCCTTTGTACAGTAAGTACAATGATGAGATTTTTCTTTAGTATGCACGGTAATGTGTCTATCCAGATAAGATTTCCAGAAAAATCGCTTTTCGCAGTAACTGCATTCATAACAACCTTCATTGGCATGAACCGTATTCATGTGCATATACAAACTCTGTTTAGAACTTAAGCTTTTTGCGCAAAACGTACACTTATAATCAGTATTATTATAATGAGTGGCCATGTGGACTTTCAAGTAGCTTTTTTGAAAGCTCCGTTGACAAATATTACACATTACTCTTTCTTGGTTCGTCCCAATTCTGTGGACGAGCATATGAGACGTCAGATGATCTCTACTGGGTAGTATTTTTGAACAAACGACACATCTGTAGGTTGGATCTTCGTCTGTATGCATTGACATATGAAAATCGAGGTTGTGTTTTTTCTTGAAGCTTTTATCGCAGATGACGCAAAAATATTTTTCGCTCGCGTGTCGAAGCATATGTGCGTTTAGCGATGATCGATTTTGAAAAACCTTATTACACAACTGACATTTTATGTGTTCGTTTGAAGATTCGTCGTCGTCTTCGTCGCTGGAGTCTTCGGGTTGATCGCTTTCCAGAAGAACTTCTTCGTTTCTGACCATGTTTTCCAGGTAATTCTCTTTGATGTAAATGCATTCGAATTCGTTGATGTCTTGGTCAATTTCAACTTCGCATTCTTCGGCGGGAATTATCAATTCTTCGTCATGTAATTCGGTTTTTATGATAGTTTCTGCGTATTCGATCGGAGTTTCGTGTATTTCGACCGTTTGTTGAACTTCCTCCACGGGAATGAATTCTTCGATCGATGTGGAATCTTCGTGGATTTCGACCGAGCATTCTTCGACGATGACTTCTTCGCAATTGTCTGTAACATCATCGCTGATAATGACCTCTTCAGAACCGACTATGATGTCTTGAGGTTCTGTTAGGATATCCATTGTTGTAATGTTGTTCATTTGTCAATTATTGTTTATTTATGTTATGAAACATTATTAACGTAACATGATTTTTTTATACGTATTATTGTGAATCATAAGTTAACCCCTCTAAACTATTATTTATTGAACGATTGTTATTATTTATATTGTTGTTATATGTTAAGACTATTATTATAAATATTTAATGTTTTGTTATATTGATAATTAGATTTGGTATAATATAAAATTCACGATATTATCTACAATAAATTCTGTCCATCAAACACACAAACCTAAAGCACAGTATTGCCAATATAGTAGGGGAAAAATTCCCCCAGATTGTGCCACATTCTAGTGATATTCTGCGCCCAGCCATCTTCGATTTTAAAATTTAATAAATTATTTATTTATATATCATTATAATAATATATAATATAACAAAATTATTTGAGTATAAATAACTATATACTGTTTACGAAGTAACAAACATATTAAAATTTCTTTTTAAAATTATGATGAAACTATAAACATTATAAAAAATGTAAAAACAGTTTTGTATGTATATTTTAATTCTGAACAACTTTGTTCTGCATAGTTTTTGCCGTAAAATGAACAGAAGAGCAGAAAACTTTATAAAACCAAAATACCATATTAGTCAGGTCCCTAGGCCTCCAATTTTTAATAATTTATTATTAATCCATTTAAAAAATACGAGTATTTTATTTTTACCTTCCGCTACCTTTAGTCAGGGGGGTATAGGGATCCGTGCTAAAAATCGCATATCGAGATTTTGATACACGATATGTTTGTGTATATGTGTGTGTGTGGATCCTCTTTACGCTCTAACTCAAATACTATCGTTCAAAAAATTTTAAAACCTTGTATTTCTCCCTTATTCTAATATGGAAAGAAACCATTAGATTTTGACGTAAATCAGATAACCGGAAATAGCACTTTACTGGAAGCTCAAAATAGTTTTTCTTCGAAAAATACCTTTAAATGTTATTTTATCTAGATTTATGTTTAGAAATGTATGTAACTGACAGATATATGTCACTGTCAACAAATTAAGCATTTCAAATAATAATAGTAACGTTTAAAAAAGAAAATAGTAAATAGAATAATGATATGGAAAGGAACTTAATACAGTTACCAGCATAAGTAAATATGTAGGAATATAGGTAAGTAAAAATGAATTTGCAAGACATCTGGCACGGTTGACAACCCCGATTTCTCAACCACTTTAAAACAATTCCGCATCAAATTACACAACAAAATAATTAACAAACAATTTATTAAGTACCAAATTACATTTTATATTCAAAATCTACAGGTTTTCTAGCAAAATATTCCATATTAGGTGCACACACTTTAGCGTGTTTTTTGATAATATCCAACCACATACTATCCCCATTATTTTCAGTATGAAAATACGATCCCCATTGTTCCGAACTCAAAAAGTCCTTATGATGGTGATTATCTTCAAAACCGAATATTCCTTCAGATTCAATTTCTTCACAAATAGCAATGGCGTCGCAGTTTCCATGGACTGAAGGGGTGTATACATCTTGGATTAAATTATCCCCTATATAGGCTATTTTGGGATTGGACTTATTGGATAATTTTGCGAGAAATGTGTGTAGTTCTTTCATGTTTCCGTGAATATACCAGCCATTTGGTTGAAGATTGCTAGGGATGGTGTTTTTGGCGCATAAAAATGGCCGATTTCCGGTGAAGAATCCGGGTTTTTTGGCGAAAAAAATTACTATATCGAATAGTTCGTACCATTTAGGGCCCATACAGGTACTTGATGTTAAGCTGGCGAAATCTACATAGGATCCAGTCATCAAAAATAATATTTTGTTGTGTTTTTTTAAGTCTTTCAACCATTCGATTAATTCTGGACTACATTTATGAATATATTTATCAGGTTCTAGTTTCATTTCAGGGAAATAACCTCCTTGGTTCAATTGGAATTGTTTGTATTCGAACATATAGTTCAAGCCGGCGAGAAGATCAGGCCATATATTATATATTTGAACATTTTTTTCTTCGTCTATTGTGTCAACAATTCTGGCGAACGCTAAGGCTGTTGGCATGTCAAAATAGTCCAATAAGGACCGCATTTTTTCAGATAAAGGCCCATTCCATGTACTGAGCAAATCTTTGGTGAATATATCTGTAACGTCCCAATGTTTTTGGGTTCCGTAGTATGACTGTATTTCTGTTTCTGTTAGTTGTTTTGTTCCATGGCTAGCTTGGATTATTGTACCGTTTAGGTTAATTTTTAAAATGTTACCTTTTTCAAAATCTAATATTAAACCCTTTAAAAGAAAATCTATGTTGTCTTCTATAGGTTTTAATAAATATTTTGACGAATACTTTTTTTCGTGGACTAAAAAATTTGCTAAGGCTTCGTATTCCATTTTAATCATTGGTCCTAATTTATATTTACAAATAGTATTGTCTAAATCAAAACCTATACAGTCATAATTTGTAAATTTAAATGAAGAATTTGTAAACATTGTATTTAATTTTACACTGATTGTTAAAGTTCTGCGGATTAAAGTAAATTTTATGTGCCTACACGTACTTTGAAGTAATATATTAAAAAATGTATTTGTTATGGTCGCCATTTTGAGTCAGGTGCAGATATACCGACGCCATTTTGAAATAATGTTTTTTCCCTATAAATATTATAAATATGGGGTGGCGACCGGCACAGCCGAACATAGGACTTCATGTAAAATTCGTAATTTCCTAATTATTGTTACTATATATTGATTAAAAATGTTTTTCTAAATTACGCGCCAAAAATCCGGCCCCAATTTTGCCAACTTATAACAGGGAAAATGTTCCAAAATTCCAGGGAAATTTAGGGTAGAAAAACAACGACTAATCATTATATTAACACATGTTTGCATCAGCTGTTTATTGATTTGTATATGTGTGTGGTCTTAAATTTTACGATAAAATAATGCCATGCACAGTCCGCTTCTAAAAATGAATATGGAAAATAAAACTACTAGTAAAACGAGCTCGTTAAAAGCGCTTTTACTGAGGGCGTGGCGAGAGAGATGGTCGGATCTACAATGGGGCATCAACATAAAAACAGTAAGATTTATATATTGTTTGTAATAAATATGAATGTATATATAATATTAATAAATGTATATGTATTTGGAAATGCTCATAATATCATCTTAACTAGAATCTTATTTGAATTTTCCACCCCTTTAATAATTCATAACCTATAAATTTTCTAGCCTTCAAAAATATAATCCTCTTATTTTTTGCCGATATACAGTCATTTTTGGCCCAAAATATATGTGCCCTTTACGACAAAATAACAAGTAGACACCGTTCTAAAATAAAAATAATAAATTTCCAAATACATATTTATATTTTTTTCAGATATTACCCCGTGGGGTGAGCGGAGACGTTTACAACCTCGCAGACTGCATCTTACAACAAGCTGTAGTAGGCTCCGGAGCCAATCAGCTGGTCCTATCATACCTAAAGCACAGTTTAAGCGCTCAAATAGTCTCCTACGCGGCAGTATTACAACGGATCAGTAAATTCGATCAATTTCAAAAAACTCATTGTATTTTAAGTTTATTAGAATTTTTGGAAAATATCCAACCCGGAATAACTTGCCGGAGCAAACCGGAAGAGACATTATTAGCGCCGGCGATATTGAGTGTTATTAATTGGTTGTTACAAGTTTTTCATTTTAATTTGTGTAAGAATAACATTAATAATCCAATTATAAATGAAATAGATTTATTGGAAAAAAGTGGAGATATGTTAAATATTATAATTCAAAATCAATTTATGATGTCTATGTGTTGTCTGGCCAAATATAATGATATAGAATTGTATAATGAAACAACAAAAAAATGTTTTGAAATTGAAAATTTTTTAAAACACAATACAATTAAATTAAATATATCTATTGATGAATCTTTGAAAGATATTATTAATTTGGATGTAAATACAATTTCAAAAGTGCAAATACCTATTGAACGCATAACATATTGTGTTCAAGCATTATTAGCTATTGAAGTTATGCATAATCCAAGTTCCCCTACGAATATACTCGTATCACAAATGATGCTAATAAAACGAACTAAAGGCTACACCAACCCTCGTCTCTATTGCGAAATAATGCGCGCCTGTTGGCTAAGCCTATATGACGTCAGCGGTACTTCCGCTGAGAGCCAATGGGGAGCGTTTACGTTCATAAAAGTCCCTCAAATATTAAGCCAGTTACACAATATTACTAAAAGTGACGAAAAATTAGAATTTTCTCAAGATGTTGTCGATTCTTTAGAATTGTTAACAGAACATAGTCCATTGTTGGATAATTTGGATGTAAAATGTTCATGTAATTGTTTGGAATGTTTATTACATGAATTGATGAAACTTAACTTAATTACTGAGAAGCATTTGAAATATTACGTCAATAAACGGTAAGTTGTGATTTATTGTACAAGGGCTGTAATATTTTTTACAGGGGTGGTTTTTGGATACTAAATAAACTATAGGGATTTCAAATTTTCAAACCAAATTTTAATATCTTTTTTTGTTTTGAAGTTATTAACTAACAAATTTCGACTATTTTTGCATGTTGATCCATGCTATATAAAATCTATGAGCCAGCCAAAAACTATGTGTACATTAAAACAACACAAATATTATTAAAATATATACAAAGTTTTTTTTAGTCCGGGGATATGTTGAAATTTTTGGCCGAAGATGACGCATAGGTTGCCGACAAAATTTTTGTAAATTTCCCCTAAAACCATATAATTTTTTTTTATTATATAACATCTATGGACCAGCCGAAAAAATTAAAACTATGTATACATATAGTTTAAAGCCCCATAAATCGAATGCCGTTATGCCCAATTTTGTATCTCGTTTAGTTTTCGAGATATGATTTTTTTAATTTAACCTCAAAAATAGGGTGGTCAAATTTTTACATGTTTCACAAATTTTTCAAAATATATTTTAGAATTTTGTTTATAAATAATGTATGGGGTGTCCAAAAAAATTAAAATTTGGTATACATATGTAAAAAGGACCCCAAAATCCAAAAATCATTATTAGAATATTCGCCACCATCTTGGTTTCGACTTACGAACAAATACATGCGACAAAATATTTTTTAAAAATTGCACTTTTCAGTCATTTTGCAAATATGGGTCCTACATAGATGTACCTAATTTTGGGTATACTTATATCAAAAAGTCCCTAGAACTCAAAAAAATAGTGCATGTGTAATTCTTTCAATATAAGATGGCGGACTTACACAAAATGGCGCCCCGACTTAATAATTATTACATATTTTAGGGAACAAAGTGCATCAAATGTAAAATTACTAAAAAATACCGGTGCACCAAATTCAGGCATTCCAAAAGTAATCATACAAGCTGAACCAACATTAGCTGGTATTTTAAAGACCTTAAATACTGATAAAATGCAGGTAAAGGATTGCCCTGTCCTTAGCTCCAAACAGGAGTACAATATATATTTTTTAGGAGCCACTGTTAAGAATGATGTACCAAGTCCTCACAGGGAAAAGTTTTGAACTGATTTTGTCAGTGGCGTCCGTTGAGGGCAAGTTAAAAACATTCGTCTCGCGACTTATTAAATTTAACGAGTGCTCCAAATTGGCGACAGGGGACGTGGGGAAAATTGGAGCAATGTTGTTTGATGCGTCATTTTTAATGTTAAGCGCAATTGTTCAAACTTACGGCTCTAAGGTATAATTAATAAATTCTGTTAATTTTGTATACTTTTAAAATAAACCCAGAATTAAAAAAAATGTCCCGTTTATATTTTGTTAACGTATGGAGCGAATGTTGGGCATGGACGGAAAAGCATGTACTCGTATATGTAAATAAATACCAAAACGTCTAATATTTTATTTAATTGTAGGTAGTTTTAGACGAAGTAGGGGATTCATTTTTCGAGCAATGGGTCCGCCAATGTATGGTCGAAAAAGGCCACCCAAAAAGCCCCGACCAAATATTAAAACTTTGTGACCAACAAAAAGTTGACGCGCTTCTACAACAATTCAATTCAAACGATTCTGATTTTAAATATTCCCAAGTTAAATGGCACGAAGTATGTTTGAATATACCGGGTGTTATGAAAGAAATGCTTTTCGCTTGGGAACAAGGAACATTGTCCGCAAACGACGTGAAAAGAATTTTGGATAATATGCGTCAACGGATGTGTTGTTTGGCTATAACAGCGACTGCTTGGTTGTGTTCATATATGCAAATTGTTCAACAAGATACTCTATTAAAACCTATGAATATGGTTCAACAATTTTTGACTACGATTAATTCGGAAGACAACCACGATAATTTCAAGGAACGTTGGAATTTAATGGTTGAAATTATTCGCAAAATGCAATATGATGTACATCCTCCAATACCCAATAAACCCAAAATATTAACAGTGGGAAATACTATTGTATCCAAGCAGCCCATTTTTGAGCAATTACACCAAATTTGGGCCACAATCCAAAAAAGGGGCTGGATTGATAATGAAAGTTCTTATACATTAAAATGCTTGCTAAGTACTGGCGGGTCAAAATGGTTTGTGATTAACATTGTTGAAGAAATAATGAAACATAGATTTCAAGATGATCTTGATAAATCGGTCGATTTGGCCTTTTCTATATTTCATTTAAATATAGAAAAATGTACTTTAGCATTAGTATTACAAGCATTGCCTCAATATCTATGCAATAACTTAATGTAAGTATCAAAAAACATATATAAAATTTTGTTGTAATAGTCCGGGAATAGGTTGGAAATTTTGGCCGGAGATGATGCATAGGTTGCCGACAAAAAATTGTACTTTTCCCCTAAAAACACTTATAAGTTTTTTTGATGTAACGAATAGATTAATTTTTTTAGGGGTTGATATTTGGGGCATATACTAAACAAACTATTGGGATTTCAAATTTTTAATCCGTTTTTAAATATCTTTATTTGTTTTAAAGTTATTTATTTTTTAAAGTCAACATATTTTTTTGTAAATTTTTTGGATGGAATTTTGTTTTATTCTATAAGGGCTCTAATAATTTTTTTACAGGGGTGGTTTTTGGAGTATATACTAAATAAACTATGGGGTTTTAAATTTTCAAACCAAATTTGAATTCCCAGGGTTGAATCAGGGAGATTTGGCTTTTTCCCCAAAAATAGGGTTGTCGAAGTTTTGGCCCAAAAAAGTGTCTCATTTTTGTTTTCCTTTGATCAAACTTGTATAGATTTTAAAAAGAAATAATTTTCGAAGTATATACAAACATAAATATTATTAAAATATATATAAAGTTTTCTTTTGAAAGTCCGGGGATATGGTGGATATTTTGCCCGAAGATGATGCATAGGTTGCCGGCAAAATTTTTGTACATTTCCCCTAAAAACACATATGTTTTTTTGATGTAACAAATGGAATAATTTTTTTCAGGGGTTGATATTTGGGGTATACACTAAACAAACTATGGGGATTTCAATTTTTTAATCCGTTTTTAAATATCTTTATTTGTTTTGAAGTTATTTATTTTTTAAAGTCAACCGAAGATGATGCATGGGTTGCCGACAAAAAAATTGTCCCCTGAAACACATATCAAGGTTTTTTGACACAAGGGGCGCAATTATTTTTTTCAGGGGTTGAAATTTGAGGTATATACTAAACAAACTATGGGGATCTCATATTTTCAACCCGTTTTTGTATAACTTTTTTTGTTTTAAAGTTATTTACAAGTATCTTTGAATTTTTGTATATCGTCCTCATCTTATATAAAATGTATGGGCTGGCCAAAAAAATTGAAAATATGTATACATATAGTTTAAAGCCCCCCAAATCGAATGCCATTGTGCCCAATTTAATTTGACCCTAAAAATTGGTAATTTTAAAAAAAAATTAGGGGTGGACATTTCTACATCTACAGGGTTGAATTAGGGGGTTTGGTATGTTTCCCCCAAAAATAAGGTGATTCAATTTAGGCCCAAAAAATGTGCCGAATTTTTGTTTCTTTGGTCAAATTTGTATATGTACGTAAAAAAATACTTATCTGTTTTATTTTTAGGTCGAATATGATGGTTGAGCCTCAAAGTACAGCTTTGGCAAAATTATGCGCCTATTGTATATTTGCCACTTTGGATTATTCATTATACAGCCCAAATACCAAAAAAAGGGTTAGGGAAGAGACTGATGTAAGTATGAACATTTATTTATTAAAATTGTTATACATTACAACTAATATTTATAAGTCAGTTGGTTTTACCAAAAAATGCTGATCGGTTTGCCCTCCATTTTCCAAAAGTTGTTTAACTAAAGTCCACCCATCAATTTTTTTAAATACTCTTATAGCCCGATCGCGTCCTCTTCCATAGCTTTGCGATTTCAATTGTGGAATTTTTGTGACAAGACTATGGATTTTCTTTCTTTCTTCTTTCGTGAAATCTTTTGAAAATTGAAGCGGTTTGGTTTCCGGGCCGTTCAGATAATTAGTAATAAATGTGTTCATATGTTCCTTAAATTCAAGATATTTATCCTTATTTTCTGTTTTGGGGTTACCGAAGCCTTTTCGGTTGACCATAACTATTGCTTCAATTGGGGATTTAATCCCGGTTTCGTTTTTGCCTAATCCTTCGCCTTTCCAGCCCATCATTTTCATGATTTTGGCTCCGATGCCTTGTTGGTAGTGGTGTTCTTCTTGTTTTTCTTCTGGCTTGTTGGGGGTGAGTTTCTCAACCAATTCGAAATCTGCTGTTGATATAAGGGTGAAGCAATATTTTTTTATTTCTGCTATGGCGTTTTTGCATAGGTTTGTTTTAACAGTGGGCGATAGACCTTCTTGTGTGGTGATTTGTGCGACGATTTCTTGATCGAATAAAAGTTGATGTGTTTTTTGATTGATTGTTTCATTGTTGGTGGTTTGGTATTTAAATACTATATTGGCTTTTGAACAAGATTGGGACAAACCTGATTTAATTTGTTGATCGTTTTCGGGCGTGTTACTTTCATACAAAATTAATTTACCTTTATAACCTATTTGATTTCTGACTTTTAGATACAAGAGCCAATCAGTTTCGTCGGCTATTTGTTGTTTTTCACATTTTTTCGGCGGTTCCTCTTCCGTTTCCGCCGGTACAAATTGTTGTTTACGTTTCTTGCGTTCTGTTTTTTTCGATTCCACTACATCAATCGTAGGTTTTTTGACAGCCTCAGATGCCCGTACAAAAGTGCGTCCAATCTTATTTTTCTTCGACTCCCAATACTGTACGATTTCTTCTACTTGTTTGGCCAGATTTTTAACCAATATCATTAATTCTGAATTGTATATGCAGCCCAAAAACTCAATGTTTGTGAAGATCTTTGCCAAACATACTAACCTATTTTCTGAGTAGTTGTTTTTGTGTTTTTCCATGAAGCTTTTACGTAAAATCCATTGGTTATCGTGTTCGTTTTCGTCAATATATTTGTTTATGTCCCAAGAACTATCGACCATGTTTAAATGATTAATATTTGCGGATGCCAAAATCACGTGTTTGTTACGTTTTGGAGGTTATGTACAATTGGCACTTCGAACATCTGTTAATACATTCTTCTTAGGGTACGTTCGGCATTGACATCTTCGGATTGCTCGGTTAATACTAATGCCGAACGCTCCAGATTCACAGTTTAGGCGGGAAATTATAATACACAAATGTATTTCTTTTTCCAGGAAATAGATATTCCAGCATCTAAAATTCTACGGCTGGATGAAGTCTCGCAATCAATATTTAATATATCAAACACTCAACAAAAAACTGGGGTTAGTCTTAAAGAGCCGTTACAGTCAGCGCTACAAGAAGTTTTCAAAGTTTTTCAAAATATCACCAATAGAGATGGTTTTGTATCGCAACAAACATATTTCATATTTTATTTTGTGAAATTAATTGTTGAAAGTGGTAAATCTAGAAGTGGTGTCGTTTTACAATCTTTGCCCAATAGTTTGATACCGTATTTGCTCAGAGCGCTACCTGAATTATTTACAAGTGATTTATTGTTAAAATTATATGATGTAAATAGTATTAGCGGCAGAAATAATATTGCCAGAGATCTATGTATGTTGAGAAATTTTGATTTGAAGAATACGAAATAATTTTGTATTATTATAAATAAATTTATTACTTATCTATTGTATGTTTTATTATACAAGTTTAGGGGTATATAGAATGTGTATAAAGTTTCGTTTTGATAGTCCGAGGATATGGTGGAAATTTTGGCCGAAGATGACGCATCGGTTGCCGACAAAATTTTCGCAAATTTCCCCTAAAACCACATTTGTTTATTTGATTATATAAAATCTATGGACCGACCAAAAAAATTAAAACTATGAATACATATAGTTTAAAGCCCCCTAAATCGAATGCCGTTATGCCCAATTTTGTATCTCGCTTAATTTACAAGATATGATTTTTTTAATTTGACCTCAACAATTGGTAAATTTTAAACATGTTTAAGGGTGAATATTTAAAAAACTAAGGCCCTGGGATTTTTTTGGATATTTTTCCCGTTACATACAGGTCCGAATTAGGAGAGTTTGGTATGTTTCCCCCAAAAATAGGGTGGTCAAATTTTTAGCCATCATATTTTTGTATTTCTCGTGTCGTTTAGAAATCCATATTATATAAAATCTATGGACCGACCAAAAAAATTAAAACTATGTGTACATATAGTTTGAAGCCCCATAAATCGAATGCCGTTATGCCCAATTTTGTATCTCATTTAGTTTGCAAGATATGATTTTTTTAATTTGACCTCAAAAATTGGTAAATTTTCAACATGTTTAAGGGTGAATATTTCAAAAACTAAGGCCTTGGGATTTTTTTGGATATTTTTCCCGTTATATACAGATCCGAATTAGGAGAGTTTGGTATGTTTCCCCCAAAAATAGGGTGTTCAAATTTTTAGCCATTCTATTTTAGTATTTCTCGTGTCGTTTAGAAATCCATGTTATATAAAATCTATGGACCGACCAAAAAAATTAAAACTATGTATACATATAATTTAAAGCCCCCTTAATTGAATGCCGTTATGCCCAATTTTGTATCTCATTTAGTTTTCAAGATATGATTTTTTTAATTTGGCCTCAAAAATTGGTAAATTTTGAACATGTTTAAGGGTAAATATTTAAAAAACTAAAGCCCCAGGATTTTTTTGGATATTTTTCCCGTTATATACAGGTCCGAATTAGAGGGGTTTGGTATGTTTCTCCCAAAAATAAGGTGGTCAAATTTTTGTCTAATATAAGTACCTATATTTGTATTTCTCGTCTCGTTTGGAAATCCATGTTATATAAAATCTACAGAACAGCCGAAAAAAATTAAACTTATTGTACATATAGTTTAAAGCCCCATAAATCGAATGCCGTTATGCCCAATTTTGTATCTCATTTAGTTTACAAGATATGATTTTTTTAATTTGACCTCAAAAATTGGTAAATTTTAACATGTTTAAGGATGAATATTTCAAAAACTAAGGCCCTGGGATTTTTTTGGATATTTTTCCCGTTATATACAGATCCGAATTAGGGGAGTTTGGTATGTTTCCCTAAAAAATAAGGTGGTCAAATTTATGGCCACAAAAGTGTCCAATTTTTGTATTTTATTTGTTAAATTCGTATCAATTGACCAAAAAAATTGAAAATAAGGGTAAGTATGTAAAAAAGTCTGTAGAATTTAAAAATCCAACAATCATTTATGTATTTTTAATATTTAAGAACTTATACAATATCAAATACAACATATATGAAAAATATTTATTTATTTTATAAGTTAGGCAAATATTTTTTCATCCCTTCTGCGTTTAGGGGGTTGGCTGCCTGGTTTATGTTGAGCATCTGGATGGTTCATCAACTCAGCTGGACATGTCGAGACAGGCGAACTCATCACCATTTGTTTCAAATCGTAGAACAACGCACTATCGTCATTGGTACAAAATGAGACAGCGATACCCGTTTTCCCGGCACGACCTGTACGCCCTATACGATGAGTATAGTCTTCTATAGTCTTAGCCATATCGTAATTAATAACCATGGATACATCTTTAATGTCAATACCACGTCCAGCGACATCTGTCGCGACTAGGATGTCTTTCGAGCCGGATTTCAAGCTAGCGAGCGCGTATTCTCTTTGTTCCTGACCTTTACCTCCGTGAAGAGTACAAGCATTGAAGCTAAGTTTTTCCAGACTTTTAGCCAAAACATCTGCACCTTTTTTTTGGTTGACGAAAATAATAATTGGAGGTTCCACTCCTTTGTTGAGATATTCCATAAGTTTTTTCCGTTTGTCGTTTTCGCCCATAATATGAACAATTTGTTCCGTTCGTTCCGTTGGTTTGCCGATGCTTCCGATGTAAACGACAGCTGGGCGACGGAGATATGACCGGGCTAACCGTTCTACAGCTGGGGGCATTGTTGCGGTGAACATCACAGTTTGGCGATATTTTTTCTTGCTGTTATAATTTGCTAATAATTTACTGGCATCTTCTGCTTCTTCTGAATCGGGTTTGAGGTTAGTAACAGGCATATATTCTAGGATTTTTTGGACGTCTGGTTCGAAACCCATATCGATCATACGATCTGCTTCGTCGAGGACTATGTAAGTACATTGGTTTAAGACTAAATATCGGTTTTCTAGAACGTCGATTAATCGACCGGGTGTTGCGATAACTATTTCGCAGCCAATTCGAAGACGGAATCCTTGTTCTTCTCGGCTGAGACCTCCAACGACGACTACTGTACGGATGCCTAAAGGCCCGCCGAATTTATTCGTTTCTTCTTCGATTTGTTGGGCGAGTTCTCTCGTTGGAGCTAAAATAATGGCGTAAGGGCCTTGGTCTGCGTCTTCTATTCGTTCTATTTTCGGTAGAGATTGAATCCATATTAATAACGGAATTAAAAAGGCTAGAGTTTTTCCGGAACCTGTTTCAGCAACACCGATAATATCGCGATTTTGCATACCAATTGGTATGGCTTGTCTTTGAATTGGTGTTGGTTCTTTATAACCAACTTTATCAATAATTTCCAATATTTCTTTCTGGAAATTGCTTTCTTTCCATGATCGAATAGGCTCTGGAATTTTTCCACCTTTGATTGTAATGTTGTAATCTTCGCGAAATATACGCCAATCTCGTTCCGTCATCTCTTGGACTTCTTTTTCGGACCAATGACGGTCGTCCCATTTTTGTTTATCCTCTTTCTTTTTGACTTTCTTTAAGCGGAGTTTCTCTTGTTCTTTTTCGGCTTCAGTCCGCCGTTTTTCTAAAAGTTCGCCGTAAAATTTACTCTGGTCTCTTTTTTGGGCTTTGATGTCTATCCCGGCGAGATTTCCGCGTCCAAAGAATTGTACTTGATGGCGTTCTTTGTATAAATTGTTGTAATCAACGGAAGTGTCTTCGGCAGCGTCCCAATCGAAGACGAATTTCCGGTCGTTAAGGCGACGAACTCGACGTTTTTTTTTAATAAGTCCTAAGTATCGTTCTTTAATTGCTTCATTTTCGCGTTCCTTATCTTTGTCTTTATATTTATCGTCGTCTTTTGCTGGCTCTCGTTCGCGGGGTCGCCGAAATTCTTTCTCTTCTTTTTCGTATTTTTTGTTTTCTGATTGAGTGATCAATTTTTTTTCTAGTTCTTGTTGTTGACGAATTTTATCGACTTGTTCTTGACGGCGTTTTAGGGCTTCGGCTGTACGCTGTTCTTTCGTAAGAAATACAGGTTTACTTCTTGCTTCTTCTTCTTGTTTTTTCTTGGCAAGTAATTCCTCCAAGGATAATGGTTCTTTCTTCAAAGAAGTTGATGGCTTTTCTTCATCCTTAATTTCAATAATTTCGTCCTTTTTAAGGTCTGGAGAAGGCGATTTATGTTTTGAATCCTTCTTCTTATCTTCTTTTTTGTACCGATCTTTATCGTATTTTTCGTGTTTATATTCTCGTTCTCGTGATCGAGATCTATGTCGTTTATATGTACGATCTTTTGATCGAGATCTAGATCGGTTTAAACGACGATTTCTATCGGTTCTGTCGCGATCTTTTTCGCCTCTTTCGCGGGATCGTGAACGACGTTTTTTGTCGTTACCCATATTTAGGGGCAATTGTTGTTAATACAATAAGTTAAAAATGTTTATTATTGTTATATGTATTAAATAAAACATTTAATTGATTGTAATATTGTATATTTTGTATAAACGTTTGCGAACGATATTTATATAAACTTTTATAGGTTATATTTTGATATACAAAACCAGTGATCATCAAAAGTTTGTAGAATGTACCCTACAGCAAATTATACGTATTTTGGTTCGTTTAAGAATATATAGATGGCATTTGAGACGACAAATTTTATAATAATTTAAATACCTACTTAAACTAAACATTATTAATACTTTTTTTTTGTTAGTATATATAATACTTCCTACAAATTTAATATTATTTTATATAAATATTGTTACTATTATTGATCTCTATATACAGTGACAAGTACGCATGCGTCAGCCATTTATGAGCGGCCAAAAAAATTAAAACTACGTGCACATATAGTTTAAAGTCTTCCAAATTGAATGCCGTTTTGCCCATTTTTGTATCACGTTTAGTTTTCGAGATATGAATTTTTTTAATGATACCCAAAAATCAACAATTTTCCTAAATGTTTAATGGTGCATATTTGGAAAAATAAGGCCCTGGGATTTTTTTCCATATTTTTCCCGCAATCTACACCATTACATAAGGGCAATAACATATGTTTCATAAAAAAATTCTGTAGTCCAAATGTTGACAATGTTTTTTTTTTGTATATCGTATCGTTTAGAAATCCATGTTATATTTGATCTATGGGCCGGCCAAAAAAATTGAAACTACGTATACATATAGTTTAGAGCCCCCTAAACCCAATGCCGTTATGATCAATTATGTATCTCGTTTAGTTTTTGAAATATGATATTTCAAAAACTAAGGCCCTGGGATTTTTTTGGTTATTTTTCCCGTTATCTACACCCCTCAATTAGGGGGGGGGGAAGTATGTTTCCTTAAAAAATAGGGTGGTCAAATTTTGTCCCAAAATTGGTTCTATTTTTATTTCTAATTTATTAAGTTTGTACCACCGGGCCAAAAAAATTACAATTTGGTTCATATATGTAAGAGTCTGTAAAATCCAAATATGTAACAATTATTTACATATCTTTATTATTTTACGAATTAAACAATAAACAAAACTGACAATTTTATTGCACATTTCAAACATTTTTAGAATCAAGAATCAAGTTAAAACAAATGTATACGTCAGACCTACGTCAAAATTAAGCGGGATTTTAAATATTAATAATAATGAATTTAACACGAATTATGAAATTATTTAACCGACAGAAAAGGTATTTGAACCCATATAGAGAAATTGTTAAACTTAATGAAGAAAGCCACCTATTAAAAAAGGACCCAGAGTGAGTTATTGTTGTTACCCAATATTTGGGGTAAAAAAATCCTTTCTATAATTATCTTCAGGAAATATTGCAAAATGTCTATTCTGAATATCTTTTCATGTGACGAAGACAATTATTGATTTTAATATTTGTTTTATTTATTATTCAAAAAATAATTGTACAATTCAAAAACATATCATTGTTGTATATTTTATTGTATGCAGATATATTTGGGGTTGTAGGGCGTTTAACGAATAAAATATTTATAAGGGGGTGTGGCATTCAGAATGAAATAATCGTTACGTAATATGCGACTTTACGTCACACTCAAATGGTGAATAGCAGTTTCTTGGGCGAATATCGAGTGTAAAATAAAAATTTATCATGTTGACTCTATATAAACATGTCTTTAATAGTAATCTCAAAAGGTCAGTATTATTATCTTCGCTATATTTGTTTTCTATATCTTATCAATTTGACCTATATTTAATCTTTTCTCATTGATAAAATATACATTAAGCAATCTTGAAAAATAATTTGTTATATGTCAAACATAAATCTATAAATTATCTTATATTTCTTTTGGGATAATCCTTAAAATTTTCCATGTTCATTAACATATCTCTATTAGAAAATTGTCTGTCTTAAACGTCCTTGAAAACAGCTGATTATTAGTCAATGTTTAAAATAGAAATTTTATTGTTGTAAATATTTTTATGTTTTTGTATATATTTCAATATATTATTTAGGAAATACATGTGTTTTTTTTTATTATTAATCCTTTAGTTACTACAATAATCCTTTTGGTAATGTTGTGAACGCTAGTATGTCAAAAAGAAATAGTCAAAACGCCAGTATGCCTAATTTTTTGGCGCCAAAATTTATTTTAAAGATCGATAAATAAATCAATTGTCTAAAAATTATTCTAATTCTTGCCAAAGTCGAAAAATACGCACACCAAAATACACTTGGCCGCTCGTCAAAAACAATATCACAATTCAAGAATGCATAAGAATAAAATTTTAGGGCTGGCCATCGGTTTTTGGGATCCATAATCGCAGATGTTAACGTCCCTGAATTTCCACTCATAAATGAACCCATTCTTGGGTACAAAAAAGGTTCGAAAGAACGAAAAGAGATTATGAAAGCGTTGAAAGAAGCGGAAAAATGTGAGGAGATTCCTATTATAGTAGGCGGTGAAGAAATCAGAACAAAAGATGTGCGCTATCAAGTAAGAGACGGAATTTTATGTTTTTATTTACAGGGGGTGCAATATTTTTGTTTAAGGGTTGAAATTTAGGGTGTATATTAATAAATGTATGGGGATTTCAAATTTTCAAACCAAATATGAATATCTTTTTTTGTTTCACAGTTATTGTAATTTTCGACAATTTGTATATCAGTTGGAAATCCATGTTATATAAAATCTATAGACCGGCCAATAAAATTGAAACTATGTATACATATAATTTAAAGCTCCCCAAATTGAATGCCGTTATGCCCAATTTTGTATCTCTTTCAGTTTTCAAGATATGATTTTTTTAATTTGACCTAAAAAAATTACTAAACTTCATAAATGTTTAAGGGTGTTTATTTCGAAAACTAAGGTCCTAGGAATTTTTTGAATATTTTTCTCGTAATTTATAGGTCCAAATTAGGGGGGTACGATATGTTTCCCAAAAAAATAGTTATTTACTAAATTCGACAATCTTTAAATTTTTGTATATCGTCTCGTTCGGAAATCCATGTTATATAAAATCTATAGACCTGCCAAAAAAATTGAAACTATGTATACATATAGTTTAAAGACTCCCAAATTGAATGCCGTTATGCCCAATTTTGTATATCTTTTAGTTTTCAAGATATGATTTTTTTTAATTTGACCTAAAAAAATTGCTAAACTTAATAAATGTTTAAAGGTGTTTATTTCAAAAACTAAGGCCCTAGGAATTATTTGGGTATTTTTCCCGTAATCTACAGGTTCGAATTAAGGGGGTACGATATGTTTCCCAAAAAAATACTTATTTACTAAATTCGACAATCTTTACATTTTTGTAAATCGTCTCGTTTGAAAATCCATGTTATATAAAATCTATGGTATGGCCAAAAAAATTGAAAATATGTATACATATAGTTTAAAGCCCCCCAAATTGAATGCCGTTATGCCCAATTTTGTATCTCTTTTAGTTTTCAAGATATGATTTTTTTTATTTGACCTAAAAAATTACTAAACTTCATAAATGTTTAAGGGTGTTTATTTCAAAAACTAAGGCCCTAGGATTTTTTTGGATATTTTTCCCGTAATCTACAGGGTTGAATTAGGGGGGTATGGTAATATTTCCCAAAAATTAGGGTGGTCAAAATTTTGACCCAAAAAATGTCCAATTTTTGCATCATATTTAAAGAGTTATACAGGGTGAGTCACCGAAATCGCCGTCTTCGATATCTCCCTTGTCGTTAGAAATACAGCATAAGTTTATTAACAGAATTTATTCGATTACTCAAGGAGCATAACGTAAAATTATTTTCACATATACAGGCTGTTGCATTACGGCTCGGCGAGAATTGTTTGTCTTTTTTTAAATGGAACACCCTATATATTTTTATATATTTTGAATTGTATTTTATTCACCTATACGAACATATAAATTTTGTTTTAGTTTTCCACGGCGTTGCCAAGTTATTCCGTTTTTTCTCTAAAAAAGATCGAATACACGCATTGCTTTATAAAGGCTTACTGAAGTTATTTTAATAGTAAGAATTAAGAATTTTCTTTTCAGTATAACTGTAATTATACTCTAGGTTCTGACATATTTTTTTTTAAATGTAATTATACAGGCAGTTCAATAAAGCGAATCAAATCTGCTCAATTTCAAATGACCATAACTCGTCATTTTCAAATGGAACACCCTATATTTTATTATTCAGTTGTGTGTATTTTTGTATTATCTTCATATATTATTAAGGGTATCCTATGCCTAAAACCAATAATTTCGGAGATTTTCAACATTTTTCTCTAAATTTATATATTTAACTAAAAATTAAATCTAGTATACCATTGATATTGTTTTTTGAATAAGAAACAATTGTAGTAATGATATTATTTTCATTAGCCAGGTTATTATTAATAACAGAGAGATTAAGTAAATTAATTTATTAATATGAGTCTCTCGCAAGAAGAACTTACGAATATGGTGTATGCTGGTCAGGCCAGGCATCACCTCACGGGCACTCAATGGTGACGTGGAGAGTGCGCAAGAAGAACTTACGAATATGGTGTACGCACTTGAAGCAGCGGAAACAAACCCTCTTTTGGAATCAAGAATTTATGCACAGCGGTTTCCGGGAAGACGACATCCAAATCCGCGTTCTTTTGAAAAACTAAGGGAAAGTTTTGAAAGAACTGGTCATGTTCAGTACGACAAAAGAGGGTTTCTTTCCGCTTTTCCAAGTGCGTACACCATATTCGTAAGTTCTTCTTGCGAGAGACTCATATTAATAAATTAATTTACTTAATCCCACTGTTATTAATAATAACCTGGCTAATGAAACTACAGTCATTACTGCAATTGTTTCTTATTCAAAAAATAATATCAATGGCATACTAGATTTAATTTTTAAGTGAATATATAAATTTAGAGAAAATGGTGAAAATCTCCGAAATTATTGGTTATAAGCATAGGATACCCTTAATAACATATGAAGATAATACAAAAATACACACAATTAAATAATAAAATATAGGGTGTTCCATTTGAAAATGACGAGTTATGGTCATTTGAAATTGAGCAGATTTGATTCGCTTTATTGAACTGCCTGTATAATTACATTTAAAAAAAAATATGTCAGAACCTAGAGTATAATTACAGTTATACTGAAAAGAAAATTCTTAATTCTTACTATTAAAATAACTTCAGTAAGCCTTTATAAAGCAATGCGTGTATTCGATCTTTTTTAGAGAAAAAACGGAATAACTTGGCAACGCCGTGGAAAACTAAAACAAAATTTATATGTTCGTATAGGTGAATAAAATACAATTCAAAATATATAAAAATATATAGGGTGTTCCATTTAAAAAAAGACAAACAATTCTCGCCGAGCCGTAATGCAACAGCCTGTATATGTGAAAATAATTTTACGTTATGCTCCTTGAGTAATCGAATAAATTCTGTTAATAAACTTATGCTGTATTTCTAACGACAAGGGAGATATCGAAGACGGCGATTTCGGTGACTCACCCTGTATACAGTCAAACACAACATACATTTTTTTAAATTATTTTTTTTGAATTATTACAAATGTTAAATATATAATTAATGTAAAATATTATCAGGTAATGCCCCACGATCACAAAAAAAAGATAGCCAAATATTACTACGCAACAGCTGAAGTTCTGGAACACGCTATATGTGTGGCCACAGAAGCACAAAAAAAATGGGAGAATGTACCTATTCCTGAAAGGTATGGTTGTTCATAACCCCTTATTAAACCCCTTATAACCCTCATTCAACCCTTAGAATAGCGATATGGAGGAAGGCTGCAGACATGATGGCTGGCGCAGAACGACAAGTCCTAAACTCGGCGACTATGTTAGGCCAATCGAAAACGATTATCCAGGCTGAAATCGATTCGGCAGCTGAACTGATCGACTTTTTCAGGTATTATTTTCAGGTTATATATTCGGAAGAATATGTATTATTATTAATTTCAGGATGAACGCTTATTTTTTGAAAGAAGCTACCAAGTATAAACCCATTTCTACCGACCCGAAAGTTACAAAAAATTCCATTGTTATAAGAGGCGTTGATGGGTTTGTAGCCGCTGTAAGCCCTTTTAATTTTACAGCCATAGGGGGAAATTTGTCTTATACACCCGCTCTTGCTGTAAGTATGCAATAAAAACCTGTTTTCCTCAACCCTCAGAATTCAAATTTGATATGTATAAGGGCGCTATCTTAATTAATTTCAGAGAAATTCGTAAAATCGTACGGAAACTTTTGTAATAAAAAAATGTTTTGTTTTTACCTTATTTGTAGAAGGTTGCCGCGCTCCTTTTATCCTGCTGGCTCCTGAAGGTCCTTAGGATTATCCTGCAAATAAATAAAAAATATATTAATATTTAAAATATACAGGTCAAAATTACACCTTTTTTAGGGTAACGCAGTTTTATGGAAACCGAGTGACACAGCCGTTTTATCAAACTGGCAAATTTTCAAAATATGCCGCGAAGCCGGCGTCCCTGACGGCGTTGTAAACTTTGTCCCTGCAGACGGTCCTGTATTTGGTGATACAATCACTCGCAGTCCACATCTCGCTGGTATTAATTTCACCGGCAGTGTTCCGTAAGTTTTACCGGCAAGCGACGCATCGGTCGCCGACAAAAAATTTGATTTTTTGCGGACTTTGTAAAATGGATAATTCTTTTTTACAGAACGTTTAATCGATTATGGTGCCAAGTGGGGCAGAATATTGCTACGTATAAGAACTACCCTAAACTTGTAGGGGAGTGTGGGGGTAAAAATTATCATTTTGTACACCCTACAGCGGATGTTGAGACAGTTGTAAACGGGACTATACGTTCCGCTTTTGAATATTGTGGGCAGAAGTGTTCCGCGTGCTCTAGAATGTTTGTTCCAGAATCTCTATGGGATGAGGTAAGTGTATACACGCCTAATTATTAGGGATGTTTTATACAATTTTGTCCGGGGATATGGTGGAAATTTTGGCCGAAGATGACGCATAGGTTGCCGACAAAATTTTTGTAAATTTCCCCTAAAACCATATTTCAGTTTTTTGATTATATAAAATGTATGGAGTGGCCAAAAAAATTGAAACGATGTGTACATATAGATTAAAGCCTTCTAAATCGAATGCCGTTATGCCCAATTATGTATCTCGTTTAATTTTTGAGATATGAATTTTTTAATTTGAAAAATCGGCAATTTCAAAAATGTTTAAGGGTGCATATTTCGAAAACTAAGGCCCTAGGATTTTTTTGGATATTTTTCCCGTTATTTCCAGATTCAATTTAGGGGGGTGTTATGTGTTTCCCCCAAAAATAGGGTGGTCAAAATTTTCAGGCCAAAAAAATGTCCAATTTTTGTATTTTTTTGGTCAAATCTGTATGAATTGGCCAAAAAAAATGAAATTTGGTATACATATGTAAAAAAGTCTGTAGAATCCAAAAATAGAAGAATTATTTATGTATCTTAAATATTTAAGGAGTTATATACTGTCAAACACAACAAAAAAAAAAATTGTAAATTTAATTTTTTTATTTTTCGACCCAGATTAAATGTGGCCTGCTAGCAGAACGTGATAAACTCAAAGTGGGCGACCCAACTGACCCAAAAATGTTTATGGGGGCAGTAATTGACGACAGAGCATTTAAACGCATTTCTGGCTGGATTGAACATGCCAAAAAAAGTAAAACCTTGCATATTCTTGGTGGTGGAGAATACGACGATTGGTATACACCCAAAAGAAGGTATGGAGGGTATAATCTAATCATTTATGTATATTTTAGTAAAGGATATTTCATTCAACCGACTATAATACAAGCTTGCGACCCTACCGAAAAAATAATGCGAGAAGAAATATTTGGACCTGTTGTAGCCATTTATGTTTATAAGGATTGTGATGTGGATGAAGCTTTGAAGCTTGTTGAAAGCTCGACAGCTTTTGCCCTAACTGGAGCTGTATTCGCCAAAGACGAGTAAATAATAATAAAAAATATTTGAATGGTTTATAATTTGTATTGTTTTAGAAAATGGTTAAAACGAGCCGTTCCAAAATTGAGAGTCACAGCCGGAAACTTTTATATTAATGATAAAAGCACCGGAAGTGTTGTTGGTCAACAACCATTTGGGGGCGCAAGAAAGTCAGGCACTAACGACAAAGCCGGAGGCCCTTATTACGTTCTGCGGTGGACTTCAATTCAATCTGTAAAACAAACTTTTGTTCCTTTAACCGAAATCAGCTATCCGTATATGAACGAATAAGAATGCTCATCCCCCCCCCCCCCTACACTGTCCCGAATCAACCAATGAGAGCGCAGGCGTACACTCCCTACAAGTATTAGCTCATCATCGATCGATAGAAATGTCATTTCTATTATTTTATTTTGTGATTTATTTTTTATTTTATCTGTTGTAAATGATGTCATTTATCTAATAAATGTAATGATTGTTTTATTATGAGGCAGTAGTGTAAATGTATGTATGTATGTTCGGATAATCAATTGTATGAGGTTACCATGTTCGGATGAACAATCAAGACAATAGTAAAATGTTTAAAAATTACTCGATTATTAAATAAGGTATATGTTGTAGGATATTTATTCACAAATTAATAAAGATCATATCAATATTATTTGTTGTTATTAATATATTTCCAGCCCTTATACCCACTCCGGGGTGTGGGTATCAACCCCATATAAAATTAGGTAATATTCATTGATCGTAGGTATATTTGTATAATACTGTATAACAGGCGTCACCTCACAGCTACTTATAGCTGAGGTGGAGAAATCACTACAAGAATTATTAAAAAAACATATATACCATTTACATAAAATTGTTATTATATTTGAGTTATATAAGTTATTTGTATTTATACATAGTCAAATAATAATATACAATGTATAATACTGGGTAACAGGCGTCACCTCGCAGCTACTTATAGCTGATGTGGAGAAATCACCACAATAATTATTTTAAAAACATACCATATTATTATTGAACATTCTGCGAGTTATTTGTATTTATACATAGTTAAATTATAAATATAATTATGTATATTATTGTATGAGAAGGTTTATCAGGTTTCACCACAAAGGCACTCATAGCTATAGTGGGGAAAACACCGCAAGAATTACTTTAAAAACATAATAACCATTTATATAAAATTGTTATTATATTTAAACATTCTACGAGTTATTTGTATTTATACATAGTTAATATATTTATATATTAATGTATATTATTATATAATAAGGTTTATCAGGTGTCACCTCATAGACAAGCACAACTATAGTAGAGAAATCACGACAAGAATAATTTTAAAAACATATACCAATTGTGTTAATATATTTAAACATTCTATGAATTATTTGTATTTATTTATATTATGTATATTATTGTAGAAGGTTTATTCAGGCGTCACCTCATAGGTACTCATAACTACAGTGGAGAAAACACTGTAACAATTACTTAAAAAACATTATAATACCATATAAAAATGTTTTATTATATTTAAACATTCTACGAGTTATTTGTATTTATACGTAGTTAAATATAAATATATTATATATATTATTGTATAATAATGTTTATCAGGTGTCACCTCATAGGCAGTCATAGCTACAATGGAGAAAACGCCAAAATAATTACTTTAAAAACATATATCATTTATACAAAATTGTATGTTATATCTTTTATATTTAAACATTTATAAGCCTATTAGTATAAATTTTTGTTGCTTGGTGGCAGCACCAGCCTGTTCAAATTCACAAAAAAATAAATAAATTCAATAAAATAATATAAATAAAATCCTGAATTTATGCTCTACAGCGCGCGTTTAATATTATGTTGTAACAGACTTGCACAAACCAAAGGTTTATTTTTAGATTGTTACATGTTGACTTGTGTTCGAAATTGAAATATGTATATGGGTCTACTTTTTATGGATTAGAAAATATATTTAATTAATATTTACAAAAATTACTACGCAAATCAATGAGATTGTGCACTATTTTCTAACAAATTTTATCAATGAAATATATGTAATTAATTCAGAAATAAACACAAGATGGTAATAGAAGTTTCGATTTTATTTTACGTAGAAATTACTTGAATTATTAATTCAAAAAAAATTACGAAATGGAGACATTGGTTGTTTTTACATTAAACCACATTAAATTAAAATTATTTTGAGATAATATTAATTCCTTTTCATTTAAACATATATTCGTTTGGTATTTTTCATTCATTTTTGGGCCTCTAATATATGAGGGCCCCATAATACAACAAAACATTGTAACAAAATTCGTAAATATTTTCATTTTATTTATAATCATTTTACAAAAAAGGTCGCGGATAGATTGGGCCAAAAATTAATAAACTTATGTAAAAAAAATCTGCAGAATCAAAAAATGGCTACTGCAGAATACGGTGCGCCGTTTTGTTTTCAAGATATTACTATATACCAAATCCTCGATCAAATCTGAATATCTTTTTTTGGTTTTAAATTTTTATAAAATCTATGGGCCTACCAAAAAAATTAAAACTATGTGTACATATAGTTTAAAGCCCTTTAAAATGGATGCCATTACGGTCAATTTTTTATCTTATTTAGTTTTCGAGATACGATTTTTTCTAATTGATACCCACAAAATGGCAATTTTCAAAACTGTTTAAGGGTATATATTTCAAAAACTAAGGCCCTGGGATTTTTTTCACTATTTTTCCCGTAATCTACAGGTCCAAATTAGGGGGGCGCAGATGTTTCCCTAAAATATAGGTTGGTCAATTTATTATTTAGCAAAATTTCAAATTGTTTTATTTCACAATTTTATTTATAAATAATGTATAGGGTGTCCAAAAAAATTAAAATTTGGTGTGCATATGTAAAAAAGTCCCTGGAATTCGAAAATGGACATTAGAACATTTTTGGCCCGATAGTATTCCAGTTACGGACCCGTAAATACGAACAAAACATTTTAATAAAATTCAGCAAATTTCAAAATTATTTATAATCATTTTGCCAAAAAGGTCCTTCATAGATTGGACCATAAATTAGTAAATATATGTGAAATAATCTGCAGAAGCAGAAAATGGCGACTAGAACACGATGCGCCATCTTGTTTTGGAGATATGAACTGTATACGTGGCAACAATGAACAGACTGAATTGTTTGGGTAACACTGGAACATTTTGGGAACGAATGGTAATATTTGAGTCATCTTTTGGTAAAAATATGAACTGTTAATAACCTCAAAATGGAGCTGAGAAAAGATGTTATTCATGGATTAAATTTAATTAATAATCCTAACAATATAAATGATGAAATATTTAGAAAATTGTTGGATAATTGTTACGCGTCGTTGTTGGAAAAACCAGATATACATAGTAGGTTAATAAATGTATAAATATGTTTATTATATATTTAATAAATTTGTTTCTAGATATTTCCAATTTAAATGCATCAAAAACTGATGTAATAAAAGAAATATATGCTTCGTTATTAACATTTATTTTAGAACTTGCTCGAAATGATTGTAACAACGAAACAGCATCAAATATAATAAATGATGAATTAAATTTCAGCCAAAACCGTAAAGAACTATTCCTGAAAATGTATGAAAATCAAAAAAACCGTCTACAAATTCATTTAAGTTCTATAGGGAATCATTTTCCCCATATCGTCGGCGTGAACTGGAAAATTGATTACATTGTTAAAGTAGGCTATGACTGGACGCCGTGTTTTGTTTACGGTACTGACTGTGTTTTGTTTTAGCAAAGCAATCTAGATGAATGTACAGGTCCTATATATCGCATTAGGCTTTGTACTGAAGTATATAGCCGGGAAAATGCAAGTAAAGCTGTTGAATATGTAAATTTTACTTGCAACACTCAACAGCTTCAAGATTTAGTTTATAAGTTAAAAGATTGTGTCAGACATATTGAAAAATTAGCTGTAGAAAATTAATTTTGTAATATATAAATATACAAGATTTTTATTAAGACTTTATTAATTTCCTGCTCCCCTAATTATATTGGGTAAAAAAGCTTCAAATAAAAGTTGTAGGGCATAAAATTCTGCATATGAATCAATAAACAAAATTAATTTTGGGGGCCTTGTAACGGCAGAAATAAATAAAAATAATTAGGGAAGCAGAAAATTACGAATATATTGCAAGAAATTTATTTTTTAAATGTTCCGTTACTTTTGGGCCCGCCTGTATATGGTGTGTTTCTTGTATATATAAAATGTATATTAAACAATAAATATTATTATTTATTAATATATAAAAATTATAAATGTATTTGAGTTAAATTTAACAACAAAATATATAAAATTTTGGGTGTGTATTAACAGCAAAAACAATAAATTATCTTTTAATTTAGGACCCACAAAACGCCCCATTTTAGGGAAATATATCCCTGAAATTTAATCACGTGACTAACGCCATTTTACTTTAATAAACTGTCAATAAAAGGATATTTAAACATAAACAATAATCCTAAATATTACAACAATACGCAGTAATAAAAATTGACTATACCGTAACAGCTACAATAATCAACAATTAAAATATTCATATAATAATTGTTGTCATTTATAGGTCAACTACCCAATATGGGACAAAATCACCCTGCGTGCTTTTCAAAGGATTTCACACCCGTTTTTGGGGGATATAAACACTAAATCCACACCCAAAATAGGGAAAAATGCATAGATCGCAAAGAGTGAAAATTACTGAAATAAATCCGTCTCTGACATGCGTTTTATGTTCAGGGTATTTAGTGGACGCCACAACAATAATAGAATGTCTTCATTCTTGTAATAATTGTTATATTTGGTTGTTGAAATGATTGTTAAATTATTTATTTGTTTTAGTTTGCCGGTCGTGTATTGTTAAATACTTAGAAAGTAATAAGTACTGTCCTATTTGTGATGTACAAGTACATAAAACCAAACCGTTACTAAATATTCGCTCAGATCAGACATTACAAGACATAGTTTATAAATTAGTACCTGGGTTATTTCAAAGTATGTATACATTATTGAAATTATTATATATTGTAGTAAAATTTATTTTTAAATTTTGACCCCTGAATTTTGATTATAAGTATTTAAGTTGCATGTTTACATTTTTATGTACAGGGGTTGTAAAAACATTTTGACACCCCTATTTTTTGGAACATATACTAAAGAATCTATGGGGATTTCAAATTTTCAAACCAAATTTGAATATCTTTTTTTGTTTTAAAGTTATTTACAAGTGTACCATACATATATTTTTTGTCAAACAATTTGGACCAATTTTTGTATTTTATTAGATAAGGGCGGTAATATTTTTTATTCAAGGGTGGTTTTAGGGGTACATACTAAAGAAACTATAAGGATTTCAAATTTTCAACCCAAATTTTAATATATTTTTTTGTTTTAAAGATATAGTCAAAATTTCTTTGATTTTTTGTATATTGTCCCGTTTGCAAGTCCATGTTATATAAAATCTATGGCTGTGCCAAAAAAAATTCAAACTATGTGTACATATAGTTTAAAGCCCCCTAAAACGAATACCGATAAGCCTAATTTTGTATCTCGTTTTGTTTTCGAAATACGAATTTTTTAATTTGACATTAGAAAAAAGGTAATTTCAAAAAATATTTAGGGGTGGATATTTCGAAAACTAAGGCCCTGGGATTTTTTTGGATATTTTTCCCGTAATCTACGCTCTTAAATTAGGGGGATATTATATGTTTCCCCTAAAAATAGGGTAATTTTATTTTTAAGATGTCTGAAATATTTGTAAATGGTCATTTTACAGAATTTTAATCGTATATATTAGGTCCATCGGTCAAAATTTTTTTAAATATGTATACTTATAGTTAAAAGTCCGTAGAATCGAATGCCGAATAGTACAGGTCCGTATTTCAATTATTTCAGGAGTTATAGGGTGTTAAATATTTGACCTCAAAAAATGGTAATTTCAAAAATATTTAGGGGTGCATATTTAAAAAAATAAGGCCCTGGGAATTTTTTGGATATTTTTCCCGTAATCTACGCCATTAAATGAGTGGGGTATTATATGTTTCCCCTAAAAATAGGGTAGTTATATTTTTAAGCTATCTGAAATATTTATAAAAGGTCACTTTACAGGATTTTAATCGTATATATTGGGTCCATCAGTCAAAAAATTTTAAAATACGTATACTTATTGTTAAAAGTCCGTAGAATTGAATGCCGGATAGTACAGGGCCGTATTTCCATTATTACAAGAGTTATAGGTTGTTAAATATTTGACCTCAAAAAATGGTAATTTCAAAAATATTTAGGGGTGGATATTTCCAAAACTAAGGCCCTGGGATTTTTTTGGATATTTTTCCCGTAATCTACGCCCCTGAATTAGGGGGTGTGGTATGTTTTCTTTAAAATATAGGGTGGTCAAATTTTTGACGCATTTAACATTTTTTTAAAATTGTTTACTTGATAATTTATTTATAAATAATGTATGGGGTGTTCCACAAATTTGAAATGTGGTATACATATGTTAAAAAGTCCACGGAATCCGTAAATGAACCCTAGAACATTATTGGCACCTTAGTATTCGAGTTACAGCCCTTTATAAACGAACAAAACATTTCAACAAAATTCAAGTTTATTTATAATGATTTTGCCAAAAAGGCCTTAATGTATTTGGCCAAAAATTAGTACATATATGTAAAAAAGTCTGCAGAATCCAAAAATAGTTACTAAAATACGCTGCGCCATTTAGTTTCTGGTATACGAACTATATACCATAAAATGAACAATTTTTCAGATGAAATGTGTAGACGGAGAGATTTTTACTCCAAATATCCGGAACAAAAGCCAACTTCCTGTGAGGAAAATGGGGAGACAACACAATTCACTCACATATATACAGCCGACGAAAGTATAAGTCTTAGTCTAGAATATTACAACAACAATGCGAACGACGAAGTAAGGAAGAAATGATCGCCCAAAATGGACTTATTTACATTTTTTTAATGTTTTAGGAACATATTAGTAGGAGATATTTGAGATGTCCGGCGGCAGTAACT
Source organism: Harpalus rufipes (assembly GCA_951394225.1). NCBI lineage: Eukaryota > Metazoa > Arthropoda > Insecta > Coleoptera > Carabidae > Harpalus > Harpalus rufipes. Next base: position 539,435 of record OX596289.1, on the reverse strand, counting down.
GTATCTCATCTTCAAAAATTAATTAGAGCTAAATATGGGTTAAGTTTAGAACACAGGGTGGATATATTATATATAAATGATTTATTAAACGATGATTTTACGCTGATGGACATAGCGTATATATATTTATGGAGAAGAGTAAGTATTTATTTTTGGGGCAAATCCAGGATTTTATTAATATATTTTTATTGTAGAAAGGTCCTTTGCACCTAACGTATAGAATATTCGAGGTGGCTAAAAGGCCGAAAATTGAGGATAAAATTCAAGAAAAAACAGAACTTAAAAACGAATTAACAGATAATAAAGAAGAAGATAAAAATATAAACGAATGGAAAGAAGTCCAATTACAAATTTCAGAAAATGGAATAATGTCCGTTACCAACATAAACGAAAAAATAACTGAAAACGAAATTGTTGAAGTCAAAACAGAAATTGTTTTAAAAACAGACATACCAACTTTATCACCCATTCAAAAAGAAGAACTAAAAGAAACCAAATTGGGTAAACACAAACTACCAGAAAATGAATCAGAAAAAACGGAAATTAACCCAAAAGTTTTAAAACCAAATATACCTGTTAAAAATGTACAACAATTATCCAGAAATCATCCCTTAAAAATACATTCTCAAAAGGTAACAACACAGAATAACAACAATAAAGTAACAATACCTGCAGTAACAACAATAACAGAAGTACAAAAAAATACAGATAAAAATGACAACAATACTGCAACAATTATTGTTGAAAAGATTAATATCGATAGTAAAAATGTGGAACAGAAGAAAGATGAAAAAATTGTACAAAATCCTGTGCAAACTCCCGTACAAAACCCCCCACAAAATCCTGTGCAAAACCCCCCACAAAATCCTGTGCAAAATCCCCCACAAAATCCCGCACCGAATCCTGTGCAAAATCCCGCTAATTCTGTGCAAAATCCCGCAAATTCTGTGCAAAATCCCGGGCATTCTGTGCAAAACCCCGCACAAAATTCTGTACCAACCCCCGCACAAAATCCCGTACAAACAGACAAACTAGAAAAGACAGAATTAAAACCAACAATTGCAACATCTTTAGTACCGATTCAAAATTGTATACAGAATTCAAAAGTTAGTATACTCCCAAAAAAGAGTCCGGTTAAGTCTTATAAGACCTTAAGGGATCCTCCAAAAGTTTGGAACCCTCAAATACCAAGACAGAATTTACCTAAAAGCCCTTATCCGCCTAATAATGGAGCGAGTACTTCTGATGTTAAACCTGGACTAACCAAACCGGCGAAGTTTTTCAAAATGAGGAACAATGTACCTCGATATTTAGGTAAGTGATGTTTAAATGGTTGAATCGGAACACCGCAAAATAATAGGAATAAATGGATGATTCATATTTGAATGTTAACAAGACAGCGACGTTCAAATTCGCGCATAAGACGACAGTAGGTACATACGAGGTCTGGCTATTAAATAACGAGACTGCGCGCACAGAGGCGTCCTAGAGGGGTAGGGGGAAACGAATGCAGCGTTGGATAGCTGGAAGTGTCTACTATTCCGGTACGAAAACACGTTTTTGTTAGAGGTTAGAAACGAACGGTTTTTTTTTTCAATGTGTGACGAAAAACACGAAATTTCTCGTTAAATTAGAAAAAACTCCGACTGAGTGCTATTAGTTGTTGAAAGAGGCCTTTTCCAATGATATCAACGGCATCGTGTTGACTGAATGGGTTCCCGAGGGTCAAACTGTAAACCAAACTTACTATTTGAAAGTTTTGGCAACACTGCGAGAACGAGTTCGTAAGAAACGGCCGGACTTGTGGAAAAACAAGTCGTGGATTTTGCACCAGGACAACGTGTTGTCTGTGAAGCGTTATTTAGCCGCTAGAGGCACTCCAGTGCTCGAACACGCGCCATACTCGCTTGATTTAGCACCCTGAGACTTATTTCTGTTTCTGAAGATCAAGTCTGCCTTAAAAGGAACCCGGTTCGAGTCGATGGAAGAGGTGAAAGAGCTCCTAAACGCTCTTACAAAAGAAGACTTCCAACATTGCTTTGACCAATGGAAAAAACAAATGGAACGGTGTGTGGCGAGGGGAGGGGAGTACATTGAAGGGGAGCATTCGATTATAAAATAATTTTTAATATAAAACTCTTTTTCATAAGCAGTCTCGCTATTTAATAGCCAAACCTCGTGTATTGAAAGATTTCAATTTATTCCTATATTTTTTGGTGTCGCCATTTTAACGGCCACTAATATATATTATTGCACGTTAAAATAAATTTATTTTTTTTAGGAAATCCAGCCAGTGGTGTCAAACCAATGTACCAGGTTCGAGACGGGGAGAAGTCCCCCGAAATAAAAAACATAGACAATAAAATAAACAATAATAATAAAGAAACAGATATAAAATTAACATCAAAACCAAAAATTGATATTAAAAAACAAAGTATAATAAAAATTGATCCAAAAACATTAAAACCCATAACGCAAGAATCTCCAGAACCGGAAATGAAAATAAACCAGAGTACGGTCCCTATTTTTATACCATTAAAGCAGCAAAAATTTCAAAACGCCCCTAAAAAAATAGATTCGCCCAAACTTGAAAAAAAACCAACAAGTCCAAAAAAGGACAAATTAAGCCTCAATTTCACCCCTCCCAACCCATTCATCCCCAACTTGGCCAGTCCCAATTTAGCCCCCAATCAATTCCTATACCCAAACTTCCCATCATACGACCCGAGAGTTATGAACAACTTAACAGCCTACAACCCTTACAGCTTATTTTATTCAAACAACAGACTAAACTACCCCTTACCCCAAAACTTCAACCCCAACTTAATGTCAAGTTTGAACTTAGAAGTGAACAAAAACTTACGGAAAAACTATGAAATGCTAATGGACAAAAAAGCATCAACCAGCAAAACATTTGACGATAAAACAAATGAAAAAAACAAAGAAATAAATACTAAAACAGAACAAAAACCTGAAAATAAAATAAATGAAGAGAAGAATGTACAGCCTGTCAAAGATGAGAAGAAAGCGGAGATCGATAAAAAACCTGAAACCCCCCCTGAAAAAGAACTTAAAACGTGAAAAAAATTAAATATATAGATCCATATCTGAAGTGCCTCGTTTCAAAATTAATATTTTTTTCACGTGCCTTTCGTCAGAATTAAATATTTGAAAAAAATGTTAATATTTCGTTACTGTTATAAATATTTTATCTGTTGATTGTTAAATGCTTCCAATTTTCACAGCTCAAAATGTTTTAAACATTTTATTTCACAAATATTTTATTTACAGGGTTTTAAACGTACGCCAATGGAAATTGGTGTTTTTAAATGGATTCCGAGGGGTTTAAGTGCCATTTAAATATTTTAATCAAAAATACAGATGGTGACCGGAGCAGCCAAACGGATTTTCCTAATTTCCTGTTTCCCTAATTATTTTAGGTAAAAAAGCTTCAAATAAAAGTTGTAGAGCATAAAATTCTGCATCTGAATCAATAAACAAAAATAGCAATAGCCATGGAATTGAGACAAATAACAAACGCCAAACGATTTATCTGATAAATAGTTAATTTTTTGTTTCAATTCCATGGCTATAGCTATTTTTAGGATTCGTCATTTTCAAACCTAATTTCTGGTGTTGTAAGGCACACAAAATTAATTTTGTTTATTGATTCAGATGCAGAATTTTATGCTCTACAACTTTTATTTGAAGCTTTTATACCTAAAATAATTAGGGAGCAGGAAATTCCGATTTTATATATTAAAGTCCTATGTTCGGCTGTCCCAGTCACAACCCTATATAAACTTCCACTAATTCAACTATATGTGTACATATTTTCAATTTTTTTAACCAGAGGATACCATAATAATAAATAAAATTGTGAAATTCGACACTTTTTAATTTAAATTTTATCATATTTAACACCCTATAATTCCTGAAATAATTTAAATACGGACCTGTACTATCCGGCATTCGATTCTACGGGCTTTCAACTATATATGAACGTATTTTAAATTTTTTTGACCAAAGGACACAATAGCTATAAATAAAATTCTGAAACGCGACACATTTTTTATTTTATTTTGTTTAGCACCCTGTAACTCCTAAAATAATTGAAATACGGAACTGTACTATCCGGCATTCGATTCTACGGACTTTTAAGTATAAGTATACCTATTTTCAAATTTTTTGACCAATGGACCCAATATATACAAATAAAATTATGTAAAGTGACCATTTATAGCTAAAAAAATATGACCACTCTAATTTTAGGGGAAACGTATAAAACCCCCTAATTTAAGAGCGTAGATTACGGGAAAAATATCCAAAAAAATCTCAGGGTCTTAGTTTTTGAAATATTCACTTCTAAACATTTTTGAATTTTTTTTTGAGGTGAAATATTTAACACCCTATAACTCTTGAGACAATTGAAATATGGACCTGTACTATCCGGCATTCGATTCTACGAACTTTTAACAATATGTGAACGTACTTTCAATTTTTTTGACCAAAGGACACAATAGCTATAAATAAAATTCTGAAACGCTACACATTTTTTTTTAATTTCAAATTTTATTATGTTTAACACCCTGTAACTTCTGAAATATATGAAATACGGGCCTGTACTATCCGGCATTCGATTCTACAGACTTTCAACTATATGTGTACCTATTTTCAATTTTTTTGACCAATGAACCCAATGTATACAAAAAAAAATCTGTTAAGTCACCATTTACAACTTAAAAATATTACTACATATAATACCCCTCTAATTTAAGGGCGTAGTTTACGGTCCTTTTGTTTTGAGATATCCACCAATTTAGACTGTTCAAAATATAAGTCAAAAATTATTAGAAGTAAGACTTGTACGTTCCAAATATGAAACTTTTTTAAGTGGCACTTAACTCCTTACTTATTTTAAAACGCCGATTAAATCTGTACGTTTTAAATATTATAAACTTTTAAAAATACATATAGGATTATTTTTATTCTGTTATATTTATACCTTACAATAAATTTTTAAATTTTGAACTGTGAAAATTTCTAAATGGCTCAAAATTAAAATAATTATAAGTCGCACTTTTGTACATATTTTAAAGCACGATTTATATATCTAAATATAAACATTATTTTTAAAATAGATTAAATTTTTTTAGCAATACTCGACCATAGATTTGTGATTTCAAATTCTAATTTCTAGTCTAGATTCGAAAAAGAATATTTTGATATATAATCTAAGCTTACATGTGAATTTTATCAATAGTTGGACAATGGTTAATAAATTTGTATATATTTAAATTTAGCGCCTTTATTTCTGTCATACATTTACCTTTGAACTCAGATAACCTTAAAATTACAATTTTAATCGTTGAATTGACAAGAATTTATACACATTTATCTCTTATAAAAATACAAAATTATTTTTGAGTTGTCAACATAAATAAATAATAATTCATATATATTAATAAGTGAGTATTTTTTATTGCGTATAAAATATTTTACCTCCCACTAACCAAATAAGGGAGGTGAATTAAACAACATATTTCGATGAATAAACGCGTTTTAAGGTCCCGGGAACCCGCGGGAACCTTACTATCCCTAAAATGCGTTTTGAACGCGTCAAAATGACAATACATTAATTTTTTGGTTGTCAATGTCATTTTTTTTTCAGAAATGTCTTTCAGAAATCTAACTGAAGCGGAATGCGGTTCTTCCAATCCATTATTACAGCTAACAAGCCATTTAACAACTGATCAAACGTTTAGGGATGGATATCAACCATTTTCTTCGACTTCGGATCAATTGGTTGAACAGTTCTTACAGGAAACGAGTGCCATACCACAGACATTTCAAATGGATGGTATTTCACTATCATACTATATTTGTAACAGTTTTTCAGTGATGTTTTACAGGACTTTTACAAGAAATGCGCGAAATCGAAAGCCAGAGATTCGCTGTACCTCCCATACCTGCTGGCAAGGTAAAGGACCATTTAAACGATGACCAATGGGCTTTACAATATATACAAGACGGCAAGAAGTTTCAGGTATGTTATTATTTAAATTATTTCTATGGTTTAAAATGTTTTTTCAGCAATCGCCTAATCAAGAAGAAGTATGGGCTGAAATGCAGCAAAACGCTGAAAATTTTGAACAAAATGAACTAGGTTTAAATGAAAATTGGGCTAGGGATTATTTGGAAACTTCCTTGGAGGAAGAAACAGACTCGAAATTAATTCAAGAGTCGGCGAATGAATTTTTAGATAATATACATGACCCTAAGTTTCAATATTCCAAGGTAACAGTATTTTTTTGTCTATTTTATATAACGTTTGTCCATTTAGCGTTCATCCATTTTATATAGCGTTAATATACTCTATATAACGTTAATTTATAATTTTTTAAGTGAGCTAGTGATTATTTGAAGGTATCATTTTTTGGTTTTTTTTTTGGTACCATTGTACCAGCTGGATACCAAATTTGAAAATTGGTATATATATATATATGTAGAAAAGTCCATATAATTGAATGAATGCCGTAACAATCGCGCCCCTTTCATTTACCGTTCATAAGCTATAGTCCGCCAAAGTCAAAAAATCTTATAAGATTTCCAATAAAAATAAAAATTTGTATTTTGAAAACTAAGGCCCAGGGATTTTTTTTATTATTTTTCCCGTAATCAGCGGGTTCAAATCAGGAGAAAATAATACTTTTAATTTAAACACAGAATGGTTGGATTTTTAAGTGATCTACTGAATTTTTGAAAGTACCATTTTTTTGTTTTTTGTTTGGTACCATTGTACCAGATGGACACAAAATTTGAAAATTGGTATACATATGTAGAAAAGTCCATAGAATTGAATGCCGTAACACCCACGGCGCTATCATTTACCGTTCATTAGCTATAGTCCGCCAAAGTCAAAAAATCTTGTGAGATTTCCAATAAAAATAAAAAATTGTATTTTGAAAACTAAGGCCCAAGGATTTTTTTTATTATTTTTCCCGTAATCAGCGGGTTCAAATCAGGGGAAAATGCTACTTTTAATTTAAACACAGAATGGTCGGATTTTTAAGTGAGCTGCTGAATATTTGAAAGTACCATTTTTTGGTATTTTGTTTGGTAACATTGTACCAACTGGACACCAAATTTGAAAATTGGTCTACATAGGTAGAAAAGTCCATAGAATCGAATGCCGTAACACCCACGGCCCTATCATTTACCGTTCATTAGCTATAGTCTGCCAAAGGCAAAAAATCTTGTGAGATTTCCAGTAAAAATAAAAATTTGTATTTTGAAAACTAAGGCCCAGGGAATTTTTTTATTATTTTTCCCGTAATCAGCGGGTTCAAATCAGGGCAAAATGATACTTTTAATTTAAACACAGAATGGTCGGATTTTTAAGTGAGCTACTGAATATTTGAAAGTACCATTTTTTGGTTTTTTGTTTGGTAACATTGTACCAGCTGGACACCAAATTTGGAAATTGGTATACATATGTAGAAAAGTCCATAGAATCGAATGCCGTAACGCCCACACCCCTATCATTTACCGTTCATTAGCTATAGTCCGCCAAAGTCAAAAAATCTTGTGAGATTTCCAGTAAAAATAAAAATTTGTATTTTGAAAACTAAGGCCCAGTGATTTTTTTTATTATTTTTCCCGTAATCAGCGGGTTCAAATCAGGGGAAAATGATACTTTTAATTTAAAAACAGAATGGTCGGATTTTTAAGTTATATACTGAGTATTTGAAAGTACCATTTTTTTGTTTTTTGTTTGGTAACATTGTACCAGCTGGACACCAAATTTGGAAATTGGTATACATATGTAGAAAAGTCCATAGAATCGAATGGCGTAACGCCCACGCCCCTATCATTTACCGTTCATTAGCTATAGTCCGCCAAAGTCAAAAAATCTTGTAAGATTTCCAATATCAAAATAAAAATTTGTATTTTGGTTTATTTAACCCAGTTTATGAAGTTTATGAAGCAGCTAGGGGATGGATCAGTTATCATTCAAGATGGCCAAGTAATAGGGGATGAAACTGATGCCCGAATGAACGAGTGGATACAGGAATACCAAGAATTAAACGAACATAAAGATGAAAAAGAAATATGGGATAAATACAAAGACGAATGGCAAAAATTATCAAACGAAAAAGTAACTGGACAACATCCATGGGTTACTGAATATTCAGATTTTTACGACCCTTATAAGGTAAAGACTTCCCTCGGGCTGTGCCCTTTTGCTGTATAATATATTGTGTTTACAGGAATATTCCTTCATAGACGAAAATCCTATGAAGGATATAAAAAATGCCTTAGAAATAGGCAAAGAAAAACTTAATTCAGGTGATTTGCCTAGCGCAGTCTTATGTTTTGAAGCTGCAGTACAACAAGAGCCTGAAAACCCTGAAGCTTGGCAACTTTTAGGTACAACCCAAGCTGAAAATGAACAAGTATGAATAATATACCATTTTTGTTACATGAATTGTACTGATTTTTTCAGGACCCAAATGCGATTTCAGCCCTTAAAAAGTGTCTACAGTTAGAGCCTAATAATTTAACGGCTATTATGGCCCTGGCAGTATGTTATACTAATGAAAATTATCAAAATGAAGCCTGTCACACTTTAGCAAATTGGTTAAAAAATAACCCGAAATATAGAGAGTTTGTACCAGATAATTATACGTACGATGGAACAGTACCTAGTTTTTTATCACAGTAAGTATTAATAACACATTTTGGACATAAAGGCCGAACATAGGACTTATTTTCATTACAAGGCATATAAAATTAATTTTGTTTATTGATTCAGATGCAGAATTTTATGCCCTACAACTTTTATTTGAATCTTGTTTACCTAAAATAATTGGGGAAGCAAGAAATTAACGAAAGTTTGATTTTTGAGTTAAAGTTATTTTTAAGTAAATATTTTAAGGCTCGTAACTCGAATACCAACAAAGTTACGTCCAAAAACTTTACGCCATTCAATTCTACAGACTTTCAACTATATATACACATATTTTCAATTTTTTTGACCAAAAGGCACAATAATAATAAATAAAATTCTGAAACGCGACACATTTATTTTTAAATTTCAAATTTTATTATGTTTAACAGCCTGTAACTCCTGAAATAATTGATATACGGCCCTCTACTAACCGGCATTCGATTCTACGGACTTTTAAGTATAAGTATACAAAATTTCAATTTTGACCAATGGACCCAATATATACAAATAAAATTCTGCCAAATGACCATTTATTTGCGAAAATTATCAAATTTGGGCTATGTTTAAAAAATTCATAACTCAAAAATTATTAGAGATAGAAACTCGTACGTTTCAAATTTGAATTCAGCATGAAATTTTCTATAAGATGCATACATATTTAATCTATTAAAATAATAATTTTAACCCAAAAAATATTATTAATTTTGCCAGTTTTCCAGTATTTAATTGGCGGGAGGTACTTATAAACATTTTTCCAATTAATGCATATAAAATATGGATGTATTGGCCCCCCTATACCCAAATTTGGGTGTGGCAATGTGCTTTAAACTTCAAATATTTATTATTTTAGATCTCAACATAAAGAAGTCCAAGAAATGTTTATTAAAGCAGTCCAAAGGACTCCCCAAGAAATAGACTACGAAGTCCAATGTTGTCTTGGGGTCTTATTCAACTTATCTAGCGAATATGACAAAGCAGTTGATTGCTTCAAAACGGCCTTACAAGTCAAACCAGAAGTAATTTGTGAAAATTTATCTCAAATTTTGAAATTAATTTTATTATTTTTAGGATTCCAGATTATGGAACCGTTTGGGGGCCACTTTAGCAAATGGAAATAGGCCTGAAGAAGCCGTAGAGGCTTATCATCACGCTTTGAATATATCACCCGGGTTTATACGAGCTCGTTATAACGTGGGAATAACATGTATCAATTTAGGCGCATACAAGTGAGTAATTTTTTTGTAACATACCATTTGATGATCCAGGAGTGCTCTGCGAAGTCGAACTGCATCTGAAAATGACAAAAGAATGTATAAATATATTTAATATTAAATAAAAATAATAATAGATTAATGTAACATAAAATCATGTGTACAAGAAAAAGTTTCAAATGAGTTTTATGTACCTATATGTGTAGAATATCGGATGATATTTGGTAAAAAGTTCAAACACATATTTAAAAACATGTTAACACTAATTTTTATTATTAAAAACACTTTAAAACTACTTAAAAATGTTAAAAATTGCGAGAATCGTTCTGTAGCGCGCGAACAGCAGCAGCCATATTTTTCTCTGACTGGCGATTGTTTCAACAACGCTATAACCGACATTCCAATGGCAACTATGATACAAGAATTCATCTTTACACATATTTTTAAATATTACACGTTTCTTACAATATTAAAACATATTTTAAATGTCTTCCTCAACACATCAAAACACGACTCATATATTACTCATATTAACCAATATTTTATCACAAGTTTTTCGCTTAATTTATATATAATTCCCGGTAAAATCATATAAAAACTATTCCTTATTAAACGTAGAACACTATTATCAACAAATTAAATACTATCATAACGTAATTTTACCGAAATTGCAACTTTAAAATCGGTTGTTTTTCAAATCAAAAACACTTGAGTGTCAAAACAGAAGAACGCGTGCAGTGTACTGAAGCTTCGTCTACACCTCCCACCTTGCATTCTGATTGGCTGATTTTTTTCCGCGTTCACAAACAGGTTTACAAACCGGTTTAGGAAGCAGGTGTCACCTCAAATAATAAAACACTTGATTGTCAAAACAGAGGAATGTGTGCAGTGTACTGAAGCTGCGTTTACACCTACCACCTTGCATTCTGTTTGGCTGATTTTCCCGCGTTCACAAACAGGTTTAGGAAGCAGGTGTCACCTCAAATAATTTCTATGTTAAAAATACAATAAAATACGTTGAGATCTAAAATAGTACAGGGCAGTATTTCAATTATTTCAGAAGTTATAGGGTGTTAATTATTTTACCTCAAAAAAAGTTCAAAAATGTTTAGGGGTGAATATTTAAAAAAATAAGGGCCTAGAATTTTTTTGGATATTTTTCCCGTAATCTACGCCCTTAAATTAGGGGGATATATGTTTCCCTTAAAAATTGGGTAGTTATATTTTTAAGCTGGCTGAAAAAATTGTAAATGGTCACTTTACAGAATTTTAATTGTATATATTGGGCCCATTGGTCAAAAAATTTGAAAATACATATACTTATAATTAAAAGTCCGTAGAATCGAATGCCGGCTAGTACAGGTCCATATTTCAATTATTCCAGGAGTTACAGGGTGTTAAACATGATAAAATTTGAAATTTAAAAATAAATGTGTCTCGTTTCAAAATTTTATTTATTATTACTGTGCCCTTTAGTCAAAAAAATTGAAAATATGTTCACATATAGTTGAAAGTCTGTAGAATTGAATGGAGCAAAGTTTATTGACATATCTTTTCAGTAGGCCATGATTTCTACCCTAAATAATTCAAATTGACAAAATATTTTATTGTATCTTTAATAATATAGAAATTATTTGATGTAGCTCGTGTCGCAATTACACCTGTATAGGTGTTTACATAAATATATCATCACGGCATAATGATGATATATACGTCACCTCATGTAGGTACTCATTGCTGGCGTGAAGAATGCACCACATACTTTAATCACATTTTTTTTCGAATAATTTATACATAATGACCGGTAAAATCATATAAAAACCATACCTTATCAAATGTAACACACATTTTACAACAAATAAACCACTGTTATAACGAATTTTCACCAAAATTTCAACTGTAATATCGGTCGAATATCAAAACAAATGCTTTCTGTCAAAACAGAGCAACGTGTTTACTACTAAAGGTCCGTCCACACCAAACACTCATTTCTGGCGTGAAGAATACACCATTTTTGTATCATTTTGTGTTTATACAATGTTTTTAATTGCAGAGAAGCGGCTGAACATTTTTTGATAGCTCTTAACCAACAAGCACAAGGTAAAGACGTTTCTGAGATGAAAGGAACAAATCAAATGTCGGATACAATATGGTCCACTCTTCGTATGTGCGCAGGACTTATGAATAAACCCGAGTTGAAGGATTTGGTAGATAGTAAGGACCTTAAAAAATTAAATAAAGCTTTTGAGATGAGTGATAATTAATGGCATTGTATATATTTGCAATAAAGTGTATATTAACAGGTGTCACGATTTTTATGTATTTTATATGTAAATATAATTAATACAGGACTGGAATTTTATTTTGGGACATTTGACTTTTATTTACACCCTTATTTTCAACCCTTAATTGAGCGCAACAACTCTAAGCACACGTATTTTCAAAACAAGATTCATTTATATTTTTGATTTATTTGATGCATTTTTAAACATACATAACTCGAATACCAAAAAAGATACGTTCATAAACTTACCGGCATTCGATTCTACGGACTTTAAACTATAAGTACACCTATTTTCAATTTTTTTGACAAATGGACCCAATATGTACGAAAAAAATTGTCAAAAATGACAATTTACAAAAATTCTCAAACATACCAAAAATTCAACTACCCTATTTTTAAGGGAAACATATCATACCCCCCCTAATTGAAACCTGTAGATTACGGGAAAAATATCAAAAAAAATATAGGGGCCTTAGTTTTCAAAATATCCACTTTTGAAAATTTTTGAAATCCACATTAGTAAAAAAAAATCGTAAGTCGAAAACTAAATTAGATACGTACAATATTATTACGGCCCTCAATTCTACAGACATTTAAGTGTATGTACAATTAATTTTAATTTTTTTGGTCGGCTCATAGATTTTATATAACATGGATTTCCCAACGTTCCAAAAATTATATTTTTGGTTGATTTTTTTTGTCAAGTTTAACAAACTGTAACTTCTGAAACAATCAAGATACGGACCTGTACGTTTCGATTCTACGGACTTTTGACTATATGTATACCTAGTTTTAATTTTTTTGACCAATGGACTTATTATATACGAATAAAATTGTGAAAAATGACAATTTACAAAAATTGTCAAATATGCCAAAAATTTGACCACCTTATTTTTTAGGGAAACATATCATATAGGCCTAATTTGAGGTCGTAGATTACGGAAAAAATATCAAAAAAAATCTAGGGGCCTTAATTTCTGAGATATTTAAAAAATAAAATTTTGTAATTGGCTATTTTTGGTATGGATAAAAAAAATCGTAACTCCAAAATTAAAAAAGATAGGGACTAGAACGTTTCAAATTTGGATTCAGCATAAAATTCTCCATAAGTTTACTTAATTTAATTATTATTTTTTAATGGAGAAAACAATTTTCAGAAATGTTTATTTCAATTATAAAAACGGCTGATTTTTTTGAGTTTAACAATTAATATCTCAAAAACAAAAGATACCGACTTATACGTTTCAAATTTGGATTCCGCAGGTCTTTTTCTATATGTATACTTATTTTCAAAGAAAATGAATCGCTGAAAAAAAATTGAGACACAAATATTTGAACAGGTGTAAAAACAAAATATGTACAAATTATTATTTATTGTTACAAAACTTAAATACAAGTTAGTATGTTTACAATATTTATATCAATTCATCTTCTTGTCGAATATATTCGCCGATATCAGCTTGATGTAAACATACTATGGCCATAGGATCAGCATGTTTACAGTCAGCTGTAGATTTCGCAGTCACCCCAAAACCCAAGGGTAGATCATTCATGTTATAAACAACAACCCCTTGATTTTGGGGTGTGTTTTCTGTAATTCGTCCTAGACCACTTTTGGTCACGTTGTGACCATAGAGGAACTGTTGTTCGGCGGATGGTTTCAACCAAATTTTAAACTGAAAAAATGTGGTTTGTTTATTGGGTTTTTTTAGGGTTTAATGGTTGGTACCTGTGCGTATTGGGCCAAATACGTTAGAGATGTTATGTGAAGTATGAATTTATTACTTTTTGTAAATTTACCGATACATGAACCGGCCAAAATTAAATTATCTGGGCCGATTGTTGTAGCAAGATTTAATATTTTTTCGGATACGTAATATACTCTGTCTTTTTTTTCTCTAAAGCAGTATATACCGTCGGATCTGTCTACTAGAAGCTTTACATTTGTGCCAATACTAAATGAGAAATATTTATTAATTATATTGTATGGATTTACTCAAAAATTGTACTTACTATTTGGCTAATTTTTCAAAAACTAATTTCATGCGTTCTTCGCTTAAACGCTTCATATTTTTACTTGTATTTTGTATTTGACAAGCGTACGAAAAACACGTGCTTTAAATGCAATGAAAATAGCTACAGTATAGTTAGAAAATTGCGGCTTTTGTACAATGGCGGACGTAAAAGGAAGGACACCGTAAAGGTATCCTTGTTTTTATTACATCACTGTACATTTATTACAAAAACTTGTTTGATATTACAAATATCTTTATAAAAAACGCATTTATGCTGAAAGAAATATGTATATATCATGTATTATTGTAATGTATTACAAAGCGATAAAAATATGTATGTATGTGTGTATGCGTATCAAATAATTAAAAATAATTATAGATAATCTACATAAATAGATAAAAAAATGTTTATGACTATAAAAATACTTAATTAAAACTATTTAAATATAAAAATTTAATCAGTTGTCTTTCATATGTTGTAGAGCAACATTCAACGTCAAAATTTTTGACCGTGAGTCAAAATACTTAATAAAATAAGCCAACTATTTTAATTTACAATGAGCGAAATTAAATTATTTTACGAAAATACAACAATTTTAATCACTGGTGGGACAGGTTTTGTCGGTAAATTACTCGTAGAAAAAATATTAAGAACCTGTCAAAATGTAAGTCAAATTTATCTAATAATGCGTAGCAAAAACGGCCAAAACGCGCAAGATAGAATGGACGAATACTTTGAAGATCAGGTATGTACCTATTTTCACATTTAACAACCATTATATCTAATAATTTTTTTGGTAGTTATTTTTCCGTTTAAAAGTTTGCAACCCTGCCTACAAGGACAAAGTTACAGTCGTTCAAGGGGATATAAACTTCGAAAACTTAAACTTAAGTACTCAAGATGAACATTTATTAATACAAACAGTTAATATAATATTTCATGCGGCCGCTACAATAAGCTTTAATCAAAAAATACGATCTGCTGTTAACACCAACTTAAATGGCATTAAAAAAATAATGGAACTAGCCCATAAAATGCCTAATTTAAAATCTTTTGTACATATATCAACCGTATATTCTAATTGTCATATGAAAGAAATTGAAGAAACAATTTGTGAAACAAAAATAAAATATAAAGATATACAAAAGCTTCTTGATACTTATAACGATGAAGAATTGGAAAAGATGACGCCATCTTTGTTGGGTGACGCACCAAACACTTACACGTTTACAAAAGCTCTGGCGGAGAACTTTATAAGCGAAAATTATGGCAATTTACCTATTGGAATTTTCAGGCCCGCGATAGGTACTACAAAAAAATTGGGCCCATATATGCATTTTTAATCGTATGTAACGGACTTCGAACTATATATAAAATATAAATTAATTTTTAATAAATTTACTACATGGGAACAAAATTATAATTTATATAAACTTTTTTCTATCGCCGTGTAAGTCTTAATCTAATTAAGATATAAAAATAAATATTACGTCATTTGATTCTACGTATTTTAAACTATATGTAAACATATTTTCAAATTTTTTTACCTACTTAAACCCCTGATGCAATTAAAGTTCTAAAACGCAACACTATAGTAAAAAATTATCAGTATTAAAATTGGACACCCCTATTTTTAAGGGAAACATTCTACACCCCCCTAATTCGTACCTGTAGATTACGGGAAAAATATCAAAAAAAATCCAGGGTCCTTAGTTTTCAAGATATACACACTTGAACATTTTTGGAATCTACACTATTTTGGATGTCAGTTTTTTAAATATTTTTTTATCAACTTTGACGACCTATAAGTCCTAAACTAATTGAAATACGGGACTGACGATTCGATTCGATGGACTTTCAACTATATACATTTCAATTTTCAAATTTTTTGACCACTGGACGCAATATGTACGAATAAAATTGTGACAAGTGAAAAATAATAACTTTTATCAAATTGGTTAAAAATATGACCACCCTATTTTTTAGGAAAACATGTCGTATCCCCCTAATTTAAGGGTGTAGATTACGGGAAAAATATCAAAAAAAATCCTGGGGCTTTAGTTTTCAAGATATACACACTTGAACATTTTTGGAATCTACACTATTTTGGATGTCAATAAAAAATTCATAAGTCCTAAACTATATGTAATACGGCCCTGTACGGTACGGCATTCGATTCTACAAACTTTCAACTATATATACAAGTAGTTTCAATTTTTTTGACCACTGGACCCAATATGTACGAATAAAATTGTAAAAAGTGACCATTTACAAAAACCGTCAAACTGGCTAAAAATTTGACCACCCTATTTTTTAGGGAAACATATCGGGCCCCCCTAATTTGAAGGTATAGATTACAGGAAAAATATGAAATAAAATCCTGGGGCCTTAGTTTTCAAGATATACACATTTGATTTTTTTATAATCTACATTGAGTGCAAATAAAAATCGTAACTCGAATACTAACCGAGATACGTAAATAATTGTTACGGTAATCGATAGTACGGACTTTTTGACATACTTATACATATTTTCAACAACCAAAAAAAAATTGTATGGATCAAAAGCAATAAAAGTTATTTTCACAAAATTTACGCAATTTCTACAATTTAAAAAGTCAGACGATTATTATTGCATATATTTGGACTCAAAACAAATAACCAATCATCCCTTATATTGAAAGTGTTAATATTTAAAGTTTTACCAATTTTTAGTGGTGTCAACAGCCAAGGAGCCAATAAGTGGTTGGATAGACAATTTTTATGGCCCTACAGGGCTTATAGCAAGTTCAGCTTGTGGTTTATTTCGAATTATGCATGGAGGAAGCGATGTTTTTAGTAATATTGTACCAGCTGATATGGTGGTAAATGGTATTATAGCCAGTGGTTGGGAAATAGGCATGCGAAGGTATAAAAAAATAAACATTTTTTTGTTTGAAAATGTATAACTCCTGAAATAATTGAGATACGGACCTGTACGTTACGACATTCGATTCTACGGACTTTCAAATATATATACACCGATTTTAATTATTTTTCACGTACATACATACATAAAATCACGCGTGTCCCACTTAGTGGGTTCACACAAACCCGATAACAATAAGAACATCTACATCATACAACAAATCCTTACTCTTAAATATATTAAAGTGACCGATCCGGATCATAATAATAGTTAGGAAACAATCATCCTTCGCCACACATTCATTCATTCATACATTCTTCTCTTCCCACTTGGAAACTTTCTGTCTTTAAGCACCCTACCAACCACATCCATCCACTTACACACTGGTCGGCCATGCAATCGAAAACCCTCAACTTCACCAAGATATATACACTTAACAAGCCGTTCAGTCGCCATTCTCTCCACATGCCCAAACCATCTCAACTGACTCACACCACATTGTTCCTAACCATACATCAAATTATTCCTCACGCGATCCCGTCTAACATACATACACCACGTAAATACCTCATTTCCACAGCAGTTACTATCACCTTATATCAAATTCTGAAACGCAAACTCAAACAAGTCAAAAAAATTAACCACCCTATTTGGAGATAATTCAAATCTGTTTAAAAATTTGAAATCCCCATAGTTTGTTTAGTATGTAACCCAATTTACAAGGTTCAAAAAAAATTTGTACAGAAATTATCAAATAAATCTGAAAAATTCAAAAATTGTTTTTAATATTTTGTGTTGTTTTAGTAAAAAACTCCCTATATACAATTTTGTTTCTACACAAAATCCTCTAACATGGGGCGAGTATGTCAACCTGACAAAATTGGGCCTAAATTATCCATTTTCAAAATCAGTGTGGTATATGACACTTATGTTTGTTAGAAGAAAATGGATATACGAGATTTTAAAATTTATTTTACATACAATTCCTGCTTATATTTTTGACTTAATATTGCGATTATTGCGACGAAAGCCTTAGTACGTATAAACTAAAAGGGTCATTTCTTAAGTATTGCACACAACTTCTACTACAACTGACGTAAATGTCCCTGTTGTTGCATTATCCAATTCGCAGTGTTGCAAACTTGTGCATTATTTATGAAATGATTCTACCATATTATGATGATATAAGTGATGATATGTTTTGTAGTATGGTGAAGAACTATGAAAAAATTCATCATTTTGTTAACGTTTTGTCATATTTTACTAACAGAGATTGGGAATATGCTAACGACAACGTTGTTGATTTATTTGAAAAAATGAATGATATAGACAAAAAATTATTTGATTTTGATATGTCAAATTTGAATTGGAATATTTATTTTAAACATTATATTAAAGGAATTAGAGTATATTTATTTAAAGATGATTTATCTACATTGGAAATGGCCAGGATTAAATATCGAAGGTATAATAAATTAGTAATTCTTTTATGAATGTAATACAAATATTTTTTTTTACAGACTATACTGGGCGCACCGAGTTTTAAAATATACTTGCTTAATGTTTTTGCTTTACAAATTGTGTCGCAGATTAAATTAATAGATATAAGTTCCAAATGTTTATACAGACATCTATATTGTATTTAGTTTAAATAAATATGTATCATTTACATTTACATAAATTGTTATTTAGCTTGCTAATTTTGATTTTTATCTATGTAAAACATATACAAAATTAAAATTTTATTATACCGAATTTCTCTTTTAACTCTGTTTTTTCCTTCTTTGTAATATCCAGCAATTACTTTTTAACTTGAAATATATGATGACCCAATTAAACTTCTCAGAAATTGAAGAATTTTTTAAATTTTTTTTATCAAATTTGACGACCTGTAAGTCTTAAACTAATTGAAATACGGACCTGTACGATGCGCCATTCGATTCTACGGACTTTCAACTATATACATTTCAATTTTCAAATTTTTTGACCAATGGACCCAACATGTACGAATAAAATTGTAAAAAGTGACCAATAACAAATTTTATCAAATTGGTTAAAAATATGACCACCCTATTTTTTAGGGAAACATATCATAACCATCTAACTTAAGGGTGTAGATTACGGGAAAAATATCAAAAAAAATCCAGGGGCCTTAGTTTTCAAGATATACACACTTGAACCTTTTTGGAATCTACACTATTTTGGATGTCAATAAAAAATTCATAAGTCCTAAACTACATGTAATACGGCCCTGTACGATACGGCATTCGATTCTACGAACTTTCAACTATATGTACAAGTAGTTTCAATTTTTTTGACCACTGGACCCAGTATGTACGAATAAAATTGTAAAAAGTGACCATTTATAAAAATCGACAAATTGGCTAAAAATCTGACCACCCTATTTTTTAGGGAAACATATCACACCTCCCTAATTTGAGGGTGTAGATTACGGGAAAAATATCAAAAAAAATCCAGGAGCCTTACTTTTTGAGATATGCATATATGAACATTTTTGGAATATACACTATTTTGGATGTCTATAAAAAATTCATAAGTTCTAAACTAATTGAAATACGGACCTGTACAATACGGCTTTCGATTCTACGGACTTTTAGCTATATGTGTACCATTTTTTTATTTTTTTGGTCGATGGGCACCAATTATATGTATAAAATTCTGCAAGTACCTCCAAAGGAAATTTTGAATTATCTGCCAATTTTTTTCCCGAGTTTAAGTGTATGTAACTCCTAAAATAATTGAGATACGGTCCTGTACGTTACGGCAATCGATTCTACGGACTTTTCTTTATAAGTATACGCAATATTAATTGTTTTGGCTGGCCCATAGATTTTATATATCATTAATTCTCAAATAGGACGATATAAAAAATTCAAATGGTCAAAAAATGTCAAAAAAATTAAATATCTTTAAAACTAAATAAGATATTTAAAATTTGTTTAAAATTTTGAAATCCCCATATATTGTTTAATATATATCTCAATTTGCACCATACAAAAAAATTTTGTACAGATTTTACAAATAAAATTTAAAATATCCTCACATCATAAATCAAATTTATGACCACATTAAAATATATTGTACAATTCATTATTAATTGTTTATCTATACGGCATTCCTGTTTAAATGATTACTGATATATTTCCCAAGAAAACTGTGCCAGTTTTCTGCCAATTTAAAGTGGAACACAGTATATAAACACTCTATATAAGACCAGATATATATAGGTATTGGTGACCATTAATTTTATATGTGTTGTACGGTAAACATGCTTACAACAATTGTAGTTTTTGTTGTTGTCATTGTTGTTAATTCCGACCAATCACAGGGCAGGTAAGTACAGATATTTATTTATTTAATGTGATATTGATTGTTATAATTTTAATATGCTTATAGTATTTGCTAATATTTGAAGAGCTGATAAAATATTATCTGTTAATAAATAACAATTTGAAATTAGATCAAATGAATTATAATATATGTTAATTAATGTAAAATTCTAATTTTAAAATTTGAAATTGATGCCCCATATTTTTTTATACATATATTACATATTTTTGTTAAAAAATTAATAGTAACTTGTAAAATTTTCCTACAATTTTTCTATATAATTTGTTCTCATTAAAAAACTGAAGAATTCTCATCAATTATTATTTATTACAGAGCAAAAACGATTGTCAATTTAGCTTAAATTAGAAAATTAAAATTAATTTCCACTATTGTCAGCACTAACAGTATTTCTTTCCAGTTTTAAAGTCTATTGGAATATACCTTCTTTTCAATGTGCGAGTCATCAAATATATTTCACAGAGCTAGCCCAAAAATTTGGAATAATTCAAAATGATAACGACACGTTTCGTGGCAACCATATGATTATTTTGTACGACCCTGGTTATTTCCCAGCCCTCTTAGAACAAAAGGGTACTAAGAAATATTTTTTTCGTAATGGAGGAGTGCCCCAACAAGGCAATTTGACTTTACACCTAAAATATTTTAGGCAAAGTGTTTTGGAGCAAATACCAGATAGTGACTTTAATGGTAAGGAAAAAATGCCTAATTTTTTTTCAGCAATTTCAATTTACTGAAACATACCTGTTGATTGCAAATTTGAAACATACAAATCTCTATCTCAATTATTTTCAGAGATATTCACTCTAAAAACACAATTTACCAATTATAAAACCGTTTAAAATAAGCATTGCTGAAATTTTTTTCAGCGATTCAATATTGTTGAAACTATCTATACATATGGGAAAACACCTCCTGAATCCAAATTTGAAACGTTTTAATCACTATCTTATCTAGTTTAAAAGATACAATTTTTTTTATCAACATACAAAAATAACAATTTTCAAAAAAATGATTTAAGTATATTTCAAAAACTAAGGCCCTGGGAATTTTTTGGATATTATTCCCGTAATCTACGCCCTCAAATTAGGGGTATGTGTTATGTTTCCCTAAAAAATGGAGTGGTCAAAATTTTGACCCATTTCGAAATTTAAAAAATTGTTGGTATTAATTAGACCTTTTGGGCAATAAATTTCAAAATTTGGATATATATGCTAAACAGTCCGTAGAATCCAATTTTGTATCGTACAACTTTGTATCTCTATTAGTTTTAAAGTTATACACATATACAAAAAGACTTGCTGGTTCCAAATTTGAAACGATCAACAATTTTAAGGTACCGGTGTAATTGACTTTGAAAGTTGGCGCCCTATCTACGCCCAAAATTTTGGAACCTTAGCGCCTTATAAGGACATTTCCAAGGATCTGGAACGACAGATGCATCCATGGTGGCCCAATTTTATAATAGAGAAAGAAGCCAAAAGAAGATTTGAATCGTTTGCTAAAATTTTTATGGAAGAAACATTGATATATGTTAAGCAATTAAGGCCTAATGCTACATGGGGGTATTACGCGTATCCTTATTGTTATAATATGAATTCCAATAAGTTAAAAGATTGTTCAGAATCTACCAAAAAGGAAAATGACAAGTACGAAATAAACAATTAAATATATCAATTTATTTTTGATAGTTTTGTGATCATATATTTTTTATAGAATATCTTGGCTTTTTGATATATCTGGTGCATTTTACCCTTCACTATATATGGCTAAAAACACCCTAACACCTAAACAAAAAATACAAATGATTGAAGGAAGAATAGAAGAAGCCAAACGTATTCAAAAAGAAAATAATAACATTGAAAAACCAAAAATTTTGCCGTATTTTTGGTTCAGATATAGAGATGTCCAAGAGTTTCTATCGAAGGTAATTATCAATACAGACTTGATTCTCAAACTGCGCAATACCGTACCCTTTTGAAAGGGAGAGAGAGATAGATAGTACGCGCGAGAAATACACTATGCTTTCATAGTTTACGCCCCGGTTTGTACTTTGCAAGACTGCAGCAGAGTTAGGACAGAATGAGCTCCGTTCCATATTTCACCCCCCACCATAGTCTATAAACCTTGCGCATCTTAACCCAACTCCCAGATATAAATAGACGGACTGTATGTGGGTACGAAAAGCGCGATCGCCTGAGGAATAATTTGCTGTATGATTGAGAACAATGTTATTAAGAGAGTTGGTGTCAGTCAGTTGAGATGGTCTGGTCATGTGGAGAGAATGGCGAGTGAACGGCTTGTTAAAGCGTAAATATCTTGGAGGGTTTTCGATTGCGTTGCCGACCAGTGTGTAAGTCATATACTAAGTATATTTTTTTTAGAGTGATATGTACAATTCCATAACAACTTTGAAAAACTCTGGAGCAAATGGTATGATTTTATGGGGCAGTAGTAAAGATGTCAACAATAAAGAAAAATGTATATTACTACAAGATTATATAGAAAATGTATTAGGGCCTATATTATTGTCTACGTAATAAAATATTGAATAATAGACCAATTATGTACTTATAAGTTGTATTAGTAAATAAATCCATATTTGCATATTTATATTTTTTATTCTGATTTTTTTTTTCAGCGATTCAAATATTCTGACAATAAGTATACATATAGAAAAAGAGCTACTGAATCCAAATTTGAAACGTACACATCTCTATCTCAAATATTTTCAGAGATATTCACTCTGAAAATTGAAACAATTTATCGACTCAAAGACACTCTGAAATAAGCATTGCTGATTTTTTTTTCAGCGGTTCAATATTGTTGAGACTTAGAATATATACGGAAAAAGACCCCCCGAATTCAAATTTGAAACGTACAGGTCCATATCTCCACTAATTTCAAACTTATGAATTTTTTATCAACAAACAAAAATCAGCAATTTTCAAAATGTGTATTTCAAAAACTAAGGCCCAGAGAATTTTTTCATTATTTTTCCCGTAATCTACGCCCTCAAATTAGAAGGGTATGATACTTTCCCCTAAAAAATAGGGTGGTCAAATTTTTTACCCTATATCAGTGCGAAATTTTGGAATATTATTTGTATTAATTGGGCCCTTTGGGTAATAAACTTGAAAACTTGGTTATATATGAAGAAAAGACGATAGAATCGAATGGCGTAACGTTCATATTTGTATCTCTTTTAGTTTAGAAATTATACTCCGTTAAACTTGATAAAAACATTTTTTGCCGGTACATATCTTCAAATAAGTATGTCTGAAATTTTTTCACCAATTAAATTTTGCTGAAAATTCAGGTACATATAGAAAAAAGTGTGCTGAATTCAAATTTGGAACGTACGAGAATCTATCTTCATTAGTTTCTGAGATATGAATTTTTTAATTTGCTAATATCAAATGATTTAGTTGTAATTTGAAATATTTAAGTCTAAAAATTGTATCAGTTATTTAAAATTGCTGAAATTCTGTACACATATAGAAAAAGTTCTGCTGAGTCCAAATTTGAAACGATCGCCTCTCTATCTCTTTTACTTTCCGAGATATGAATTTTTAAATTTGAATATATCAACCGATATCTGAAAATTATTAAAAATAACTGAAATTATGTATACGTATGTAAAAAGTCCCGCTGAATCCAAATTTCAAATAATTTTCTCGGTATCTCATTTATTTTCCGAGTTATAAATTTACAAATCCACACCTCTCCATTAACCAAATTCAAATTACCGCCTTTTTCTCACCTTAACAGGTGTTCCATTCATCTCTGTCTCTCTCATCCGGTTCCTATCACCTCATCTCCCTCTTTCTTTCATCTCGAGGCCTCAGCTTCTCAGCTAGGTCAGTTCTCAGTTCCTATGGCAATCTCAGTTTTCATTTGTCACGACATAGAGAAACATCTGCCGACGAAACAAAACACAACCGGCAGTATGGTCCTCAGTGAGTAGGGATTATCGTGAGGAGGGAAACAAGTGACGGTAGTGCAGAGGTGACTGGATTTTCAGATATTCGTAAGGAGGATAGGAAGGAACTTTTACATACATTGAAAGGTGTGTTTAAAATACGTTATTTTTGCAATATATTATTTATTAATATAATAAAATGTTATTTGTGACGCAACAATAATATTTTTATTTATTTATATATTCTAAAATTTTCCATACAAATTTTAAAATTAAAATTCTTTGTAGATAATTCAAAAAAATATTTACAGTATTCGCAATTTTTGCGAAAAAAATTGCGTACCATTTTTTTTATTTCCACCATTCATCTTCCGCGTTTGATAAATCCAAGCCGCCTATAATCTTTTCCTATTACGTATATTTTATATTTATCAATACTCGTTTACCTTGCAAAGTCTCCTAAGGTGTAGATTTCTTAAGATAACTTTTTTCGAATGATCCATACTTTAGATTTATTACCTTTGAAGAAAACATTCGATCCGTGCACATATTCGCAGATTTTTATGAATGAAATCAAGTAACCTTCGATAAAGACGTAGTATTTTGTTTTTGGTATGTGCCCTATGAACCTTTTAGGCGCCAGAAATAAGAGATTAATTTGTTTGTATTGAATAAATATTAACACTTGTTAATACGTACATTTTCGTGAGCGATTTGAATACGGAAATTTTTCACTGAAGTGGAGAGGACACCACTTATAAATCCTTATAAACCTGATAAATATAAAACATTGTATACACCTTTCCAAATATGAAAGAGTAACACAATATACAAAAAAACATTTTTATGACTTTATTGTTAAGTAGATTTTTCACTGATGTGGAAAATGCACCACTTATAAACGTCATATATATAAAGCAACCTATACACTTTTCAAAATATAACAGAACGATAAAATATACAAAAAACTATATCATTTTATAAGTATATAGGAAACATTTATTGTATGTATGTATATATGTGTGTTATATACATGTATGTATGTGTCAGTATATAAGTGAATGACCTGTATTTATTACGTCACTGTGTCGAAACATCGATAACCATAATTTAAAAGTAAAATATAAGGTTCCATATCTCCAACATTCAATTTCTTAAAACGACTCCAAATTTTTTTGTACATTTTTTTTCAGTTATTCAATTTTACTGAAACTATGTCTATATATAGGAAAAAGTCTCTCCAATCCAAATTTGAAACGTACAGGCCCCTAACTCAATTAATTTTAAAGTTATGAATTTTTTATCAACACGCTAAAATTGGTAATTTTCAACCAAGTTCATAGGTGTGTATCTTGAAAAATAAGGCCCCAAGATTTTTTTCATTATTTTTCCCGTAATCTACGCCCACAAATTGGGGGGATATAATGTTTCCCCAAAAAATGTGGCCAATTTTTTTTTAATCATTTTGCGAAATTTTGTTCGCAGTTTACAATTTTATTTGTAATTATTGTATCAACAAAACAAAAAAAAATATTAAATTACTTATGTAAAAATGTCCCAAAAATCGATTGCCGCATCGTATATCTTCATAACTCTATTGGTATTCAAGTTAAGCTTAAAAAGTGATATAAAACGCAAAAAATTGGCAGTTTTTAATAAAGTTTATGGATGGATATCTTGAAAACTAAGGCCCCAAGATTTTTTTGGATATTTTCCCGTAATTTGCGCCCTTGAATTAGGGGGGTGTGATATGTTTCCCTAAAAAATAGGGTAGTTAAATTTTTAACCATCTCACAAATTTTGAATTGTGTTTCGTTTAGGAATATAGCTTGTATAAATTGTACCAATTGATCAAAAAAATTGCAAATTTTCTTATATACACAGAAAACGCCATAGAATCATATGCCGTAACGTAGAAGTCCCTATCTCTTTTAGTTTTTATGTTACAGGCAGTTACTCAAAAAATATTTAATTGTGTAGTTGTAATTTTTTATTCAGCGATTTAAATTAATTGAAACTATATATACATATAGTTTAAAGTGTGCTGAATCCAAATTTAGATCGTTTAAGTCGCTATCTTTATTAGTTTCAGAGATATGAATTATTTATTCTACATATATTCCAACAAAAAAAAAAATTGTTGAGTGCAGCAAAAA
Organism: Harpalus rufipes; assembly: GCA_951394225.1. NCBI lineage: Eukaryota > Metazoa > Arthropoda > Insecta > Coleoptera > Carabidae > Harpalus > Harpalus rufipes. The sequence goes on along the minus strand of OX596289.1, from coordinate 512,839 downwards.
TCTATACCAATGTATAAAGCTCCCCTTTAGGGATAAGTAGTAATTCGAATTCTTTCAAGTACTTGTTTCTTACAATACTGTATGACATTCTTGAAACAACAATTACTATACATCTATTGAAGAAAACAGCATTTTTCAAGAAAAATTGGATACGTAGCCTTCTGAGAAAGATTATATAGGAAACTGTATTTATAACAAAAAGTACACTAGAACTAATATTTTACATTCCGCGTACGGGAAATTTTTATTCTGAATAACTTGTTCTGCAAGAATGGCGCAGAAGTAAACTATAGTACCTAGGTAGCGAAGTTGCACGATTTTCTGATTAAAATAAAATTTAATTTTGTGGTTTAAACAACCAATGACATGTTTACATTGGTCTTTATTGCAACAGGTATTTCAGAAGGAATATATTATATATATATATATATATATATATATATATATATATATATATATATATATATATATATATATATATTTTTACCTCTCGCTAAGAGGTATTGGATTCATGCTAAAAATCGCATATTCAGATTTTAATGATTAAGCATGTTTTGAGGTCCCTACAATACGATTTTAATATTTTTACGATGATGTCTGTGTGTGTGTGTGTGTGTGTATAAAACTATAATACTTAATATCTGTTTACCTACGTACTTGTCAATCAAACATTACTGGGAAGAGCTGAAAAGGTTTTGGTAATAATTGGACAACCGGAGGTAACAGATTTTTTAAAAAATCTTCTAAATATTATTTTTTAATAATTTTTGTTCTTGCTAGTATTACAGAAGATTAAATTCTCTTTCTGATACATTTAAATATTTTATTATATCTTCTATAGATTTAGAGATAAAGAAATATAAGGTATAAGTTGTAATAAATCTCACAGCCCAAATAATGCCATGGAAACCAATTGAAAAATTAACTGACAGATAAATGTCAGAGACATTACTGAAGACTTTTTCTGGGAAATACATATATTATTTTTTATTGTATTAATAGTTAAATATTTAAAATTATAGGTATATTACATATACCCTTCAGAAATACTATCAATCCCGACAATGAATTGGAAACATCTCGATACATTAGAATAGTAGGACAAAATTTCTTCATAGAATGAATTTAAAATTAAAAAATCTAAATATAAAGTATAAGTAGAATTTTTGGTGTAGAGAAAAAATGTTAAATACAATACGTAACTCAAAATTTAAGTAGCTACAACAGATTTTTTTTAATATCTGTATGAAAAATTGTCAAGTCCTGCCCTGTACTCTAAGCTGATATACATTTATAAAGTTGCGCCATCAGACTAACTAATCTTTATCTCAAATTAAAATGGTCTTTTATAACGGTTTAATAATTGATGAAGTATGTATGTTAGAATTTTTTTTCTAATATTTCACTGCGACAAACTATCGATACAAAATTAAAGCATATTTCAAAAGAATAAAATTTAAATGTTCCTACCTTCATCCTGAAGTCCTGTCGCAGTCCTCGTGTAGTCCTTCATGTCCTGGGAATCCTTCAAGTAGTCCTGAAATAAAAAAAATATTTATACTACTAAATTTTTATTTTGCACAAAAATCTAACAAGATTTTTTAACTTTGGAGGCCTATAATTAATAAACGGTAAAAGATACATTAACGGATTCTATGGTCTTTTCTACATATGTAAACCAATTTTCAAATTTTGTATCCAGGTAATACAATGTTACCAAGCATAAAACCAAAAAATGGTATCATGAAATTCTCAATAACCTATTTGAATTATTCATTATAAAAGTTATGGATATTGGTTGTTGTTGCATTAAAGAGAAAGTTATCATCCATATTTAAATTAATATGTAAAGCATTGAAACATAAATTATCAATATATACATCATCATATATTCATTTCAACTTTCCAATCGTTGCAGATGAAATCTTCGCTCTTATTGGTCCACCTCGTCACGTGGTTAATGACGTCACACCAGACAGAGGCGCATCGAGAGCACAAAGTAACCCCCTAACCCCAAAAAATAAAAAAAATAACCCTATATTTTTTTTTAGGTCCATAACATTGTTTTATACCCGGATAAACAATCATGGTGCAAAACAACTGCTATAAAACAAGTTGTGACGTCACCAGGGTACAAACAAACGACGATCGACAATAATGTATGTGTGGGGGCGTGTTTTAGTTACTCGATTCCTAAAACTCAGCCTGCAGAACCAGGGGAATTGATTGTTCCTTATTGTGATAGTTGTCAGCCTGTAACGACCAGGTGTTATCATGTGAGTAGACAAAAAGGGCTCTAACTTGAAAAGGGGTGAGGGAAGGGCTTTAAGGGTGGGAAATTCGGACTCAGAAGGGTTGAAATAGTCCATAGGCGCAGTATGATAATTTTTTTTCAAGGGGTTTAAACGCTAACCGCTTTTGTTTTAGGTAACTTTGCAAGCTGAAGACGACAACACAGACGGCCCAAAAACAATGCAAAAACGTGTACAAATAATAACAAATTGTACTTGTTCTTCGTGTGACAAAACATCTTCAACAGACTGTGAACTATCGGACGAAAACACAGTCGAATTACCAAGCGATTTATTTTTAAATCGAGATAATGAAACTATAGAAAATGTTTCTAATAACAACCCCCCTGAAGACGTACCCGAATTATTACAATTTCTCCCAAACAAAATAAGACAAAATCCTCACAATTTAAATTTTGATGTTTCAAATATAACAACAAAAGAGCAAAAATATGAACTTAATAGCAAGCTTATAGCGCTTTTAAAAAGCATACAGGACCAAGATGGGGACAGCCCGAACTTTAATTATGATAAAGCTCAACTTAAAGAGCTTTTAAATATAATAGAAGGCAGTGAACACCAATTAAGCGACAAAAATTTAATGGAATTTGTTAATTTTGTTAACGTCCATAACTCCGAAGATTTAGAATTAGACTTATCCCGATTAAAAGATGTTCTAACCAATTTTCAGAAGAGTCAAGACCTAGCTGAAAAGCATAGACAATTTGGTCTAGGAAAACCGGATATAGAAGGCAGCCATCTTGGATTAGGGCACTTAAAAGGCAGCCATATTGCTATGGGAATTAGAGAATCGCAGAATTCGTTAGAAGAAAATCATAAACACTATATTGGAGAAGAGCAGAAATTAGTGACCAAAATTGGACTTGGTCATTTAATTAAAGGACCACATGGGAGTTTGGTCTTGCAAGATGATACCCCAAAAGGCGTTGAGGAAAAGTTAAATATGGATCCAGATATGTTAAGGCCCAATCATGAAGGGACCGTTTTAAATTATGAGAATCACAAAAATGAGAAATAATTGTTATTGTTATATATAGTATATTAATATATTTAAGCTTATATTTATATATGGTGTGAGTATCTTTAGTCTGGCTGTGCAAAATTGTTAAAATTTACTTTGTACTCAAAAATTTGTTCATAATATATAACTTTTTTTATACCCTATTCATCACTACACACCCTAATTCCTATCTTAATTATATTTACCCATACCCAATTTCAAGAAAAATATCGATGTATTTATTTTTAAATAATTAAATTTAAACCTTTTTTCGAATTTATGTTGATAAATTAATTAAACTTGTATACCCAAAAATGGGCGAGATATGGCTTGAACAAATTCACCACTAAATTCAGCAGGGTTTAAAATATACCCATACCCATTTTCAAATTTCTTTTGAAAAAATTCCCAAAATAACAGTTATTATTTTTGAGTGGTATATTCCCAAAAATGGGTATGAAATATGGGTTCAACGATTTGACCACTGAATTCTTCAGGGTTTAATCTATACCTGTACCAATTTTCAGGTATAAATACATACGGGTACATTTTTAATTAAATAAATTACAAAATAACAGTTTATTTTATCAATATTCTAAATTTTTTTATTATAAAATAATTATAAAAATTTATGTATATATGTAAAATTTTATGCAGAATCCATTGGTGTAATTGCCAAACCCATATGCGTACCCATTTTTGGTTTATGCGTCAATTTATTGAAAATGGGACAAGGTATATTATGTTTAACATTTTTAATTTATGTACCCTAGATAATAATTATTAAATAATAGTTTTAAATCATTTAAAGGGGACTTTAAATATAAAGGAAGGCATTGTTCAATTTAACCAATAGAAAGATTAGATAAATTATTTTTAAGTCATAATATACTTATCAATAATACGTGAACTAAATAATTTATTATTATACCAATTGACATTTTTCAAAACGCGTACAAAAATTCATATATTATCCTCGTAATCTACTACCCATCTCAAAAATTTACGACTTGTCTCAGGGCATTATCTTCACCTTTACAAAAGATAATGTTTTTGGAATCAGGTATACTTAAGCCGTTATCGGCTATATTAAAAATTGTACACATACAACTTTCGTTTAAACGTGAGTCCGTTTGTAACCATGGGTTAACTTGGTTCATTTCTTAGAAATATGCACCTGCCTATTCGGTTAGTGTACGACTATTTTTGACCAAGTTTTAAGGAAGAACTGCACCAGAGAATGAAAAATATTGGTGAGAAAATTAAATAATATATTTACTTGTGTTTGTGGTTGTTTAATTGTACGTATTGTTACGCCCTAAAATGGGTGTATAATTGGGTAAAATATTATGCAATATACTGCAATTTGGGAATAAAATGGCACACCTAAAAATGGGTAATATATACAGGGTGGTGACCGGTACAGCCGAATATAAAACTTTAACATGTTAAATCAAACTTTCTTAATTTCCAGCTTCCCTAATTATTTTAGGTAAAAATGCTTCAAGTAAAAGTTGTAGAGCATAAAATTTTACAACTGAATCAATAAGCCAAATTTATTCTGTATGCCTTAATAGCCATGGAATTTAGACAAAATGAATATTAAATAATGACAGATAAATTGTTATTTACCTTTTATTTGAAGCTTTTTTACCTAAAATAATGAGGGATGATTTTACATGTTGTCGTTGACATGAATGTCAAAATTTCAAAAATGTTATCTTTGTTATCTATTGACGTAAATTTGATAACATTTTTTTCTTTATCTTAAATTATAAATATGTAATAAACTTGAACTTTGTAAAAATAAAGTTATAGTAAAATTATCATCAATGAATAATTTTTATATTGTATAAATTGTCTTATTGTTAAAAAATTGGTACGCCCTTGGAAAATAAATACAATATTTATTATTTCACATTCATATGATGTTTAATGATTATATATGAAAAACATGTGAGTATGAGTCATGTTTAGTGACGAAAAATGAAAAATATTATAAATTAAATTATAATAATTTTGGGTTTTTTTTTAATAAATACTTATAATAATGTTTGGTATATTAATTAATTATACAGTAAATAAAGGGATCAAAATAATTGACTCTATAATTGTCTAATAATTCCAACTACTCTGAAGTTATTTTTACATTGTTAGTCATGCCCCCTAAGCAACGCACGCCGCTGAATTTTGTCGCCATTTGCTTTTTAGATCGAAGTCGTCTGCAGACGGGTATAGTTCGTGTTAACTGACGAAGTGTTGCGAATTTTAGTGCAAAAAAAATTAATATACATGTGTGATATTTTAGCAAATATTAGATATTTAAATAATTAGAAATAATAATTAGTAAAAATGCATTCTAAAAGAAGTATCATCATTTATCAATTAATTAGAAGCCCTGGGACTGAAAAAGTTTTAAAAAAATTTTAAAATCGTAAAACAATCAAAATTAAATTAATAGTGTATGTGAGTGCGAACGGAATAAACTTTAAAATTAAATTAAAAATAGTATCTTCACCAAACGATATGTGTAGCGCGAAATCCTATCAGTATACTCAATCATCCCAAATTATTTCTTATAATATGTCTATTATAATCTATTCCACATGCGATTTTCGATCAAGGAATGACCCAGGCGACTGACAAAATCTGCACCTGGATATCGTTACTATAATGGCGGGATGACAGCGTCTTCGTAGTGTATAGTGCGAACTATATTAGTGATAATTTGAACAATGACTTCCCCTAGGAAAATGGGGTACCAGCGAAGTGATTACGTGAGATTTAGTTGTTTCAAAAAAAGAGAAGAAGTTAATATACAGGAACAACAGGCTGGCTTGCTTACAGGTTGAAATGTTTGCTCTTTTGTTCATCCCTGTACACCCAAAAATGGGTGGGAGGCTTTGGTCCCTATCTACTATCCCATAATAGCACCATAAGATGTAATCCCTATCTACTATCCCAAGCTATAAGCTATATCCCTATCTACGATCACTATAGGGATATATTATAAGCTATAATTGTACCATTGAATTCCTTATAGTTTTACAAAAATTCACAATTAAATACCACCAAATACAATTTATAATTAATAAAAACCAATGTGGTACCAAATTATTTAATTTAGTAATATCAGTTTCACTGTTGTATACCCAAAATTGGGTGGGAGATACGGCCCTAACGATTGCACCATTGTATTGTCTATACTTTAAACCATATGCGTACCTATTTTTATAAAAATATTCCTTAAACTACAATTTGTACGAATTTTTTTCAAAACTACATTTTTAAGTTTTGTTTATTAGGCCAAATTTTTATGGATTTCTGCTGTTTAATAATGTATACCCAAAAATGGGTGCGAAATAGGGCCGAAATTGTTTCACCATTGAATTGCTGAAGGCTTAAACTATACACTATTCATGAAAAAATTATAATTAATATATCATTCATCAAATGCAATAAATAACAGCTGGTACATGTTTGACGTTTCTTACCCAAATTTAGGTGCAGGTTAGGGCCTTATCGATTGCACCATTAAATTGACCATACTTTAATCTATATGTACACCCAGTTTCATGACAAAATTCTTTTGGATACACATGTCACGAAATAAATTATATTTTTTAAGGGTTTCTGTAATATTTAATAACTCACACCCAAAAATAGGTACGAATTGGGTCCTTAACAACTTCACTTCAAATTGGGTGTAGTTTAAACTATACTTACACCCATTTTCATGAAAAAAATTAACCAGTGTGTTGTTATTCACAATAATTGATTTAAAACAATATGTTAAATAAATTCGCACCCAAATATAGGTTTGGTACAAGACTTGCCAGCATTCTTTAAGATTTAATTTATAGGTTTGCCAATACTCGTAACAAAATTTGAATAGACACAAGTTAATATATCTATTTATAAATTTAAATGTCGAAATGTGTACAGCCATAATTTTTAAAAATAAATGTCTACTTACAAATGTATATAATTGGTACAAAAAATAAAATGACTCACATCTCAAAAAGGGAAAACCCAACAGGATTATGACGTATATATACCTATTTTCGTATATTTAAATTGTATTATGTATTGATCTACGAAAAAATTAAAACCATTTTAAAATATGTACTTATTGTAAGGTTCAAATTTTTTGTCAATGTAGCCATGAACCTATTTTTACATTACAATTACATAATCATGTAATTTATAATAGTCAGTCCGCAAAATTTGATACCATTGGATCGTTTTATATATCGTATTACAATATTGTACTTAAATAAAGAATTACATTACAAGATTGTAATTTTTTCTTGGAAATTTTATACCAGTTTCTTACCACAATAAATGACTAATATCTTTTATCAGTAAACTTATAAAATAAAATTGTCATGTTGATTTTTATACAGGATGGCGACCGGCACGGCCGAACAGAGGACTTAACATGTGAAATCAGATTTTCGTAATTTCCTGCTTCCCTAATTATTTTAGGTAAAAAAGCTTCAAATAAAAGTTGTAGGGCATAAAATTCTATACAATAAATACTAATAATTTGACGTATAAAACGTTACGCCTTTGTTCGTCTCTTGTTTCTAATTCCATGAATACTATTAAATTGTAATTCCGTTATTTCTGCAGTTACGAAGTAGCCAAAATGATTTTTTTTTATTGATTCGGATGTAGAATTTTTTGCTTTAGAACATCCATTTGAAAGTTCTTGTCTAAAATAATTAGGGGAGCAATGCCACGGAAAAACTGATTTCCCATGTTAAACGCCTATTTTTCACTCTCGTGATACACTCTGTATATAAAGAAAGATTGTTATACTTTTTTTATGGCAGTATAAATACTTCAACCAATGATATTTCTCCTTAGATGTTCCGTCATCCAATCAGAGATCAAATTACATAAACTATGGTCAAGAAGACCAGATGCAAATATGTGGATATAAAAAAAACCATTTCAAAAATTTTGTAACATGGTTTTTCATTGTTATAACTGGTGGAGTACTTAGGTTGTTCTTTCATTGGATACCTCATTGGTTACTGTTTGCCACCAGTTCAAAATGCGATTTTGAAAACGCGGAAACCATCTTAATAACGGTAGGGACCCATTTTTGATTGAGAAATCGCGAAATATAATTAATTATTTTTTATAGGAATCATACAAAAATAAACATAAAATATATCATGTAAAATCTATGCAAGTACTAACGCCCGAAAAAGTCAAAAAATTAGAATCAGATGAGACGGAGGACGAGCTAAAAGATGTACCGTTGAGTTTGTCGGTACATTTCGATAATGGAGTATTTAAAGAATTAGATAAATTATTGTATTTTAAATGTAAAAAAATTATCTATGTTTATGAGGCCGAAAAGAACGAATTTGTCAAATTACGTGGCTTGGACGAAGGCGTACGAAGTGACGTTTTTCATAAGTGTGAAGGACTCAGCACACATGAACAATTTATGAGGTAATTTTATTATAAATACACATATACGAGGGTCGGTTGAAAAGTTTCCCGAATTATTTAACTCTTCATATGAACTGTCAATAAATTTCAATACAATCTGTCTTTTTAAAATTTGTAGAATTTGACTGTGTAAATTGTATTAATCAATTCTCATGCCTGTAACAGGTGATGATACAATTTTGATGATATGTTTTCAGGCGACTAGTCTACGGACCAAATGAAATCATCATCCCTGAAAAAACCGTTCCAGCTTTATTATTTTTAGAAGTATTGAACCCATTTTACATTTTTCAAATATTAAGTTTTTGTTTATGGTTCGCTGATAACTATTATTACTATGCCATGGCCATCTTGATAATGTCTGCGGGTGGTATAATCATGGCTGTACACCAAACTCGAAAGGTAATATAATTAAAAGTCCCTACACACAAAAATGCAAGTAAATTTTTTTCAGAACCAAAAAAATTTGAAAAGTACTGTCCACAGTTCAGATGTTGCTACTGTTGTCAGAGGACATTCGAAATCATTACAGGATACAGAAAGTGAAGGATATGTGACAGAAGTTATTTCTACAGAGTTGTTAGTGCCTGGAGATGTTTTAGAAATACCACCACATGGTTGTATAATGCACTGTGATGCTGTGCTCCTAACAGGCAATTGTATTGTCAATGAAAGTATGCTTACAGGTAAAATAAATAATAAATAAACAATAAATTTGAATTCTACAGAAAATTTCCTACGAAAAACATACCCTACTGTACTTGAAATAAATTTATTTACTCCAAAAAAAATTGAGCGATTTTTATTTTATTTTTAACATTGTATAACTCCTGAAATACGGTCCTGTACAATGCGGCATTCGATTCTACGAACTTTCAACTATATACACACCAATTTTAAATTTTTTCGATTTACCAATACATTTACTGCAAAGAAATTTCCGAAATACGATTCTTACACAAAATTTCTCAAATGGTTGAAAAATGGACACCCTTATTTTTGGGGAATATATACCACACCCCCCTAATTTGGAGCCGTAGATTACGGGAAAAATATCAAAAAAAATCCAGGGACCTTAGTTTCCAAGATATACATATTTTAAATTTTTGTAAAATGTTGAATTTTTTGATATTCCAAAAAAAATCTTAAGTCCTACACTAACTGAAATACGGACCTGTACATTGCGGCATTCGATTCTACGGACTTTCAACTATCCGTCCACCTATTTTCAAATTTTTACCCCAATCCATAGATTTTATATAACATGGATTTGCAAAACTTCAAAAATCCACACATCAAAATTTTGACCCCCAGTATTTTTTAATGAAAACTATGCCCATACCCTAATTAAGGTGTGGAGATTACGGCAAAAATAATGAAAAAAATCTACGATTTACAGTTTACCAAATATTTGCAATTTTATATTTTTTTAGGGGAATCTGTACCAGTAACCAAAACTCCCATACCCAATTTAGGGAATGTGATATTTGAGCCTAGGGAACATTCTAGGCATACCTTATTTTGTGGGACACAAGTTATACAGACAAGATATTACGGTAGTAAAAAAGTTTTGGCTGTTGTAATGAGGACTGGTTTCAATACTGCTAAAGGTAAGTTTTATTTTGAATATATCAACTTTAAAAATTCATATCTTGGAAAATAAAAGAGATACCGACTTGTACAATTCAAATTTGAATTCAGCACACTACTATATATCCACAAATTTTCAGCAAAAGTGAATAGCTGAAAAAAATTTAGCAAATATTTTTTTGAAGACATGTATAAAAATCTCAAACATTTTTTGATTTTAAGTCCTTGTAACTTCTAAACCAAAAGAGATACGGCCCTGTATGTTGTGCCATTTGATTTTTGGGACATTTTTGTATATATTACCAAATATGCATTTTTTTTTGTCCAACTGGCCCAAATTATACAAGCGATATTTTTGAAGGGGACACATTTCAAAATTTCTGAATTGAATGGAAATTTAAGGTACCCTATTTTTTAGGGAAAAGTATTGTATCCCCTTTATTTGAGGGCGTAGATTACGGGAAAAATACGGAAAAAAATATTGAGGCCTTAGTTTTTGGGATATACGTAAAATATAATTTTTGAAAATGGCATATTTTTTGTGTATGAATAAAAAATTCATAACTTTGAAATTACTAGAGATAGGGCTTTGTTTGTTTCAAATTTGGATTTATCGTGAAATTTACTATATGTACAGTTAATTTCAGCAATATTGAATCGCTGAAACAAATTTCACACATGGTTTAAAAAATCCAAAAAACAAAATGGTCATTTTGTCTTTAAACGTTTATAACTCATAAAATAATTGCGGTAGAGACTTGTACGTTCAAAATTTGAATTCTGCATGAAATTCTCTACAAGTATACTAATTTTCATTATTATCACATAACTGGAACATTTTTTTTCAGGCGGTTTAGTTCGAAGCATTTTGTACCCGCCACCTGTAGATTTTCGATTTGAGAAAGACAGCTATCGGTTTGTGGCTTTATTAGCTGCTATAGCCAGTATTGGGTTTGTTTATACTGTTGTGACTAAGGTACACACTCCATACCTTAATTTGGGTGTGGTAAGAATAATCAGTGATTTGTTTTTCAGTACATGAGGGGCGTTCCAGTTAGAGATCTAGTTTTGGAAGCCTTGGATTTAATTACTATTGTAGTACCTCCCGCTTTACCAGCGGCCATGACAGTTGGAAGACTATATGCCCAAAAAAGGCTGGAGAAAAATAATATTTATTGTATTAGTCCAAGAACTATTAATGTATCTGGGAGTATAGATTGTGTTTGTTTTGATAAAGTACGTACATACTGAAAAAAATCTCAATGAGATTTTTAGCATGATCCCTATACCTTCATTACCAAGGGTAGTGGGAGGCAAAAACAAAATTATAATAAATGTTTATTGTTTCAGACCGGTACCCTAACTGAAGATGGTTTAGATATGTTGTGTATTGTTCCAATTAACAACAAATATTTCGATATACCCATAAAAAATATTGAAAAAATGCCAATGAACACTTTTTTTTGTGGATTGGTGAGCTGTCATTCTTTGACAATAATTGATAAACAAATAACTGGAGACCCTTTGGACTTAAAGGTAAATTTAAATATTTAACCGAAGTATTTATAACATATGTTTAAAAGTTTTAGCACAAAATGGATTTACGTAAAGTACCAAAATATTATACATTTATAATTTGAAGGTCCTTACAATAATATTGTATAAAAAAACTGTTTATAAAACAAAATTATTATAATATGTTATTTCCTATCTTATTAAATTAATAATTTTTTAATAACTGTTGTTCAAATTATTTATCGACAAATTAAACATCATTTAATTGTTTAAATATTTTGTTGATTATTTTCAGATGTTTGAAAGTACGAAATGGGAATTTGAAGAGCACGAAACATCTGACAACACAAAATACAACATGATCTTCCCTACAGTGGTGAAACCACCCCAAATAAACGCCTCCCCTTCGCACGAAAATATCGAAAACCAAATTGGTATAATACGCGAATTTCCTTTTTCGAGTAATTCTCAAAGAATGGGTGTCATAGTCCGCAAAATTTCTGGAAATCATTATGAATATTACTCTAAAGGATCACCGGAAATGATTTTAAATTTCGTTAAACCTGAAAGCGTTCCTGAAGATTTTTTAAATATTTTGGAAACCTACACTCAACAAGGATTTAGAGTAATAGCTATGGCGCATAAAATTCTAAATAAAATGTCATATGCCAAAATTATGAAAGTCCAAAGAGACGTTATTGAATGTGACATGGATCTATTAGGATTGATTGTATTGGAAAATCGATTAAAGCGTGATACAACCCCATGTATACAGATGCTGAATCATGCTAATATAAGGACAATAATGGTAACAGGTATGTTTACAATTTAAATAATTATATCTCGGAAACAAAAAGAGATAGAGACTTGTGCGTTTCAAATTTGGATTCAGCGCACTTTAAACTATATGTACACATATTTCCAGTAAATTTAAATTGCTGAAAAAAAAATTACAAATATTTTTTTCAAGACATGTATATGAATCTCAAATATTTTGTGAGTTCAGCTGCCTATAACTTCAAAACAAAAGGAGATACGGCCTTGTACATTACGGCAATCGATTCTACAGATATTTCTGTATATATAACCAAATTTGGATTTTTTTTGTCCCATTGACCCAAATTATACAAGCAATAATTCTAAACGGGACACATTTCAAAATTTGTAAAAAGGGTCAAAGATATAACCACCCTATTTTTAGGGAAAAGTAGTACGTCCCCCTAATTTGGGGGCGTAGATTACTGGAAAAATATCTAAAAAAATCCTGGGGCCTTATTTTTCGAAATATCAAAAAAATAAAATTTTAAAAATTGCTTAATTCTGTGTGAACAAAAAATTCATAACTCCAAAACTAATTAAGATAGGGACTTGTGCGTTTCAAATTTGGATTCAACAAGGTTCAAACAATATGTGTACATATTTTCAACAAATTTTAACTGTTGGATTTTTTTTTTTGCACAACCCCAAAGTTTAAAATATATTTTTTTTTCAGGAGATAATATTTTAACGGCAGTTAGTGTGGCAAAAGAATGTGGTATTATAACTCAAGGACAAAGTGTAATAACTGTGAATCTGGATTCGAACCCGAGCCCGAAACCTCAAATATATTACACTTTGACAACAACTAAACCAAAAATTACCACTCCAAATGTAAGTATATTTATTGGGTCAATTTAAAGGTCCATAACCCCTAAATTAGGGGTTGGACAGTTGTGTAACACCCAGAAATGGGTTCGCCGGACAATTTTACATATGTATACGAAGTTTCAATTTTTTTGATATATTCATACAAGTTTTATTTAAAAATATTTGAAAAATGAACAAATATTACATAAAAATAAAAAAAAATTCCGGCTAAATGGTCCACTTGAGAACAAAATTTATTTGAAAAAAGTTTCTCAAAATTAAATTCTAGAAGGGGTTAGTTTAAACTTTTTTAAAAAATTCTCACATTTTTAAAAACAGGATTCTGGAGTCATTTTAATTTACAACAATATTTTTGGAAATCAAGTACCTTTGTTTATTATTATTAAGTAACCAAATTTTGGGTATATATGTAACTCGACCCGTAGATTCCAAAAATCGACAAGCCAAGTTTCTATCTCCACCCATTTTTGGGTAGGGTGCGTCGTGCCCAAAACTGGGTAGATCTACGAAGTCGGGACCTTGATTTTTGGAATCTACTGGTTGAGTTACGTACATACCCACAATTTGGTTGTGGACATTTTATAAATACGGCCCTGGCTAATTTTTAAATGTTGTTTTAGGGTTGCGGCGATTATAGCCTCACAGACTCAGCCTCCGTAGCCTCATTGGAGACAGTTGAAAGTGCTATGGTTTCAGCAACCCAACCAATTGATTATAGCAAAAAACCAACCACTCTTTTCAACAATTATCGTTTTGCCTTAACGGGCAAAGTGTGGTCCACGGTGCGGATTTTTTACCCAGACCTGATCCCAAAATTGGTCACTAGGGGGGCCATTTTTGCCAGAATGTCCCCGGACCAGAAACAGCAATTGGTAGAGGAGTTACAAGGCTTAGGATATTATGTTGGTAAGGAGTTATACCGTACAGGTGGAACAAATTCTTATTATATATACGCTACAGAGAATTGATATACATTTTTTTAAAAGATCAAGGTTATCAGTAACATGAACGAATTAACAAATTGGCATACATTTATTTGCAAAGACTACAAGCGTGTGCGTTAAGGATCCTCAATCAAAATATACAACAGAAATTGTTGTTGAAAACGAAACAACATTCGACAAAAATCACGTGCTTAACAACTTTTTTAATTCGGAAAAAATAGAAAAAATTAATGAACTTACCTTAGACGCGAATAATCTGCCGAATATAGAAAAATTGAAACACAATACAACACTATCTTGTGATGAATTGAACACTAATAGAAGTCTTAAACATAACTCGAAACTGATGTCAGAGGTGCACCGAATGTTTCGAACATTAATTGTTTTGTGCAGATACAAATCGATAAAATTGATAAGCCCGTTAATAAAAGTTATTTAGAAATGAATAATATCGAATTATGATGAAATTTACTTAATGTTTGTTACTTAAAATAGTATTTGTTGAGGTCTAGTCACTACTGAGATGGCAACTGATCTGACAGCTGAGACACGCCGGCGCACTACTGCCAACGGCAAAAAAATTAAAACAGTACTTTTAGGGTTCAGGGACACATGTCTCTCGAAAAATTCATTCTCTCGCATAATAATCAAATTTTATAGCCTGTAACTCAAAAACGATGATCTAAAATTCTCAAAAAAATGGCCATAAAGGCCTACACCAATTTTCTGCAGCGTATACAGGAAAATTGAAGGGATTATTCCCTGGTCCATTCTAAGATGATTTTGTCCTTAGATGATTTTTGAAAAGCTTTGTTTCGAAGATACAGGGCGAAAAAAATTTTCGACAATAACATTTAATACCAAAAATTACATGTAAAGTTTCTTAATCTACAAGTACTGTTGAAAATGACTACCTCCAGCTACGATGCAAAAATCCGCTTAGCTTGTACTGAATTGCCATCAGCAAGTCCATAAATGAAATGCATGTCAGTTATCTCGGCGTTCGTATAGCTATTCATGATATGAGGACTTCACTAACAAAAGTTTATTATAGACAGAAAATACACGTCAAACAGCCAAACGTCTCAACAAATTTGACACATAACTTACCTGCTGTTACTAGATTAATAATTTGAAAAATAACAAAATTGGTTTTGTCGAATTTTTTTTTCGAAACAAAGCGGCCTTTCAATAATCATCAAAGGACAAAATCATCTTAGAATGGTCCAGGGAATAATCCCTTCAATTTTTGCTCTTGTTTAACAAACACTCTGTACAATAAGAAATATTTTCGTACAAGGAATTTAAATTCCACCCTTTGCAGTTTTGATGGCTATTATTCAACAGTAATATTTTCCAGCAATGTGTGGAGATGGTGCCAACGATTGTGGCGCCCTGAAGGCAGCCCATACCGGAATCAGTTTATCCGAGGCAGAGTCAAGTGTTGCAAGTCCGTTTACAAGTAAAAATCCTAATATAACATGTGTTCCCAATATCATAAAAGAAGGACGCGCCGCTTTGGTTACTAGTTTCGGCATATTTAAATACATGGCTAGTTATTCTTTGTGCCAATTCATATCAGTTATGATCTTATATAGCATTGATTCAAATCTAACTGATATACAATACTTGTATATTGATTTATTTATTATATCGATCTTTGCATTTTTTTTCGGAAAGACAGAAGCGTATTCAGGGAAATTAGTCAAGGAAACTCCGTTGAGTAGTTTAATATCTTTCAGTCCGATATTAAGTTTGTTGTTGCAATTAATATTGGTTTGTATTTTTCAAGTCATAGCTTTTGAGCATGTTCAAAGTCAAGAATGGTTTATACCGTTCAATTCCTCAGTTAGAGAAGAATCTGAAAATGTGGCTTGTTGGGAAAATTATACTATTTTTGCAGTATCGTCATTCCAGTATGTTATACTGGCAATAGTTTTTTCAAAGGGCAAGCCGTATAGACAATCAATTTTTTCAAATTATGGTTTTTTATTAAGTGCAATAGGATTGTCAGCATTTTCAGCGTATTTAATACTATACCCAATAGACTTTTTAAAAGATCAATTTGAGCTAATACTCCCCCCAGTTTGGAATTTCAAAATATACATGCTTATATACGCCCTTATACATTTTATCCTAGCAACATTAGTTGAGATATTTATAATTGAACATTTAGTATTCAAAAAATTACGTTTCAAGTACCACAACATCGACAAATCTCGCAGAAAATTTCTAGCCATTGAACGAGACTTACAAAAAGACTCAAAATGGCCCACCCTAACTCTAGATTTCAAATCATCTGCAAGTCCTCAATCCGTAGAACAACCCCCCAAATATACAACAGAAATTGTTGTTGAAAACGAAACAACATTCGACAAAAATCACGTGCTGAACAACTTTTTTGATTCGGAAAAAATAGAAAAAATTAATGAACTTACCTTAGACGCGAATAATCTACCGAATGTGGATAAATTGAAACAGAATACAACACTGTCTTGTGACGAATTGGACACTAATAGAAGTCTTAAACGTAACTCGAAACTAATGTCAGAAAGTGCACCGAATGTTTCGAACATAAATTGTTTCGTGCAAATACAAATCGATAAAATTGATAAGCCCGTTAATCAAAGTTCTTTAGAAATGAATAATATTGAGCTACGGTGAAATTTACTTAACGTTTGTTACTTAAAATAGTATTTCTTGAGGTCTAGTCACTACTGAGATGGCTACTGAACTGACAGCTGAGACTCGCCGGCGCACTACTGCCAACGGCAAAAAAATAAAACAGTACTTAAAGTATTACGGTTCAGGCCTATTAAATAACAAAAATGCATTTAAATGTATTTTAAAATATATTCATTGAGTTGAATTTGTTAAACCGTATTTTATAATGTTACATTTTGGAATTTTCCCCCACCCAATATTGAGTGTTCTTAGTAAAATTAAACTGAATAAAAAAAATGTTTGGGCATCCGTACCTTCTAAATAAGGGCCGATACAATTTTTTTGACTTCAAAAATGAATACCTGAGACATTTTTACATAAGTATACCAATTTTCAAACATTTGTTACCCCTAATACAATGTTTATTTAAAAATATTTGAAAAATGAAAATACCCAAAATTTCAGGTCGAAGCTTACGTGTCTTCCAAGGCCCATAACTCTTTAAATAGGGGTGGTACTTAAAATATTATTACAAATTTGAATTCCTAGGACCTCTCTACATAATTATTCCAATTTTCAAATTTATTTATATCCTTGATACATTTTTTAACAATAAACAACCCCGGTAACAATTAGAAAAATTTAACAGTTATGGGCGTTTCAGTCCCATAACTCCAAAACTAAGGGTTGGACACCTTTGTATCACCCAAAAATGGATTCCCCAGACATTTTTACATAAGTATACCCAATATTGGGCAAATCCATGATGGACCCATTTTCACAAAAGGTCGATGAATATGTTCAAAATTATTACAAGTTTTTAGGGAATTTAAGGGCGCATAACTTCAAAATAAGGGGATGCAGACTATTGTAACACCCAAAAATGGGTTTCCATATACTTTTACACAACTGTACCCAATTTTGGGAATATTGGACAAATTTCATATTAGCAAAATATATTTGAAATGTGCAAAATTATTACAAAATTTGTATAGACTTTAAGGGTCCATAACTTTAAAATTAGGGGTTGTACACCCCTGTAAAGTCCAAAATAGGTTCCCCAGACATTTTTACATAAGTATACCCAATATTGGGCTAATCCATGATGGACCCATTTTCACAAAATGTCGATGAATATATTCAAAATTATTACAAAGTTTGTACGGAATTTAAGGGTGCATAACTTCAAAATAAGGGGTTGCAAGCTATTGTAACACTCAAAAATGGGTTCCCCATATATTTTTACATAACTGTACCCAATATTGGGTATATTGAGCAAATCCCATATTCGCAAAATATATTTGTTCAAAATTATAACAAAATTTATATAGACTTTAAGGGTTCCTAGCTTTGAAATTAGGGATTGTACACCCCTGTAAAGTACAAAAATGGGTTCCCCACACATTTTTTTCAATGATATACGGTGTATATTTTGACAGTATACATACTCCGGAGAGTATAATGGTGTAAAATTCAACTCAATGAATAAATTTTGTATTTATTAAAGTGTTCAGAGTAGTAACAATAAATGTATTATTGTACTAAAAAGTTGTCAGACTTTTTGATACTTTTTTAACATCGCAACCAAAGTTTGTGAAAAGAGCTGCAGGCGGCGAATAGATAAACCATATCTCTCCTAGTGATAGAATAGTGATGAAAATAGAGATCCTAGATGCCATAGGTTGAGTTCATTATATTATTGTTATAAATAAATAAAAATATTTGTCTATAAGAATAATGTAATTATGTTTTGAAACTGGTTGTACTGTATTAACATGTAACTTATATACATGTGTAGTATGTGATCTTAGAGTAATATATACTTATGGCTTGAATATGTGTAACTTATATTTATATATTTAATAAACAACTATTGTTGTATACAACCCATATTTTATTTATCCCAACATATATTTTTTTACAGGTACTAACATTATTATCTGTATATAACTGGTGCACCACTCATCGGCTAAAATATTCTTTGCCTTGCCTTTATAGAGAATTTCATGCTGAATCCAAATTTGGAACGTTCAAGTTTCTATCTCTTTTAGTTTTCGAGTTATGAACAATTTTACCAACATACATTCCATGGTTTAGCCAGCACATTAATTTTAAAATTTTATGTTAACAGAAATCGTGGTATAATTAATAAACATTGATGTAGTATAATGGAACATTTAATTCTGAATAATTTTCTTCAAATAAACTTTCTTTAAAAATTAATAATAAAGCCAAGAATTAATGTTTTATTTATCAATAAATCCAATACAATATCAGTATGGCCATCTATAGCATAAACTTATAAACAATCACTGACATTTGTTAATATTTATATATGTATTTTCAGAAATTAATATCACACAACTAAGGCATTAAATCGAAAAAAGTTTCAAATAAAATTTACTCAAAATAATATATTTTAGTTATTAATATATTAATTCTATTTATTTAGTTTTTATCTGTAGAGATTTAAATGCATACATAAATAAATCATTTTCTCAAAAACAAAATATGAATAAAATAAATTATTAGCTAAAACATATGTAAAATTAAAAAATAATAGAAGTTTATTTAGAAAATTTCTTTGTATAAAATTTTCCCTACATATAATAAACAAATTTTAGTTCTACTTATTATCTCTGAAACTAAAGCGAAAATAAAAAAAAGCTTCAACAAAACTCCCCTTTATTTTTAATTATAAAATAATTTCTATTTAGAAATTTTGTCAAAAAGTCGCTAGTTTAGCCAGAAAATGAGTTTTCTCGAATTTGTTAATGCAAAACGAGACTACTACTGTAATCTATGATGATAATTATGAACTATTTTTTAATGTTTTGTTGTAAAAAAGTACGTTGTTGTATCGTGTAAATGGGAGAAAATCAATACTAACAATCTATCGATCGACCAATCAGATTCAAAGAAATGTGCAAATGGAAACCGCGGGATAAAAAATTGTTTAAACAAACGTCATTTGATTGTTAATCATCTGTTAAGTGTAAAAGTGTTAAATTTATTTATTTTGAGTTAATAAATTGTTGAAATATTGATTGTTATATGATTTTATGTATCAATTGAATCAAAAACGAAATATTTGTTGTAATTATTATTTATTTACCATATTATTTTGCTACAAAAATAATGAATACAAGAGTATATTAGATCCGAAGTGGAATTTTATTTCATTACAGCTTACAGCCCAAAAGCGGAAGCGAAAATTTTGCCCAGAACCAGTTTTGAACACATGAAAATTTCCAAACCTGAATTTTTTCACTTCTACAGATATTGCTTAACAAGAATTAAACAATAAAACAATACTAGTAATGGTTAAGTTATGTTACAATTTGGTTTAAAAAATAACAAATAAATATCTTTCTTTGTAAGTTTAGATAAATCCAGAACGTGTTGTGTCTGATTTTCTGGTTTGTGAATGATAAGGAGTTCTACTATTATCATCTGATATCATCATTATCGATATCATCACCTTTATTGTTCCGTAGTATTTGGGTTACTTAACGTCATTTATTAAGTTGTGCATGCCTGATTACTAAGTATTACTTAAGAAACTCGTGACTTAGAGGAGAAGGACAAGATAGTTAGAAGAATTCGGTATTGGTAGGTCAAGAAAACGATTCACAGAAGCATTGAAGACTCACAACTTCTATATTTGAAAGAAACACTGTTGACATTGTTAGTTACCACGGTTGTTGGGCGTTGTGTTTATATAGTTGTTACTCTAGGGAAAAACCATGGAGGTAGGAATAAATATGGAGGGAGTATTTGCAATCGCTGGAGAGGCCTCTTCCCCCTCTATATTGTGACCGTTGTCAGTTTGAATTTACAAGGTTGTTTCTGTCATCTGACGTTGAGCATTGTTTGTTTTTTATATTATTTATACCAAAAATGTTAGTTTCATGATAACTACGCTCAAATATGCGAAATTTAAAAAATTCTTTCTGTTCCGTAATCTACACATGTCATACTATTTACCCTTAAATTTATGACATTAAGTTCAAAAGCACATATATATATTAACGGGGTCCAGAAATTTTTCGCATAGGAGCCCAAAATTTCTAATTGTGTCCTTAATTTTGTACAAACTTTCTTTGTACATCTTATTTAACTTTAAATTAATAATAATACAATCACTCACCCCAAAACAATACCACTAGACATCTATTATCACTTTAATAATTACTTTACACACTTAGAAAAAATCCAATTTTACAAGAAAATTCATCAGATGAAGAATAAATCTCAAAACGATACTACTCCCGACATCACTCGGGAAAACGCTGAACTACACTGACATTTCAACAATTTTATTAGGCAATATTAAGCATTGATACTTAGTATATACCTTTATTATAACTAAATATATAATTCATAATTTTTTCAACCCTTAACAACCCTTAAAACCAGAGAAAATTGTTAAAAAAATTGCAAATTTTTTAACATGCCTTACCACTCTAGACAATGTCTTTGGTACAGTGCTAAAATGTGATTGGCTGCTTTTTGGAGAATTGAAAATAATTCTCGTTTTGATTGGTCGATTCAAACGGCGACACAAATACCAGTGATGTCTCTGTGTATAGACCACACAGGTTATTTTTTCAGTCAAAATTAAAAAGGAAGAAGAAGTTTATCGTTTGTTAAGCATTATTACATGAAAATCTTTGCAAATAATTAGTTTAATATATAATTAATCATTGAATTTATATAGATTTGTATATAAATCATACAATCATTAAAAAATAATTTAAAAAGTTTCATTTAAGACAACTGTTCACAACAAAATGGTTCCCCGTTAACACAAAGACGGTGGATCATGGACGTAGGAATAAATATGGAGAGAGTATTTGCAATATTAATTTCAAATATTTAATTTTATATTTGTCGCGTGAATTCCCACCACAATGTGACTGCAGCAGTACCTGCGTCCGTTCCCACAGGGTTGCATCCCCCTTGTCAGTAGTTCAAGTTTATGCTCCCTCCATATTTATTCTTACCTCCATGGGAAAAACAGTTAAATTGGCATGTAATTTTAAATTGTGAACTTGAAATAAATATTTTTTGTTTAAACCAAATTTGTTTTAATGTTTTAGGTCCAATTTTACAAAACTTCCAGATAAATAAACAATATCAAATCGGATTATTAACAGCAATGAAAGATTTATCAGTTTATTTTGTTTAATTCATTTCTGTTTTGTTTATTTAACTGGAAATTATAAAATTCACACTAAAATATACAAAATTAACTCTTTTTTAACTGAACAGCTGATTAACAAGTCAAGTGACATATGTTTAAACAATTTTTTATCCCGCGTCTTCCATATGCAAGCTTTTTTGAACCTGATTGGTCAATCGATTTGTCGATTTTATTGATTTTCTCCTATTTACACGATACAACAACGTACTTTGTTACAACAAAACATTAAAAAATAGTTCATAATTATCATCATAGATTACAGTAGTAGTCTCGTTTTGGATTAACAAATTCGAGAAAACTCATTTTCTGGCTAAACTAGCGACTTTTCGACAAAATTTCTTAATAGAAATTATTTTATAATTAAAAATAAAGGGGAGTTTTGTTGAAGCTTTTTTTTATTTTCGCTTTTGTTTCAGAGATAATAAGTAGAACTAAAATTTGTTTATTATATGTAGGGAAAATTTTATACAAAGAAATTTTCTAAATAAACTTCTATTATTTTTTAATTTTACATATGTTTTAGCTAATAATTTATTTTATTCATATTTTGTTTTTGAGAAAATGATTTATTTACGTATGCATTTAAAGCTCTACAGATAAAAACTAAATAAATAGAATTAATATATTAATAACTAAAATATATTATTTTGAGTAAATTTTATTTGAAACTTTTTTCGATTTAATGCCTTAGTTTTGTGATATTAATTTCTGAAAATACATATATAAATATTAACAAATGTCAGTGATTGTTTATAATTTTATGCAATAGATGGCCATACTGATATTGTATTGGATTTATTGATAAATAAAACGTTAATTTTTGGCTTTATTATTTATTTAAAAAAAAAGTTTATTTGAAGGAAATTATTCAGAATTAAATGTTCCATTATACTATGTCAATATTTATGAATTATACGACAATTTCTGTTAACATAAAATTTTAAAATTTGGAAATTAAGGTGCCGAGATATATTTCCAAAAATCTATTAATCAAAATAATTGAAACTATGTGCACATATAGTCAAACGTCCGTAGAATCTAATGCTGCAACGTACAGGTCCGTATCTCAATTATTTCAGGAGTTACATGTTGTTAAAGTAGACATTTCTCTACCATTAGAGTAACACTTAAAATCCATAGCTATAAAATTGCCATTTAAGTCCGACAGCGTCTACAGACTCCACTAACTCTAAGTGTAAATACTCGTCGCAATATATACGTGGGTTTCTATGAGAAAAACTGCATTTAGAAATTACCGGACATGAGAAATACAATAGGAAGCGAGTATTCCTTTCTACAGACTATGAGAATCGTGCATCTCACCAGCTCTGTGCGATGTTGCTTTCGTTAGCCGTAAGAAGACATAACACTTTCTCCTTATTTTTAACCAAGGTAAAGGTCAATAGCTCATCAATAAATTCGGTGATGATGTGATGATTTGGTAAAGATATCATCACGATTTTGTAATCAGCCGGAATATTCATTTTTTATATTTTTGTCGGCCACTCCTACACCGATAAAGATAGGACAACGAACGATGAAAATTTGGAATCTACATAAAATTCTCTATAAGAACATGTTATAAAATATATTTTCTGGTGAGTGGTCGATGATATACAAAGAAAGAAAAACATATGATTTGTTGAAATTTTTATGAATTTTGTGGTCGAATCATATTTTATATTATTATCAACCACTCCTACACAGTTAAAGATAGAGTAATGAACGATAAAAATTTGGAATCTACATAAAATTCTCTATAAGGGCGTCTTATAAAATTTTTTCCAGTGAGTGGTCCATGAATCATAAACAAATAAAGCATGTATAACTTTTTAAAAATTTTATGAATTTTTGTGCTCATAAATTATTTTCAAAAAATATGTGTATTAAGTGTCTGTTATTCGTGAACCACTCATCGAAAAAATAAAACTATACATGTATTTTATAGAAAATTTCATGTTGAATCCAAATTTTTCACACCCATCTTCCTATCTTTAACCGTGTAGAAGTGGTTGACAAAATTATAAAAAATAATCCCCATAAAAAAATTCAACTTTTTTATCTTTAAAAATTATGTGTTTTTAGCGCCTATTACTTGTAAACCACTTATAGGAAAAAATAAAACTATACATGTATTTTATAGAAAATTTTATGGAGAATCCAAATTTTCCACACCCATCCCCGTATCTTTAACCGTGTAGGAGTGGTTGACAAATATACAAAAAATGACCAAACATGTATGTTATTAAAATGAGTATTGATACATGATTTACTCTCTAATATTGTCGGATCTCTAAGTACGGAATACGTCAATTACGAGAATGCTTCTGGCACAGAAATTGAAAGAAAGGAAGATTCCATACATCACCGTTAGAAAGTTATGTACGGCTAAATGACCTTATGACCTATAGCTAAGAAGACGCTAAATGCTAGGATACTGACCGCGGGATTTAATTGTATATGGATCAATAAATTTATATATAACATAAATCATGCATGTGTCCTTGAAATATGGGCGGTTTCTACCCCCAAATCAAAGTATACCATCTTTAAAATCTGTCCATGAAGACAGAAAAACTATTCTTGATTTATGTAATTTTTTCTCAAGCAACTTGTTAATTCATTTTTCTTTCCTCATAATAATAAGCGCCAAACTTATTTGTATTTCCTGGACGTTTGTATACAAATATATAATCCTTTCCAAAGATGGCCAAACAATTACTGAATACAACTCAAAATCTATATTGTAATAATGAAAACTTCTATTCAGTTGGTCGGCTGTATCATTATATATTTCCCACGACTCATTGAAGAACTATGATGAAACAGATTATTAGAAAATAGAATATTTAAATAAATTTCGCCAAAATGTAACTAAAAAATGATATGTGCTTTAAATCCGGTTCCCCAAAATCGCGACCAGACGCGGCCACGAGACCCCATAGATATATGTATTTATATTAATAAAAATTAAATGGCGGGAGATATTGTGTTGGTCACATCAGATTTTTTTTAACACTATAGAGATTTTTATGTGGATTCTAAATTTTTATCGCTCATTGCTCTATCTTTAACGGTGTAGGAGTGGTTGATAAAAATATAAAATATAAGCTAAACACACAAACTTCTATTTTATTTGAAAGCTCCAGGAAATACACTTTTAAATTAATTCCTGATCTTACCATTCGTAATCTGTATTTATAATCTTGTATATTATTATAATAGTAGATAAAATAATGGTGGACTTCTTTAATAACAAGCTTAGTGTAATACTATGTCATAGAAGAACATGATATTGCAGCTTCTTCCTTACAAATTATAAGAAAAACTATAGAAAAAACTTAAAAGATGTGAAGATTTTATGCGTGAACTATGGTTTATAATTAAATTAAAATGTTAGCGAATATTTCCGCAGTTTTTATTAGCTGTAAAGATTACACAAAGAATAGAAACTTTTGTTGTAATTGTAACTTCTAACCAAACAAATATATTTTAGATATAAAATTATTTCATTAATAATTATTACCTATTGTTGAAAGTGGCTCTACTTACGTAGAATTTCATGCTGAATCCAAATTTGAAACGTACAAGCCCCTATCTCTTTTAGTTTTAAAGATAAGCATGTTTTTTTACTTCAAAAATTGGTAAATTTCAATAATGTTTTATTATAGATATTTCAAAAACTAAAGCCCTAAGAATTTTTTCACTATTTTTCCCGCAATCTACACCCTTAAATTAGGGGGATGTGATCCTTTGCCCCTAAAAATAGAGTGGTCGAAATTTTGACTCATTCCTGATTTTTTGTTCGGTGTACTATTTCAAAATTTTGTTTGTAGTTATTAGGTCTTTTGGACAAAAAAATTGAAAATTTGTACACATATAGTTGAAAGTTCGTAGAATCGAATAAAATATCGTTCATGTTCGTATCTTTATCAGTACTCAAGTTACGATCCTTTAAACTTACATTTTAAAATTGGTATTTTTAATAAAGTTTCTGTACATATATTTCCAAAATTAAGGCCCTAAGATTTTTTTCACTATTTTTTCCGTAATCTACGGCCCCGAATTAGGGGGATACAATACTTTTCCCTCCAAAATAAAATAGTCAATTTATTTAACCATTTGAGAAATATGTACCTACCAATCGTCCCAATCTACTATCTTTGGGCTATTTTAAAAAAAGTTTTATTATGGATGTTTCAAAAATTAAGGCTCCAGGATTTTTAAAAATATTTTTCCTGTAATCTACGCCCTTATATTAGTGGTATATGATATTGTTTCCCTAAAAATAGAGTGGCTGAAATTTTGATCCATAATTTTTACCTGGGTGTACTATTTTAGAATTTGTTTGTAGTTATTAGGGCCTTTGGACAAAAAAAATGAAAAATTGTATACATATAGTTAAAAGTCCATAGAATCGAATAAAATATCGTTTATGTTCGTATCTTTATCAGTACTCGAGTTACGAACAAAAATATAAAAAATGAGTCGATGAGAAAAATTCAAAAATATTTTGATTTATTTATATAAGAGTACCTTTAACATTTAACTATTTCTATTAACTTTAACCGTATTATGTAATACTAAAGCACGCAATTCATATACTTAAATATAAATATATAATCACATATAGTTTTTATTTCATTTTTACTATTATTTCACGGTTTAAAATTCATAATTTATCAAAAAAACTCATGAATAATTTTGCATAATTTATGTAACCCAATTATATAACTTACAAAATTTAAAAAAACTTTAAAACTATTTACATATAAAATGGCTTTCATAGTTATTTTAATGTTATTGCTATAGTGATTTGTATAAACATAAGAACATCGGAAATAAACAAATAGGATGCTGCTACTACAGAGAAAGTTACTGGTTAAAAATACTTGCCGTTGACTTTAGTAAATTTACCAATTATAGCTAATAAATTTGCAAGTTTGCTTACCTTTTTCTAGTAGGCTGGGAAGTTCCGGAACAGATGACGATCTGCAAAGAAAAAAGAAATTAAACAATGGAATATGTGTTAGAGATAATTAGGAAAACGTGAGAATTAATGTTAATGTTTATTATATACTTTGTATTAAATATTAAAAATTGGATCAGACTATTATATTAATTTAATAAATTACTATTGTTTTATTATTGTTTATGTAATTGATATCCTCTATATTCTTTTGTTTAGCAGGATGCCTCGATTTCCTAGTTTTTTCAATTGTTTCAGCCATCTTTGTGATTGACAAGTGATAGTATTTATCTAGTAACTTACGAATTAGAAAGGTACTCTTAAAAAAAATTCAACCCACACCAAATTAAAAATAATACTAATTTTATTATAATAAATTGTTAAACAATAAAAATTTGTTCTTTTCTTCAACTTTCACAAATTGTAGGCACAAATCTAGATAAAAGATTCACATACTTCTCAAGATGTTTCTATTATAATTAAAATGAATGTTAAGCTACTTAAGATTTGTGTAATACCATGAGAAAAAGTCTGGAATTATTTCAGTTTATTAAAAAGTTGTAAAACATCTTCATATAAAAAGAGTTTAAGCGATTCAAATTTGCCGAAACTAACCATACTTATGTAGAATTTCATGCTGAATTCAAATTTGAAACGTGCAATCTTCTATCTCTTTTAATTTTTGAGTTATGAATAATTTTACCTACATATATTTCATGGTCAAATTTAAATTATAGTACATAAAAAATCTAAGTTTGACTGCTCCTGAAAAAAAATTCAGCGATTCAATTTTCCTAAAACTAACTATACTTATGTAAAATTTTATGCTGAAATCAATATTGAAACGTAGAACCTTCTATCTCGATCAATTTTCGAGTTATGAATTTTTTATCCAACACCAAAAATAGATAATTTTCAATACAATTTATGTATCGATATCTTAATAATTAAGGCCCTGGGATTTTTTTTACTATTTTTCCCGTAATCTACGCCCTCAATTTAGGGGTATGTGATATGTTTAATTTAAATACAGAATGGACGGATTTTTAGTGGGCTACTGAAAATTTGAAGGTACCATTTTTTTGTTTTTTGCTCCGTAATATTGTATCAGCTGGACACGAAAATTGAAAATCGGTGCAAATATGTAGAAAAGTCCATAAAATCGAATGGCGTAACACCGGCCAAGATATCTTTTACCGTTTAGTAGTTATAGGCCGGCAAAGTCAAAAAAACTTGTGACATTTCTAATTAAAACAAAAATTCATATCTATTAAACTAAGGCCCAGGGATTTTTTTTATTATTTTTCCCGTAATCAGTGGGTCTGAATTATGAGGATATAATACTTTTTAATAAAATACAGGCTGGTCGAGTTTTTAATGCCAGACTGAGATTTTCAAGTTGCCACTTTTTCATTATTTGCATATTAATATTGTATCAGCTGACTATGACAATTTAAAATTGGTATACATATGTAGAAAAGTCCATAGAATCGAATGGCGGAACGTCCGTTGATGTATCTTTTGCCATTCATTAGTTATAGGCCGCCAAAGTCAAAAAAACTTGTGAGATTTACATTCAAAATAAAAATTTGTATTTTGATAACTAAGACCCAGGGAATTTTTTTAGTATTTTTCCTGTAATCTACGCCCTTAAATTAGAGAGATAAAAAATAGGGTGGTCAAATTTTGACCCATTTCATAATTCTTTATGGTGTTCTTGTTTTAGAATTATGTTTGTATTTATTAGGCCCTATGGAAAAAACAATTGAAAATAGGTATGTATATAGTTGAAAGACTCTAGAATCGATTGGCGCAACGCTTGCTCAATTAGTTTAGGTGTTATTGACAGTTAACATTGACAATTCACATAGAATAAATTTAGAACAATTCGTACTGGACTTGTATTGAAATAAGTACGTCTGAAAATTTTTTCAGCCGTTCAAAATTGTTGAAAATATATTTATATATAGAAAAATGTATAGGGATTCCAAATTTGTAACGTTTAAGACAATATCTCTTTTCGTTTTCGACCTGCGCAATGTTTTATCATTCATTATGCATGCTGAATATTTAAATTTCGACTTTGACATTGAAACAGACAAATAGAGAAATTTCTATTTAGAACTAGTTTGCTGATAGTTTACTGCTTTAAATTACGCAATGAAAACATAGTAGATACCTGGTAGAATGTCATAATTTATGGACGAGATATTGAAGAAAGTATAACACCAAATAAATACAACTTATATGTAGACAAATTTTTGCTTTCCTAATTTCCTGCTTCCCTAATTAGTTTTGGTAAAAAAGCTTCAAATAAAAGTTGTAGAGCATAAAATTCTGCATCTGAGTCAATAAATAAAACTAATTTTGTGGGCCTTGTAACGGCAGAAATTAGATATGAACATATCGAAAATTGCTATAGCCATGGAATTGAAACAAAATATTAACAAATGTTAACGATTTATCTGTCAAGCTAGGTTAATTATTTTTTATTATTTGTAATTTCTGTTCAAGTGAACAAATATCAATTTAAATTACCCTAATATGACAGATAAACCGTTAGACATTTATTGTGTCTCAATTCCATGATTAATATCTGCCGTTAGAAGGCATACAAAATTAATTTTGCTTCCGATGCAGAATTTTATGCTCTACAACTTTTATTTGAAGCTTTTTTACCTAAAATAATTAGGGAAGCAGGAAATTTTACAAGTCCTATGTTTGGCTGTCAAGAATTCTACGGTACAGTAGTATTATGATGGGAATCACCAACATTTTTATATTGAATATCTTTTTTTTTCAACAGTTTGTGTACCTTTATATTGTCTATAATTAGGTGTCTAAAGACACTTGTATATGCCAAATAAGTCAAGTTGCCTAATCTATCTATCTATCTATCTATCTATCTATCTTTTTTTATTTGTTAGTATTTAGAACAACACACTAAAGATGTAAAAATCAATGATCATTTAATTACAAATACCTCATTAACCGCATTACACATTCTATATATGTACATTTAACATTTTATGGGATATGTGTACGAGTGCAACAATTGCTTACCACATATAAATATCACAGTAAATAATTTTTATTTTTATTGTTCATTGTTGACTTCGTCATTCCCTTATACCTCATTCAAATTTGCTGAAACTAACTATACTTATGTAAAATTTCATGCTGAATTCAAATTTTAAACGTAAAAGTCTCTAGCTCTACTAGTTTCCAAGTTATGATTTTTTGAATCCGACTCCAAAAAATGTGCAATTTTCAAAAATGTATTATTATAAATATTTCAAAAACTAAGGCCCTAAATTTTTTTTTAGTATTTTTCCCGTAATCTACGTCCTTAAATTAGTGGGGCATCATACTTTTCCCCTAAAAATAGAGTGGTCCCAATTTTTGTATTTTTGTAAGGTGTCCAATTTCAGAATTTATTCATTAATTATTAGGCCCTTTGAACAAAACAATTGAAAATACGTACATATATAGTCGGAAGTTCCTGGAATCGATTGAAACATCATTCATGTTCATATCTTTATTAGTACTCGAGTTATGATCTTTTAAAGTTACATGTAAAAATATACAATTTTCAATAGAGTTATTATATGAATATTTTAAAAACTAAGGCCCTAAGAATTTTTTCAACATTTTTTCCAGTAATCTACACCCTAAAATTAAAGGGATATGGTACTTATCCCCCAAAAATAAGGTGTTCAAAATTTTGACCCATCTCTGAATTTTTATATGGTATAGTCTGTTTCGTTATTTTGTCTACAGTTATTAGGCCCTTTGAAAAAAAATATATAATTGGTGTGTATATAGTTGAAAGTCAATTAGTTTAGGACTTACGAATTTTTTGGAACATCCAAAATATTCAACGATTTACAAAAAAATAAAATATGTATATCTTCAATACTAACGCCCCTGGTTTTTTTTTGATATTTTTCTCGTAATCTACGGCTCTAAATTAGGGAGGTATGGTATATTTTCCCCAAAAATAAGGGTATCTATTTTTCGACCATTTGAGAAATTTTGTCTATAAATCGTATTTCGGAATTTTATTTACGGAAAAAGTGTTAGTGAAGCGATTTTTTTTAAAATTGGTGTATATATAGTTGAAAGTCCGTAGAATCGAATGGCGCAACGTACATTATTGTATTTCAAATATTTTGGGAGTTATATACTGTCAAAACTGACAATTTTATAAAAATTTGTTCACAACTTAAACTTGCCTGAATTTTTTTTTTGGCAATTCAACATTGCTGAAGTTAAGTTATGTAGAAATTCAAGTTAAATTTAAATTTGAATTTTTGAGTTATGATTTTTTATGCAGATCCAAAATTTAGTACAAACTTTTATTTATTGTTTCTTCATATATTGGGGGGTGTAGACCATATTGACAGCTGATTCAGAAAGTGCACCCTCAATAAATTAATTAAAAAGATATTTGTGAAAATTTTCCAAAAATCTAATCACCAGTACTGTCATCGAATCATCTTCATTTGTCATAATTATTCGGTAGATCACCTAGGTAATAGCATTTCCTAGCTTTCGCTCTCAGAGATGAGCATTTGTCTGGGGCGTAGAGAGAGGAGAAAGCACCGAGAGAGAGAAAGAGAGTTAAGATGAAGAAGGGAGCAACATATAAAAGACATTTCAGATGGTGTAGATTTAACAATCAGTTAGTTCAACCCATTCAGTATGAGGTCGTTTGTGGTAAGTGTTAAAATTATTTGAAATTTAATCACGACTTTAAAGAAAATATATTTAGGGGTTCATAAAGTTAGGGGTTCATAAAGTTAGGGGTTTAAATAATATTGCTCAAAATAATATAAGATATGGAACATACATATAAAAAAATATTTTTATATATTATTTTTAAATCAAATATGATCATTATTTTACAAAAAATGTTTCCAAATCTGTGTAACAAATTTTAAGTATAGTAGTAACCACGAATCAAAAAGAATTTTTCTATCGAAAATATCTTAATATTTATTTAATAAAGTATACATTTTTAAAACTAACCGCTGGGTTTCTAGGGACGAGGTATATTTCAAGAAAATCCCATAAATCCAGCCGTTTTTGAGTTACTCGCGTTTGAAGCGTTTAAAGTTTTTTAATTTTTTTTGGTCGAAAACCAAGTCATACAAATCGACATTATATCTTACTGCGAAGAATATATAAATGTATAACTGAAACGCGAGTTTTGTAAAAATTCAAAATATTTATATATTTTTTTGATAAACAATTGAAGATGAGTAAATGTCTTTTATTTACCTTAATTACTATTTTTTTGTGTGGATCTGGCATACCAATAAAAAAGGTAATATTTATCATTATATTCTATATATTACACATGTAAAAAATTCTCACAATTATTGTTAGTCCAAAAAACACATTTTCTGCAATAATTACCTCAAAAAAATTAGTTGTCTCCGAAATTTCTCTCGAAATAAGTGGCTACTGCGTTTGTTCATTAAAAACAGTAGAAAGTAACACCTACTACAATAATTAAGTATAGGAGTAGATCATAAATTTCTACTTAACTTGCTATTATTATTTTCGAATTAGCGTAAAATAGACATAAAATAATAGATAATTTCTATTTGGTACATTGTAAAAATTGAATATAATTTTCAACTGATTTATCATTAAAATACGAGTAAACTTATTAAATGAAATAGTAGAAATTACGGAAAAACGGTTTTCTGAAATTTTCTGTTACAATTTCTTTGTAGATAGGTTGCAGTTGTTTCTCAGTATTGTATGTAGTTCCCATATGTATGTGAATTCGTGTAGAAAGCGTACCTTTCTTTATTAACATATGTATGATATTTATCTCCGTATATAATGGATAAAAAATATTTATTTTTTAAACATTGTTACAAAAACAATATAAGCATATAGTTTATTACCTTTAACGTTATTTGCCTACTAATATACAGGTCTGTACTAAGGAAATATAATAAAATTCATTACAAAGTACAATACGAAATTTATGATAAATTTGAAATTTTTTGTCGATGTTACAGTTTTGTTATTTTATTCATAACTACTGTATTAGTTCAACAATATTTTAGAAATTAAACTTCCCTATAGAAAAAAGTCCGTAGAATTGAATGCCGTGCCGTTCATAGCCGTATCTCTTTTAGTTTTGGAGTTACAAGCGTATGAACACATTCTCAAAATTTGGAAATTTTCAATAAAGTTTAAGTATATCTCTAAATCTAAAGCCCCAGGAATTTTTTCACTATTTTTTCCGTAATCTACAGGTTTAAATTAGGGGGATAAAATACGTTTCCCCTAAAAATAGGGGTGTCAAATTTTTGACCCATTTCTGAATTTTTGTACTGGTGTTGTTTTGGGATTTTGTCTCTCATTTCTACACCCCTTGTTTCACACCCTTGAAAATACCAGCCCCGATATTACAAACCCTGAAAAATCCACATTTTCTACCCCCAAAGTCCTATCTATTTTTGTTTTGGAGATATGCACCCTTAAACTTAATTTATATTTTTTCCCATGTTTTCTTCCCGCTCCTAATTTACTTTCCGTTGCGTCATACACACACCTCTTATTGTACACCCTTGAAAATATCAACCCTTATATTCAAGACATTGAGAAATCCAAATTTTCAACCCACAACCTCCTATCATTATCCCTTTTTTAGTTATGAACCCCCAAACTTAATTTATATTTTGTTCCAATTTTCTCCAAATTTTTTCGTAACTCCCATTTTACTTTTTCTTTCTTTATTTATACACCCCTAATTGTACACCCTTGAAAATATCATCCCTTATAGTACAAACCCCAAGGAATCTAAATTTTCTACCCCCAACTACCTATCCCTACCCCTTCTGAAGTTATTAACGCTCAAACTTTTGTTTCAGCTACTTTCCCTGCTCGCATACACAATCGCCGCGCCCGAGGCGGGTTACAACTACCCCAGTCAACCAAGCGGCAGTTATGGTGCCCCTAGCGGGGGCGGCGGAGGGTTCGGGGGGACAGGCATTGGCGGGGGTGGCTTCGGCGGCGGCGGCGGAGGCGGGGGAGGATTTGGAGGCGGCCATGGAGGTGGATTAGGAGGGGGAGGCGGATTAGGAGGCGGGGGTGGATTTGGAGGCGGAACAGGGGGTGGATTCGGGGGTGGATTTGGAGGCGGCGGCGGCGGAGGATTCGGCGGTGGATTTGGAGGCGGTGCAGGCGGAGGGGGCGGATTCGGAGGTAATTTTTTTATCAAGGGTTGTTGATCATTCAATCCCGTGCATTATTTATGACCCTCGCTATATTTTCTATAGGTGGAGCAGGAGGTGGTTTCGGAGGCGGCGGCGGCGGCGGTGGGGGCGGCGGATTAGGCCTCATCCAAAAACACATCTACGTCCATGTCCCACCACCAGAGCCTGAAGAGTTCAGGCCTCAGAGACCTATTCAAACCGGAACTGCCCAAAAACACTACAAGATCATCTTCATCAAGGCACCTAGTGCACCTGCTCCAACGGCTCCTATCATCCCTCTACAACCCCAAAACGAAGAGAAGACTTTGGTTTACGTTTTGGTGAAAAGACCAGAAGAGGCACCAGAAATTTCAATTCCTACACCAGTACCAACACAACCAAGCAAACCAGAAGTTTACTTCATCAGATACAAGACGCAGGTATGATATTTTGATGATATTTTGATGACACTTTGATGATTTGATGATACATACATCAGGGATGAATTGATATTTGCGAATATATTAATTTTCAATCAAACTTCCAACTACATAACTAGATATATCTATTTGTAGAATTTTTTTCAGCGATTCAAATTTGCTGAAACTAACCATACTTATGTAAAATTTCATGCTGAATCCAAATTTGAAACGTACAACCTTCTATCTCTTTTAGTTTCCAAGTAAACAATTATTTTATCCAACTCCGAAAATGGGCGGTTATCAAAAAAGTTTTTTTATGGATATTTCAAAAACTAAGGCCCCAGGATTTTTTTCACTATTTTTCCCGGAATCTACGCCGCAAAGTTAGGGGTATGTGATACTTTTCCCCGAAAAATGGGGTGTTCAAATTTTTAAGCCATTTGAAAAATATTGTGAATGTTTGGGTATTTGTCTATAAATAATGTATCAATTATTCAAAAAAATTGAAAATTGTTCTGCATATGTAAAAAAGTCCGTAGAATTGAATGACTCATAGTACGTCATCGTAACTTTATTAGTATTCGAGTTACGAATTTTTATAATGACAAAAATTAGAAATTTTCAACAAAGTTTATATAAGGATATCTCAAAAATTAAGGCCCCAGGATTTTTTTCACTATTTTTCCCGTAATCTACGCCCTCAAATTAGGAGTGAATGATTACTATTACCCAAAAATGAGGGTGGTCATTTTTTTTTACTTTACCAATTTTCTAAATTTGCCATTTTTAGTATTTTTTATTGTTAAATTTGTATGCACGGCAAAACTTTTCTAATTTTTCGTAGACATATGTAGAAAGGTCCATAGAATCGAATGCCGCAAAGTACAGGTCCGTATTGTACTTAATTTCAATGATACACCCCTTCAAACATTGGTCAAATTTTTGACCCATTTGAAAAAAAAAATCAATGTATATATTTCAGAATATTGTTTATATTAATTGGAGCAGTTGATCAAAAATTTTGATTATAGGGTTATATATAGAAAAATGTCCGTAGAATCGAATAACGTAAAGTTCGTTATTGTATCTCAATTAGTTTAGGAGTTATGGACTCTTAAAGTTGACACTTCTTAGAAAACAGTTTTACAAAAAAACAAATGTCTGAAAATTATCCAGATATCCATCCTAATAGATACTATCCCCCCCCCTTAAAAAATTCTAATTTATTCTTATTGATATCTGTTCTTTGTTTTGTAGAAGGGAGCTGCTGGCGGCGGTGGATTTGGTGGAGGCTTGGGTGGAGGCGGCGGAATCGATACCACGCTCTTGGGCAGTTTAAGTGGCGGTGGAGTCGGTGCTGGAGGCGGCGGCGGCGGAGGTGGTATTGGCGGCGGTCTTGGAGGTGGCGGAGGAATTGGGGGTGGAATTGGAGGAGGAATCGGCGGCGGCGGAGGAATTGGGGGTGGAATTGGAGGTGGACTCGGCGGTGGACTTGGCGGTGGACTTGGAGGCGGCGGCGGCGGTGGAGGAGGCATTTCTGGAAGATACGGCCCTCCCGGAAAATCAGGACCATACTAAGTACCTTCCAAAATTTTAATTGTACAGTGCAATATAAATTTAATATATTTTTATGTATATTATATATATGTAATATGTTTATGTTTTGCTATATACGGTGGCAAATATATGTATTTTTTTTATAAAAAACCGCATTTTTATTTTTTATTTTCACAGGTTATAACCCCTCCTCCCCCAGGTAAGTACTTAATTCATTTATATTAACAACAAAATTTACTATATTCTGTTCCACTTAATCAAATCAGTAGAAGAACATCAGCGCCAGTTTTAAACAATTAAAAATTGAAGAAATTCAATTGCTGTCATCTCACATTTTATTATAGTTATTTAAGTATTAAGGGCAGTAAGTGCACCTTACCTTACGGTAAGGAGCACTTAATGCCCGCAATGCTTATTATATTTTTTGCACGATCATCCCAATAATAACAAATTAAAGTTTAGAATTATTTAAAAAATATTATGACATTTTAAAAAAAATAGTTCGTTGTTTTGTTATCGTTAAAGCTTTAAAAATTGTACATTTATTTTTTATTCATATAATTTTCACCGCCTCCAGATCGGTAGGTAGTCACATCACTTACCGGTCAGTCACATCACTTACTGATCAGTACCACATCACTTATTAATCAGTAATTTGTACACAAAACTTACTGCCTTGGAAACCCTATCGGTAAAGTTTTAAAAAAAACCAATCGTGCAAAAAAATATTAAAAAGATATATACTATCGAAACTTTGAATATTCTAGTCAGTAAGTGTGAACTATAAAATATCTATCTGCTTTCCTAATCGGATAAAGATACTTAACATTGCAAATAAAAACAACACGAAATGTCATATGTCATGTACACTGACATTAGTCTGAAATTCATTGCGTAAATTTGGCTCCAATATCAGCCAATCAAACAGTTCCAAATTATGCCCTACTCTATACAATACTGAATTGGTAAGGTAGAACAAGGTGTAATACATTGGTTCACGATAAAAAATCTGATGTGGCCAGCACATTACCTTCCGCCAGTTCTACGTATTTTGTACAAATTCCAAACAAAAAATTCTATATTTCCAGTAAAATTATGACACTGAAATCTTAATATAGTAGCTGTTTCCATGGGCATAGCTGGCTGCTTAATGAAATTTAATTCGTTTATAATTTTTTCACTCCATAACCATTGAATATGAAGTACAAAATGCAATCAAATCGTATAGAGAATAAAATATTATTTAATATTTACAATAAATGTGAAAAAATAATATTTAACAGCGTTTTTTCAAGAATAACTATTAACATTTTCAAATGAGGGTATTTCTGGTTGATCAATTATAACCAAAATTTAATCACGTCTGCATATGGATGTAAGGAAGAGGATTTTTTTGACCAAAGACAATACCTTCCTTACCTAAAGGTGACAGAAGGAAAAAAATCCAATAATTGTTCTTTTTTACGCTAACAAATACCACAATTATATTTATTTGCATTATAAATTGTTGGACTTGGTTTTTCAGTAATCACACAAAATTTATATTAAAGTAACCGGTGCCGGCTACCATTTAGATATTTCAAGGCAACCGGCGTCCAAGTATTTCCAAATATAAAAATACCTCTTATAGTTTTAAGATGGTAATAAATTTTATCTGACTGAGGGAAATAAATGGTAGTGAAGCTGGTATGAGTGCAGTTAAATTTGAGATGGGTGAACATATATTACTCACACACACATACATGCACGCGCACACACACAAATATATGTTTTATTTATATTTAGTACTTACATTTCTGAACATATCACCATCTGAAACACCTATAATTTCCATACCCTAAAATGAGTATATGCGCGTAACATTAACCTCTTAAACTATTATTTATTATATTAATAACATAGTTATCTGTAAATCCTATTTTCCTTTAAAATTTTCTTTAGCAATGTGTGACGTATCTTTTCAATTTTTTATCAAACAAAAGTAAAACCATAGAAACCATCTTCTAATACTTAACTTTCTTCATTGACCATATGTCTCTCCTCATAAATTCTTTAAAGATGTCCACATTACTGAAGAATCTATCATTACATCTATTGAAATTACACGGTAAATCTAGGCCATAGAAAGGTATTGCATACATATATCTATGCGTATATGTGGTATTTATATGAGGAAGAACATACAATTTTTATATTACCACATACATAACTTATAAATCGTTTTTTAATTGAGAATTCCGCTAGGAGCAATTATTTTTTTGTAAGTGTTTTTAAATCTTTCTGAATTTTTTTTTCAGCATTGTTGTAAGTAAGTATACTTATGTAGAATTTTATGCCAAATCCAAATTTTGAACAACTAAAGCCCGAACTAATTCAGTTTTGGAGTTATGAATTATTTTGTCCACAACCAAAAATTGGAAAATTTTATCAATGATTATGTAAATATATCTTGAAAACTAAAGCCCCAAGATCTTCCCGTAATCTACGCCCTCAAATTAGGGGTATTTGATATCATTGCCCTAAAAATAGAGTGGTCGAAATTTTGACTCATTTCTGATTTTTTGTTTGTTGTACTATTTCAGAATTTTGTTTGTAGTTATTAGGCCCTTTGGACAAAAAAATTGAAAATTTGTACACATATGAAAATCTGTAGAATCGAATAAAATATCGTTCATGTTCGTATCTTTACCAGTACTCGAGTTACGATGCTTTAAACTAACAGTAAAATTGGTAATTTTTAATAAAGTTTCTGTACATGTATCTCAAAAATTAAGGCCCTAAGATTTTTTTCACTATTTTTCCCGTAATCTACGGCCCCGAATTAGGGGGATATAATACTTTTCCCTCAAAAATAAAATAGTCAATTTATTTAACTATTTGAGAAATATGTACCTACAAATCGTCCCTATCTACTATCTTTGGGTTATTTAAAAAAAAGTTTTATTATGGATATCTCAAAAATTAAGGTCTCAGGAATTTTTTAAATATTTTTCCTGTAATCTACGCCCTTATATTAGGGATATAAGATATTTTCCCCCTAAAAATAGAGTGGCTGAAATTTTGATCCATATTTTTTATTTGGGTGTACTACTTTAGAATTTGTTTGTAGTTATTAGGCCCTTTGGACAAAAAAATTGAAAATTTGTATACATATAGTTGAAAGTCCATAGAATCGAATAAAATATCGTTCATGTTCGTATCTTTATCTAAATTAGGGGAGGTACGATATGTTTCTCGAAAAAATAAAGTAGTCAAATGTTTGACCCATTTACAAAATTGTGTTACACATTTCAAAATTTTATTTGTACCTATTGTAACAACCGTACGAAAAATTTAAAAATTAGTTTACAAATGTAAAAAGGACCATAGAATCGATTGCCGCCTCATACAACTTCTACGAATTTCTAAAGTTACAAATAAAAAATTGATAATTTTGTTTTAAGTTCATATATGGATTTCTCAAAATCTAAGACCGTAAGAATTTTTTCACTATTTTTCCCGTAATCTACAGGTTCGAATTAGGAGGGTGTGATACTTTTCCCCCAAAAATGTGGTGGTCAAATTTTTGACCCATTTGTAAAATTTTATTATGTCCATATTTCAGAATTTATTTATAAGTTTTGTATTAATTGTACAAAAAAATTGAAACTATATGTTCGGATAAAGAAAACTCCGTAGAATCGAATGTCGTAACGTACAGATCCGTATCTATAATATTTTAGAAATTATACAATGTTAAAATTGATAAATAATATTGTTTTGAAACAAGCAAGTTTTAATATTGTTTCACTAATTCAAAATTGTTGAAAATATGCTTGTATATACATTTGATAATAAACCCGAATCTGGGTGTATTATAGTGATTTCTGTATGGACAGAGCTGCCACGCTCAATTTAAGCCAGGCAGGGGGGGGGGGGGTACTTAAAATATTTAGGAACATTATTTTGGATTTGTATACATTCAAATATTATTAATAAAAATATATTTATAATATATTAGGTACAAAAAAACTATATATTAAATCTATATGACATTATGCAACATTTTTGTATCACGAACCAACACAAAAATTCTATTTTGTAATGTTGTAATGTTGTAAAGCTTCATTTGACTATATACACTTTGTTGTCTTCGTTGCCTAGTAACCATTGCTACCGCCACTAGGGGGGCCGTATTCATTGCTAGGAGAAGAAGGGGGTCCATATTGATTTTGGGGGACGCCACTGTCTGGATATCCGCCACCGCCCTCCTGTTTCTAAAAGGGAACCAATTTCTTAAAACTTGCAAAGGAGGAGCCTTATTTTTAAATTCGGTTTTACAAAAAATGCAGGTTTAAGAAGCGTGGTTTTGGGTTCGAATCCCGTGCAAAACAGCCCAGAAGATTGGAGAAAGTGAAGAAGAAGAAATTACAAAAAAATGATTTTACATGTAAAGTTCTGTTCCGGTGTTAAATGTGGTGCATTCTGTCTTCCAGTGTTAAGTGCCTGTTACATGTTATGTAAAAAAATCTGATATTTGATGAATTCAAAATAAAAATACCTTTTATGTTTTGTATCAACAAAAATCAAGCTTGTTTATGTGCAGATATAAATGAGAAGGATGACCATATACCCTAAATATATAAGTAAATACCATATAACCAAATAATACAAATTGTCATTGTCAACACCTTATAAGCCTTGCTGTTAAAGAACCATAAACACACACCATCAGTATAACACGATAAAAAATAAATAAATACAGGAAAAACAACTCACCTGAGTCTTGTATCTGATGAAGTACACTTCCGGTTTGCTGGGTTGCGTAGGCGCTGGAGTAGGAATGTTAATTTCCGGTGCCTCTTCTGGTTTTTTAACCAAAACGTAGATGAGTGTCTTTTGTTCATCTTGGGGTTGGAGGGGAATCACAGGGACTGTTGGAGTGGGTGGGGTTGGTGCCTGAAACAAAAGAAAAAACACTAAACAAAAGAAAAAATATGGGAGATGTCATATTAAAATTTTATAACCAAGTTGAATTATGATCAAGTTTGGGAGTGCATACCTCCAAAATTAGGGGTGGGAGAATTTTTTTGACCTCGGATATGAATTTCTGGGACATTTCTACATAAGTATAACAATTTTCACAGTTTTGTAACCACTGATACAATATTTATTTTAAAATGTTTGGAAAATGAACATTTAAAAAATTTCGTTGTGAAGTTTGTGTACATATCATTTAATATAAGGGTGTAACTTTAAAAATACTTTCAAATTTGAATTATTTGGACATTTTTAAATGGGTACACCAAGTTTAATTTTTTTTAACCCTGGAACAATTTTTATTAATTAATAAACCAATCAAATGAATAAATGTTTTGATTGTTTACAGGCCCATATTTTCAAAATTAAGGGTTGGACATTTAAGTACTATACAGAGACGGATTCTACATACTTTTTTCCATAAGTACAGTCAAAATTAATCAAATATATTCAACTATTTTTGTACAAGATTACATTGTATACATGTTAGCTTATCGGGTTGTCTATACACTGTAGAAAGTATTTGTGTATTACTAGAGAAAGTTACAGTACTTGTAAAACATGTAAAGAATGTTCGTTACATCGATGTAAATACGTAGTACAAGATGCCTAACAACACCAAATTTTCTCTTACAATCCGTAATTATTATGACTATATCCAAAAAAGTATATCCTACCTTGATAAAGACGATCTTGTAGTGTTTCTGTGGCGCGGCTACTTGGATCGGTTTTCTAGGGGCGACATATTCTGGTTCTGGGGGAGGGACGTGAACATATACATGTTTATGGATTACTGGATTTTGTTGGGGTGCGCCATAAACTGGGGCATTGGCAGGAGGGCCATAATTGCCACTTGGGGGCGCGTAGGAATTACTGGGAGGAGGAGCGTAACCCCCAAAACTGGGTGGCTCGGGAATTGGGGAGCAGAGGGATAGGGAGAACAGTGGTAGAAGGCTCTGTAACAAAGAAAAAATTGTTAGTATGGGTTGGTAATTCAAAGTTAGGGGTTGGTAACTGGCACAACCGAACATAGATATTTAATATGTAAAATTAGACAATATAACAAATGTTTTAAATAAAAAATATATCTTCGAATATAGGGGTGTAGATTTTTTTTGACCCCAAAAATGAAAATTTGGGACTTTTCTACATAAGTACACCAAATTTCAATAAATTTTAATACCTAACAATAACTTTATTTAAACAAATTTGTAAAGTGAACTATATCATTTGTAAATATTGAAAGTTAAGGGTTCATAATTCATAAAATAGGGGTTGAGCATCGTTCTACTATACAGGGTTGGATTCAGCATACATTTTTATGTAAGTATACCAAACATTAAATTATTTTATGATCTGAACCAAAATTTATTTAACTATATTTGAAAATAGAACCATTTAATGCTGAACATAAAAAATATTTGAATTTTTGGGTGCATATCTTGTAAAATAGGGGTTGGAAATTTTTTTCTACCACAAAAATGAACTCCCCAGATATTTTTACATAAGTATACCCAGTTTCGAAAATATGCAATTAT
The DNA here is from genome assembly GCA_951394225.1 of Harpalus rufipes. Lineage (NCBI taxonomy): Eukaryota > Metazoa > Arthropoda > Insecta > Coleoptera > Carabidae > Harpalus > Harpalus rufipes. The sequence continues at coordinate 469,767 of OX596289.1, read as the reverse complement.
TAATACAATTTTTAAGTATTGATATTTAAAATAATTCGTAATTTTTTATGTAGATCCCAAATATTTATATAAAAATATTTAGGGATTTCTATTTGAAATATCCAAGTTAATGTCACTTCCGGTTAATCCGGAAGCAATACCACCATCAAGCCGTAGTTTAAAAATATGTAAAGAAAATTAAAAAATAGTTATAAATACAAAATTTGAGTGGTCCGTTTTTGAGTGTCACCCAAATATTTAGGTATATGAGAATGTTAGGGTACCGCCCACAAAAATTAGGGTTCAAAATAATATTCCACACCAATTTTAGGGTTTTCGGATACTTTAAATTGTATATAATAATTCGTTCATTGTATAAAAGCCCCATTAAATTTTCACAACAAAAAGTGTAAAAAAACATCTTTATAATAATTATCTCTATTTTTTTTTAATACCACAATACTTTAGTAATTATTTTTAACAAAGAAGCTAACAATGCTTAAGTCTAATTATTTAGCGTTCCAGTGTATACTTTACTTAACGTACTGTTAAATTGTAGAAATTTTATATTATTCTTAACTAACAAACAAAAACAAGGAAAATGGAAAAATGATTTTAATAGTTTAAGAAACGTATATGGAGTTGTACAGTATTACACAAATTAGAAAATTAAATTGCATTAAATTATAAACATAGTCAAATAGAAATGGTAATAGGTATTTCCTTATTGCTGCTAATATTGTTAATAATATACCGCATGATTAGTACTTTTTTTAAATAGTTTTTATTAATAATAATTATGTATACGGCAGACATTTTGTAAAAATGGACGACCAAAATACCCGGTTATTTTAATGCATAACTACCAAATTCAAAACTACCCGATTCTCGGCTCTGGAATCGAAAAATCGTCAAATATTTAAAATTACCCGGTTAACTACTTCCCTAACTATAAAAAAAAAACTTCTACACCATCACAATCTTATTCTTGATCTTACCACAAAAATCCGCGTCATGGTTACCACTTAACAAACTACAGAATCAAAACACTATCTCAACAAACGCGCGCTCTGTTTTTATACTCAACTGTTTCTCTGCGTGACGTCGTAAGTGGATAGGTGGTAGGGGGTGCGAAATGAAGAGCTGATATAGGAAAGTATGTAGGTGTTATGAAAAATTAAGCAAGATATCAGATGAGAATTTGTCAAGAAATTTGGAGGAATATTTGTTATGTTTTGGGGTTGGTATCTTGAAAAATAAAAGTCGGGGGGTTGTTTTGAGGGCGGATTTAGATTCAGGGGATGTTTTTATATAAGATACTTAAATATTGAATTTGTGGAACTGCTGGTATAATTATTATTTGAATATGTTGGAAAAATGGACATTTGAAGAATTTGTAATAAATTTTGACCATGTTTAAGGGTATATTTATTTATTTCAACACTTGAAATGAATTCTGGGGACATTTTTACATTGAGGGCGTGTACCCAATAGCATCGTCATTATCATGTATATTTTTATCTTTCATAAAAAATTGCATACAAGGCAAAATATATAAATATAACATACTCGTAAATATGATTTATGAAATATATACTTTTACTTTACAACCTAGCTATTCTTGGTATAATCTTCTCTAATCCAGTGAAGTAAATTAATATTTGAAATGTAATATTTCTTTATTGCTAAACTGACCAAGCTCCTTACACTCTATGTAAGAGTAGATATAACTTATATAACAAGAAGAAGATAAACAGATGTACTACTATAATTTTTATGATTTATCTCTTTAAGACGACCTGCTTCTTAGATATAATTAAAATTGGCGACCTATAGAATATTTAAAATTATGTAACACCAAATAGACATTCCAAGAAATTTTATCGTAATATATGCACAAGTTTGGGGGTATGTATCCTTTGAAATAAAAGTTAAAGAATAGTTTAACCTTCAGAAATAAATTCAGGCGACATTTTTACATATGTATACTAATTTGTAATTATTTGCAATCCCTAATAGAAGTTTTGTACATTAAAATATAAAAAATCGATTTTTTAAAAGTTTTTTTTGTTCCTGAGTACATACCCCCTAAACTAGGGGTTGAAAAAAAATTCTGTGCTCATATTTGAACTCAACAGACCTTTTTACATATGTATACCAATTTTCAATTTTTTTCTACCCCTAATACAAGCTTAACAAATAAATGTTTCAAAAATTTATTCAAATGTAAGAAAATTGTCAAAGACATAGGGGTGTTTACAGGGCCGTATCTGCAAAAGTAAGTATTGGACAATTTTATACTATACGGGGTTGGATTCTACAGACTTTTTTACATATGTAAACTAAATTTCAGCTTAATTCATAAAAGAAGAAAATGGCCAACTTGCTGACTTATTTAAAGGTTCGCACCCCCAAAATTAGGGGATGAAAATTTTTTCCAACTTCGGATTTGAAATCTGCGGACTTTTTTATATAAGTATACCAAATTTTATTTTATTTCGACAACTGATACAATTTTTATAAAAGAAAGTTTGAAAAATGAAATTACTAAATAAGGGGTTGGACACTTTTGTACCATACAGGATTGGATTCTCCAAACGGACCCATTTTCACAAATTAACAATAAACAATTTAAAGTATGAAAACGTTGTTTATACAGTGTGTTCAATGAAATGGTGGCCCATTTAAAATGAACACCCATAACTGTTATACCAGTAGTACCAATCTAACAATAATATTATTCTAATGATATTTTAAAATATTTTAATTATCTAATTAACAAAAAAATATAGCGAGTATACTTAATTCATATCCTTATTTGAATATAAAAAATGAAAGTTTTTGGCAATTTTCTAATAAAATTAAAATAATTCTGTATTTTATTAACAATACTATCATTATTAAGAAAGTTTCAAAATTTTATTGTACTTAGATAATTTAAAAATTGTAGTTTTTCAAATTATGTAATGACAACCTATATAATTAATAATATGTTCTTATAAATGTGAACTATGATTTACGCAATATTATGTAATATTATTGGCAGTATATAATATTAAAAGATGCGCCTTTCATCCATAGGTGTGGTGAATATCAAAAAAGGACATATTATATAAATTGACTGACATATAATATAATACATATTTCGATATTACGGGTATACATAACTCAAGTATCTATATATTAATACTTTTCCCTTTAACAGTGGTACTAAAAATTTGAAACTTGAAATTGACCCCTATGGTGCACTTTCCGCGACCGCAGTGAATGCCCGTGAGGTGACGCCTAGTAAGCGTCCACACGGTACAAATATTTCATCATTTACCGATATCTGCGTACAAAGCAGATTGGCACACCCAGTAATGGGTAATATGCCGTGATGATATATTTATTTATGTAACATAAAATGGAAATGGCGAGAGGTCATGTGTTGGCCACATCCTTTTGAAATATAAACCCGTAAATATTCTCAAACATACCTAAAAATTTCTTTGATTGTCCATTTTTTGAACATGTTTATATAATATTTGTACTAGTGGTACTACAAATTTGAAACTTGGTACACATATGTAAAAATGTCTAGGGATGTCGATCCTGTGTAGTATAGGGGTGTACAACCCTTATATTTGGGGAAATGGTCCCTTAAAGTACCCTAAAATTCTGAGAAACATTGGTGGACATATGTAAAAATGTCTAGGGGTGTCGATCCTGTATCGTACAGGGTGTACATTCCATTTAGGAGGAATATTTTTTTATGTAAACAAATGTATTCATATATACAAGTACGGTGAAAATAAATTATATATATACAGGAGTGTAATTATAAAGAGAAGACCTACACTTATAAAAATCCTAATCACGACATCAATACACGAATTCCAACATTGATTTTATCTCGGGATATAAAATTGGTATTTTCCTTGTTACGACATTGACAAGTATGTGATGAATGCTCAGTGACAAAGAAAAGAAAGCCATAACATCAATGATATCATATCAAAGAACATTGTTTTCTAATGTCCTTGGTTTGATGCACCTTGCTTCTATACTATACTGCACTAGAGAAAGTGTTTATAGCATCTTCACTTTTACTTTACTTTATTTTGAACTGTATTATAGCGGTGACCGATTTTTTACAGGTTAGGAGATGGACTTTCATTTAATTATGTTTCAAAAAAGTCAAATGTGAGAGAAGTATACAGGAAGAACTTAAGGTTTATGTGTTATGATGACATGTTGTTTTGTTAAATGTTTGGAGGTTCACATCCCCAAAAATAGGGGCGGCAGAAAAATTTTGGCCACATATTCGTACTTCTGGGACACTTCTACATATGTGTATCAATTTTTTAATTTTTGAAACCACTGACAAATATTATTTAATCATTTAATTTTTTTGTTGTAATTAATTATTGTTTACTGGTTCATACCTCAAAAAATAAGGGTGGCATAATTTTTTGGGGAGCATATTCGAACTTTTGGGACATTTTTACATATGCGCACCAATTTTTAAATATATGGAACCGCTGGTACAAATATTATACAAACATGTATAGAAAATGAATACAGAAAAAGTTTTGTGGTAACTTAACTTATGTTTACTGGTTCATATCTAAAAAAATAAGGGTGTCATAATTTTTTGGGGGGCATATTCGAACTCCTGGAATATTTTTATATATGTGTACCAATTTTTAATTATTTTAGTACCGCTGGTACAAATTTAATAAAACATCTTTAAAAAATGAATTAAAAAAATTTGATGCAAGTTTAAGGGTGTTTACAAGTCCATATCCCTAATATTGAGAGTGGTAGAATTTTTTGGGGGTCATATTCGAACTCCTGGGACTTTCTTGTATATGTGTACCAATTTTTAAATTTGTGCTGCCACTGGTACAAAATTTATTTAAAAATATTTGAAGCGGAAAAATACTTTTATACTTCAATATACTTTGAGGATCCATACACCCAAATTAGGGGTTGTACACCCTTGTACTACCCAAAATTGAATTCCCCATACTTTTTTACATAAATATACCCAAAATTAGGCAAATCCATGAGGGACCCATTTTGGCAAAACACAAAAACATTTCACAACGAGGAAGTATGTAAAAAATTACGCCGCACGATGATCACAAAATCTTCTGATTATCTGTAGAAAGTAGAGTAAAATTAACTACTCTTAGACTAAAATAATGAACAAAGTGTCTACTAAGGCTAACAAACGTCGCGTTGTCATTTGTTTCAGTTAGTTAACGACAAATTCTATGAACAATTCTTTATTTAAAATTCTTCCTCAATACGCGGAAGTATTTAATGTTAAATGGGCAGAAAAATGTGACTTCCCTTCCTCAGATAAAAATAAATTAATATATTTTCAATACTTTTACTCATAATTGTTAAGAAGATTATAAAAATCAGCATCCAATGTATGAGTGTTTTCTCATATAAAAAAAAATTGCACTCAACATTGGTTGTTCTAGCATTAAACTATAGGAAATATATTGATTATTTCCCATATGTACACATTAATTTTATAGACATAATCAAAATATTTAAGCAATTTTTAATAGTGATTTTCTGTTTAACAGTAGTAATTGCTGATCATTAATTTTTGTTCATCAAATTTTGAATGTGAAAGTTAAACATTTAAAAATAAACATAGCATCTGCTCATAACAATTTTTAACTCATAACTTAATCATAATGATGAATTTTAATCACGAAATAAAGCTATATCACAAACCTATAATTTTAAATATATAATTAATAATGCAATAAGAAATATTAAATATCCCAGAAAAAGCCTTCAGTACTATCTCTGAATTTTTGACACTGACATTTATCTGTCAATTACAGATATTTTAATTTCTCAAGTAGTTACCATGGAGTTGTTTGGGCTGTGAGCAGGCTGTGAGATTTATCACAACAGATTATTTTATAGATTATATATCTTTAAATCTATAGAAGGTTTAATAAAAAAATTAAACGTGTCGGATAGAGAATTTTGGTTTTTAATATTTGCAATAACATACAATTTACTGTTAGATTGAGGAATCCGTAGTTACACAGGTCTTTAGTCTATAGAATTTGAGAAATCGTACATACAACAATCTCACATACACGCACACACACACACACACATCATCGTAAAAATATTAAAATCGGATTGTAGGGACCTTAAAACGTACTTAATCAATAAAATCTGGATATGCGATTTTTAGCATAAATCCAAAAGTATATATATATATATATATATATATATATATATATATATATATATATATATATATATATATATATATATATATATATATATATATATATATATATCATACGCTTTATACATTGTTACGCTTATAACTAATTCGTTATATTAGTGATTATAATGTGTGAAACATGCAACAGTTTCTCTCATGTAACAAGAATTGTTTAGCGGTTAACGTGACGTTTTAATAAGCATAAAAATGGGTTTAAATATTATAAATTAAACAAAAATTTAGTACTTTATATTAAATGTTGTGTTGAGGGCGCTTACCAGGCGTCACCTCACAAATACCGACACCAAGATCTTGTAGTTTGGCCTGTATTTTTGGAACACCTATATTTGTATTTGTATAAGTATATTGTTGTACATATTAGGTACATATTAATGATGTATTGTTAATAACAAAAGGAAGATAGAAAAAAAGAAAGTTTATTAAACAATAGTGCACACACACATATAAATATTTATTATAAATTATTATAAATCTTTTACATATATTATGGCATAAACAAATCTGGCATTTATCTACATACAAAACATCATTTTTTAAATTCATTGACTATCTTCCCATAAGAATTAACCAAATTCATCTTATTCAAATCAAAAACAGGGCTGTCATCTAGCGGAATTTCCCCCAAACTATTAAAAACATTATCCCCATTTTTCTCCTCAATATGCCCATCTACATTTTGTCGACTAGTGACAATATGTCCATGAAAACTTCCAGAATCTTTGAGCGGCAATTCCATATCAATTATTTCATGTTTAACTAGTCCATTGGCGATATTACGTGGCGGTATTTGTTCCCCAAATTGGGAGTGGAAGGTCGTTGCACTGTCATGGAAATTTACCCTAAAATTGGTTTCAGAATCCGCCTTGGGGAGTGGAAAATTATATATTACTTTGAAGACTTTTGCATCATCAAATGAAGTGTTTTTTTCGGTAAAAAATACGTTTAAGTGTTCTTCTGGTAGGGTTAATTTCGTTAATTTTAATTCAGGGAAATTGTCCAATTCTTGCATGTTGTTAGTGATGAATAAATTCAATGTGTCTTCATGAGGAACTGATAATTCTGAAAAATAAGTTATGTCTTTGTCTTCAACAATTTCAGGATTGTTTGTTGAAGTTTCAGCTTTTCTGGCTGTTACAGCAAATAACTGGATATCTTCTTCAGTTAATTCATAGTTTTCAGTAGTCCTCGCTACATTTTTTTCAGTAATCTCCGTAAACGGTTGGACAGGCTGAAATATTACTGCTGGTTTTTCAGTATTTACAGCAGTTACAAACGGCTGAATATTTCCCTCTCTTGGGAGAAACTTTTCAGTATTTCTGACAGTATTTTCAGGCCGAAATACTGGCATATTTTTCTGTACGTTTACAGTATGAACTGGTCGTATTTGTTCATTATTAGTTACATAAATATTATCTTGACTTTGAGCGTATAAATTCAATGCTTGTTTAACTCTATTTACAAGTTTTTTTGCAATGTAAAATAAATTATTTTGATAATTAGAATTCAGATCTATATTACCAGAATTTAATAACGCACGCTGATTATTATTTTGATTATTAAATTCTCGAAATAATGTTTGGGTGAGACCTGGTATACTATCTTGTACGGTTACTGTTTTTCTAAATGTTGGTAATCCATTTATGTATGTAATTATAAAAATAAATACCTAAAAAAGTTTCAAATTTGACATTTAACATATGACGTAATAAAAACGTTTAACAATTTCTACATAACTATTAAAAATATTACATAGTATATACTTACAATTACAGATTTCATTTTAAAATATCACTCTTAATGTTATTGGTAAGACAGTTGAACACCAAATGACAATTGAATGACGATATTCAAAATAATTAAGATTGGGAGATAAATAAGGCAGGGTCGTATTAACAAAATTGAAATACGAGGGTCATTTTCTTTTGAAATATGTAATTCACAGAACTCGTACATAAAATTTGAATACGGTTCTGTGTTAGGAATAACAAATATTCTAGGTAGGATCTGAAGGTCGTCAACAGGATACAAAAGACAGTAGAAAAAATGTTTTGCAGAAGAATATATTAATAAACATATAGATATTGCTAGGAAGTACACTTTAAAAAACTACTTTTTAAGCATAAGTTCTTACTTAAAAATTACATCTCAGACTGTACTTACTTACTATAATATTATATACACATATAAGATACACTCAATGCCAAAAGTCATACAGGAGGGTTAAACTATTATCTCTTATAAAAATACTACATAAGTTTTATAAAGTGTACCGATAGTAAAATATTATTGTCATATATTGTCATTGTTTCCAGGGCCGTTGCAGGGGTATTTAATGCGGAATTTCTCTTTTGAAAAATAGTTTTCCATCGTTGGGCCGATAAGGCATTTCTTGTTGGTATTCGGCTCGCCCAAGTTCACTTTCTAAAAGCTGGAAAAGTCGTCCATAATTATCCAAATTCATCCATAAAATATTTTATGAAACAATGATTTTATTATTTGCTTATTAATATTGTATCAGCTGGACACGAAAATTGAAAATTGGTATTACCGTTTAGTAGTTATAGGCCGGCAAAGTCAAAAAAACTTGTGACATTTCTAATTAAAACAAAAATTCATATCTTGTAAATTAAGGCCCAGGGATTTTTTAAATTATTTTTCCCGTAATCAGCGGGTCTGAATTAGGGTAATATAATACTTTTTAATAAAATACAGGATGATCGAGTTTTTGACGACGTACTGAGATTCTCAAGGTACCACTTTTTGATTATTTTATTGATAATATTGTATCAGCTGGACACGAAAATTGGAAATAGGTGTAAATACGTAGAAAAGTCCATAGAATCGAATGGCGCAACGCCCGTTAATGTATCTTTTACCGTTTAGTAGTTATAGGCCGGCAAAGTCAAAAAAACTTGTGACATTTCTAATTAAAACAAAAATTCATATCTTGTAAATTAAGGCCCAGGGATTTTTTTTATTATTTTTCCCGTAATCAGCGGGTCTGAATTAGGGTAATATAATACTTTTTAATAAAATACAGGGTGGTCGAGTTTTTGACGACGTACTGAGATTCTCAAGGTACCACTTTTTGATTATTTTATTGATAATATTGTATCAGCTGGACACGAAAATTGAAAATAGGTGCATATATGTAGAAAAGTCCATAGAATCGAATGGCGTAACGCCCGTTTATATATCTTTTACCGTTTAGTAATTATAGGCCGGAAAAGTCAAAAAAACTTGTGATATTTCTAATCAAAATAAAAATTTATATCTTGTAAACTAAGGCCCATGGATTTTTTAAAATATTTTTCACGTAATCAGCAGGTCTGCGTTAGGGTAATATTATAATTTTTAATACAATACAGGGTGGTCGAATTTTTGACAACTTAGTGAGATTCTCAAGGTATCATTTTTTGATTATTTTATTGATAATATTGTATCAGCTGGACACGAAAATTGAAAATAGGTGTATGTATATAGAAAAGTCCATAAAATCGAATGGCGTGACGCCCATTAATGTACCTGTTACCGTTCATTAGTTATAGGCCGGCAAAGTCAAAAAAACTTATGAAATTTCTAATCAAAATAAAAATTTGTATGTTGTAAATTAAAGCCCCCCGGCGATTTTTATATTTTTTTCCTCTTACTACGATGGTAAACCCCACTGTACATACCAACAGGGGTCACCTCAAAATTATCGTGGAAAAAGCATACTAACTGTATGAATCATTATCAATTATTATTGAATTATTGGTCAAAACTAATTACTTAAATAGTGAAAGTATATGACGTCACATCCTTTATTGCGTTGCCGGATGTGCGTATATGATTCCGTATCAGTGGCTCTAAAACTGTACCATGTAATCCACACACAAATTTGTACATTTTACTTACATTTTATCAAAATATTACAGCTATAGTATCTCCCAAGCAAAAATAATTTGTGTTTATCCTAATATTAAATCTTGATAAACATTTTGACAACTTCTGGTAGAAGTGTTAAACATGTTATATATATGATAAAATCTTTTAAGATGTTATGCTTTCTGATTCTAAGATAAATGTTATAAAATTTGATACGAATCTTCTTTTGTAACAATTAGAATTTTTAAATAACTACCGCTATATTTTTCCTCCTTTTCGGTGTTCAAATTTTTGCGTAAGTTAATTCCGTTGCTAAGTAACCAATTGTTTACTAAAAGACAGCAACTTTCTTTCATTTGCATATTACGCAACAAATGTAAAACGATTTTATGCAATGCTGATCGAAATAATTGACTGTTGTCAACAATTGTTAAAATTTAATGATACCATGCAGTTCTTTTCCAGTTGATTGAACATTAAATGAAGTAAAAAATGACTTATGATATGTAAGATTATATATGTGCAAAGAATCATCCATATATATATATATTTATTTGTTTTTAAAAAAAAAAATGCAAAATGGTTTGTTGAAACAATTGTTGGATAGCAGCTATATCGGTTAATCGAAAATTATCAAAATTTGGATCCTTATATAAGAAAGTCCGTATAATCGAAGGGTAAAATTTCAAAAATTCTATCTCTACCCATTTTTGGGTGTAGGTCCATTACCCAAAAATACATGCTTAATAATATCGCCAATGAAATCTTCATACATTTTTACATATGTATACCAATTTTCAAAAAAATATCCTGTAAGATATATTTAATATTAAAATATATTCCAAACCGAAATTTATTAATAATTGCCAAGTCCAATTTTTAAACATTTATTTATAACAATTAGATGAGTTTTTGAAAAAAATTGAAACTATGTGTACTTATATAAGAAAGTCCGCAAAATTTAATGGTATTTTTTTAAAAATTGTATTTCCATCCATTTTCGGGTTATCGATTCACACCCAAAAAAGGGTTTTAGCTACAACTTTTAAAATATCACCATTGAATTTCCCGTATTTTTCTACATATGTATACCTATTTTTAGGTAAATACAATTACAGGTATGTTATTAAATAATTATTTTCAAAATTTGAATAATTATATTTACATAAATTGATTAAAAATCCCGCCAGATTTGGTTTTCTCGCTTAGAAATTATGTAAAAATATATTTCAGGCTAAATAAAACATATTTAATTCAATTAGAAACCATAAGCAACAATATAAATACAGAATTTTGGTTTGTGCAAGTCTGCTATACCCTCAGTTAAAAAAGAAAATAGTGCAAAATCTTGCTGCCTCGCGTACTAATTTCTGAATATATTATTTAAATATATTTTCTACGCTAAAACAAGTAGGTCTATATATTTCAATATCTAACAACAATTAACAAAGTAACAATCTAAAAATAGAACTTTGGTTTGTGCAAGTCTGCTACACCTTATACAGAAAAACTCGATTCATTTTAATAATATTTCTGATATATTTATCGTTCTGTAAAAACTGGTACAGCCATTCAATAAGTTTAAAAATACGTACAAATATATAGAAAAGTTTATAGATTTGAGTGGCGCACAATACAAGTCCATATTTATATCCATTTTTGAGTTATTAACAAATATATTCAAAATGATCATAGAACTAAAAAATTTAAATAATTTCATTTTTGATTCTAAATTAAATAATGATGAAACTAGCCGTTCAAAAAATTTGAAATTTGGTACCCATATGTAAAAAAGTCCCCCCAATCGATTGATGCCAACAATACCTCCCGCAAATGAATTTTAAATACAAAAATGAATGCTTACATCCCGTAATAATTCCCGCAGTTTGTCTAGGCGATCAGAATTTGATCTAGTTGGTAAATACCTCGCTTGGCAATTGTTTGTGATGAAAGTAGCCATGATTAATAAACAAATGACAGTCGATAAGAAGCGACAGGAAGCCATTTTGTCGACAGACCTGGAATTGAACCCAGATACTTTATATAGTAAACTTTGTATGAAATGTAAATTATTTAACTTACTTGTACACTACGTTGTCTGTACAAAAGGACAATGTTAACTGAGTTATCCTATAAGGACGACAAGCTTTTATACCCCAGATTTCGAGTGGGCGATGACAAACAAAAGAAAAACGATATTGGGAATAAAATCTTGTGGGTAGTTACCCCTACCCTAAAGGAGGAGTGACGTCAGGAAAGGATTACGAAAAGGATAATAAATTAATAAAAAGAGACAGAAAATATAAAAATATTTGTGATATAATTATATTTTTAAAGGTTTAACTAATATTTTAAATTTATTTTAAACAATAATTGTCAATAATTGATTTCCCATTAAACTTTTAAAGTTTTAAATTTATGCATTAAGGTCCGCCATTACACATAAAAGTTTTACTTTGTTCAGTGCCGTACCAAAAATTATTTATACACCTTAAAATATTGTTCAAAAATCCCTCTCCCACCATATCGTAAATAGACTATTAGGGCGTTCTTTGTAGAAATATATGATTATTTTATTGTCAACAAAAACATTGTTGAAAATTGTACCAAATCAAATCAAATGGCAGACCTCGCTTCGCTCGGATGGTAAGACTATTTACCCGTCTCGTAGCATAAATAATAGAGAAAAATAAAAAATTTGTTGACTCATAAATAATTATATTTTAATAGCTTTTACATAAGTCATTTAGAGAAATTGTATTTATAATTTAATAATTCTCAGAAACAATTATAAATTATTTCTGCCATAAATATTTACCCCAAGTAAACATTTATTCATCTTCCTTGCCCCTATTTAATTCCCCATGCCCCCTATTCAACGCACGTCCCTGACCAGATTAAATTTCACTTCACTTAGGGCCGAACAAAGACGCCAACAATAAAATATTTGTATCTATGATATGGACAAGGATAAAAGATAACAGTGTCTTTTTAACATTGGCGCCGGGACGACTGGGTGCCGACGCCATGACGTCACATCCTGACGACGCCATGAAGCAATGGTTCCCAAACTTTTCCCAAAAAGATATAATAAACATTTTTTAAAATTTTGTATGAATATACCAAATATGTTTGTTTATTATTTTATTACCCATTATTGGGTGTGCCAGTCTGTTGTTTTGGACACGGAAAAGGTACTCGAAACTGTGGTGGAAAAAGCACCACAATAATATAATAAAATATGTATTGTATGTATAATTATTTGTGCCCGAAAAATGTTTTACAAACATTTTGTTCTTTATCCTAAAAATTATGAAAATGTTAAAAATTCTGAAAACATTTTCAGAACTTCTGGTCATTGTCCTTACCCCAGTTTTATTGAAACTTTGAATAATGACCGAAAAACAAATGAACAAAAAAAAATTAAATCCCACGCAGTTTTGTAAAGTTTTTGTAAGAAATATATAATCGCCCCTTTATTTATGAAGTATGAATTAAAAATGACATCTATTTAATGTCAAAATGTCTTATTTTTCCTATTAATTATTGTCCATACAAAAGTTTTTTAAGGGATAATACAAATATTATACTTTTGTAAAATTGTTCACCCAAAAAATTGTTGAATGTTTTTGTACGTAACTCGAAACCAAAAAGAGGTATCGATTTGCAGTTTGAAAATTTGGAAACCACATAAAAAATATTATTTCGTTTAATAATAATAGTTACAATTGTTTTAGTTCATTGTTTTATTTCAAGCCACAGTCATGGCTCACTATTCTCTTTTCGACTAGGTGTATAAAAAAGTGCCCGCCCTTTTACTTTTTAATAATGTAACATTATGGATTATTTTACATGATTGTAAAGCAAATTTGATGTACTTTTCAAATTTGTAAAAAAATATAGTATGTTCCATTTGAAATTTCAAAGTGGATATTAATTACTAATAAACCGGAAGTGGTATCATGAATGTACATGCGTCATCAAGTAGCTTACATGTTGCTGTATAAATCATGTTATATGAAAGAAATTACTAACTTAATAAATAAGCGAGATATTTGCTGGGTCCACTAAAACATAACACCCTGTATATAATATATTTGAAAAGGGCACAAAATATAATTAAACCGGTTTTGGAGCAATTGCCATTTAAAAACTCCATTTTGGAGTTCTCTACATTCTCTTATAAAAATAGTACAAAATATTATATTAAAATAAATGAAAATTACTCCATTTTATAATTGATTCATAATCTTGTTTACATCTTACAATTTCAGGCTGAAAACTAATTTACCCTTGCCATCTACCGACTGGTTCTCTTACTGGAAAATCAATACATCCCTAAATTTTATCACACCCCAAAATTATCACTCTATCTCTTTCTACATCACTACAAAGTTAGGGGTAGTTTTTAAACGTTGGTCTCATATAAACTGTTCGTGGAAGTAACAAGTATTCATTCATAGACAGAGGGTTGAATTTTAAGGGTTGAAAAATAGGACATGTGAGTTAAAAATGGCCAATAAAAGTACGGGGGAGAACAGTTATATTTTGGAGGGTAGGAGGGTTAGTTCCGAACATGTAAGTATATATTTTAAGGGATGAAAATATATAACAGATGGTGTAGTTATTTTAAGACTGATTTTTTTTTAGTTATTTTATAAATCTATATATATGTCGGTTGATATATTTATAAAATTCATTTTATTTACAGAGGAGTAGCATAGATTCGGACATCAGTGCTTTTGATGACATGAAACAATTGATATCTGAAGAAAATGATCAAAAACAAACTAGTCTGTCATTGGCTAGCTTTAATTTTATAAACTCTATTATTGGTAGTGGTGTTATAGGTAAATACAATTTCAATATATGATTAAAATATTTAGGGATGTTTGTATGAGCATACAGGGTGTATCATAGAAAATGAAATTATTTTAGACAAAAAGTTTCAAATGGATGTTGTAAAGCAAAAATTTCTACATTCGAATCAATATTTCTTTTTGGCTACTTCATAACTGCAGAAATAAAATTTGAAATCGGGAATAATCTACCAGTACCGACGATCGTATACTCTTAAGTCAGGGCCGCACATTACAATAGTATGGAATTAGAAACAAGAGACGAACAAAAGCGTAACGTTTTATACGTTAAATTATTAATATTTTACAATCATTATTCTGATACTGACGTAATAAAAACGTTACAATTTGTTCGTCTCTTGTATCTAATTCCATGGCTAATACTATGACTGATTTTTTTTCTATTGATTCGGATGTAGAATTTTTTTAAATGTTTTATGTTGTACGCATGTATTGCTACTACGAAATGTTGGTGGTATAATATACCATTTTTTTTTTAGGTATACCATATGCTTTACACGAAGCAGGCTTCGGTTTCGGAATTATTTTACTTGTATTTGTTGCCTACGTCACAGACTATTCTTTAATTTTAATGGTACGTTCCGGTCACTTAAGTGGCAAATTTTCCTATCAAGGTATCATGGAAGCGGCTTTTGGACGCCCTGGGTATATACTACTGGGCATACTACAGTTCATATACCCGTTTATAGGTATAGGACATATGTACAAAAAATGGTACACCCATTAATGAGTATATGTTTCAGCTATGGTGTCTTATAATGTCGTCGTTGGGGATACAGTCACAAAAGTAATTGTTCGGATAACCGGAATCGAACAAGACTCCATATTTGCGAAAAGAGAAGTTATAGTGTTAATAGCTACCTTGCTTGTAACGATTCCGTTATGTCTATACAGAGATATTGCAAAATTGGCTAAAATTTCTTTTTTAAGTCTAGTGTGCGTTGCATTTATACTGGTGGCCATTTTTGCAAGAATGGGAAGTATGAGGGATATTGTGTAAGTATTTATATACCCTAAAAAGGGTGTAGCATATTTTTACTCCCAAACATATTTCTCATATTAATTTTCTCGATTTTTTTCAAATAAATTAATAAAAACTAATACATTTTTTATATTAGCCATTTTTCCCTATATACACCCACTTTTGTGTTACACCTTTTTAAAATTAAAAACACCCAATTTAAGGTGTAAATATCTAAAAACTTACACCACCCACCTTATAAGTATTTATATGTACAAAAATTTATGTTTCAATAATATTACATTTTTATCCAAATACAAGAACACATTTCAGGGTTAATAACCCTAAAATGGGTTAAAATACAATCATGGCAGTACCATTTTTGGATTCTACATATAAAACTACATTAGGAACCAAATTTTTATAAAATTTGAATACTTGATATAATTTTTATAAATAAATATTGAAATATTAACAACAAACAATTTCTAATGTATATATTATGGGTGTTTATGGGTTCATACACCCAAAAATAAGGGTTGGACACTTTTCTACTGTACAGGGTTGGATTCGACACACTTTTTTACATATGTGAGCAAAAAATTAGGCAAATCCATGATGGACCCATTTTCGCAAATAGCAAAAATATAAAAATACAACAAAAATTTTGAATTTATTTTTATTTTTTCAGACCGTACCATCAAGAATCATGGAAATTTTTCAATTGGGACATTATTCCGGCTATTGGAATCATGGCTTTTGGTAAGTTAATAATCCAGGTTCGAATCTCGTCAGTAACTATTAACTATATGAATATGTATGAGTGTGAATTTTGAAAAACTATTATCAGTAACTTAAAATATGGAGTTTATAGTAATTGTATATTTTTTTCAGCATTTATGTGTCATCATAATACATTTCTAATATACAGTTCAATACAGGAAGCTTCACAAAATAGTTGGGATCTAGTTACTCATGCCTCTATAATAACAAGTCTCATAGTTGCACTCTTATTTGGTATTGCTGGGTATAGCACATTCACAGCATATTCACAAGGTAGAGTACCTCCCATTTTTGGGTAACTTTTAAAAATAATTTTGAAAATGAAAAATAAATTACAAAATAACAATTTTCAAAATGTTGAATTACTAATTACACATATTAATATTATTATCTGAAAATTGGTGTACATATTATATAAGCTGGTGACCGCGATCCCGTAACATATTTTAGGTAAAAAAGCTTCAAATAAAAGTTGTAGGGCCTAAAAATTTTCATCTGAATCATTAAGCAAATTTTGTATGCCTACAACTTTTATTTGAAGCATTTTTACCTAAAATAATTAGGGAAGCAGGAAATTAAGAAAAATACAATAGTAATATTTTTGAAGCTGTAACTCACACCCATTTTCAGATACAAGTCCAATTTCAAAAAATGGGTATACATACAATTTTAAAAATATCAGCATTCGATTCTGCGGATATTGTTACATATGTATACCCATTTTCAATTGTTTTATTCAACTATTATAACTGTACAAATAAAATTTACTATTTAACCAATTTTAGGTGATCTTTTGGAGAACTATTGCTGGGACGACGATTTCATGAATTTCAGCCGCATATTATTCAGTGCAACTATTTTACTAACCTACCCTATAGAGTGCTTCGTTACAAGAGAGGTAGTCGAACATTCAATAATAAAACAGGATCCTAATGTACCTATATCGGAAAGAACTCATTATCTGATTACATTAGTTATTGTTTCTGTAACGTATTTTATTTCCATGGCAACAGATTGTTTAGGGGTTGTTTTGGAATTAAATGTAAGTATGAAAAAAAAATATTAATATATATCTTGAAAAAAATCTACAAGTATTGTATTTTCAATTTTTGAGACTAATTAACAATTACTATACCCATTTTAGGGTGTACTAGCCGCAGTACCTCTCGCCTACGTCCTCCCAGCAGTCAGCTACCTTAAACTAGAAGAAGGCAACATTTTCAGCAGGCGAAAACTACCAGCATTGGGCTTAGCAATTTTTGGTAGTATAGTAGCACTTTTCGGAGTTATATTTTTGATAATTGATTTTGATACTGTGGACACATGTTCACACGGAAAAATTATGCCATATTGCGAAAATCAAAATAGTACATTGTCCTAAATAAAAACTGAAAAAGATACTAGAGCAATATTAATAGAAAAAATAGATAAATAGACACGAATATTGTGCCAAAATTATTTGAAATTTGGAAGATTTTTTTGGTTACTTAAACGTATGAAGCTACGTAAGTCGAAAACTGGCCATACAATTATTCCAAGACCAACTTGCTAAAAAATAATTATTTTACCAAAAGTATACGTTTTACGAAGAACCAAATCCAATCAAAATATTAATATATGTTAGAGAAATTAAAAATTATTTAATATAGATATTTATTTAAGTCAGGGTTATACAAAATAAGTATAAATTATTTAAAATAATTTATATTTACATTGTAATATAGAGTCTAATGTCTTATTGCCAAGAAATGTGATTAAAAATATATATTTACAATATTACAACTATAGTAAATAAAATCAGCCATATTTATTTACTATACTAATAGCGTACGCTATTGTCTAACATATCTATATGCACTATACTACTATTAATGCACCACAAATTTGACTAGTACTTAATAAAAATCCATAAAATACCAAAAAAAAACTCCAAAAAAAAATTCAAATTTACTTGTTTTTTTAGCAACCATATCTCGAAAACTATTAACTCTATGACGTTCTAAGTGCCAGAAATTGATTCTACAGTCGATTCTACATATGTGTACGTAAATTCAAATTATTTGTCCCAGTGATACAAATAATATTAATAGATGAACAAAAATGACGAAATTCCAAATTACCAAAAAATTATGCTACAAACAATTATAACTTGCGTACTATTAATTTTAGGAACTTCCTATTATGTTCATTCGATTCTGCGGACATTTTTACATAAGTACACTTAATTTCAATAATTTTGACCTAGTAATACAATTAGTATAAATGAATATTTAAAAATTGACAAAACTCCAAATCCGTAATAAAAAATGGTTTTCCCATTTCGCTATATTTAATATCTTATGTACTTACAAATTTTTTAATAAAAATATCTGTACGTATATATTTCAACTCGTAGATACCAGATTTAAAGTTTTTAAATCTGTATCTCATACCCATTTTTGGGTATGGCTCCGTTACCAAAAAATGAGCGGATTTAAAAATTGATGGTGATATCAGCTGGACTGTATTTCGCACGCATTATTGGGTATAATAATCGTACCCAAAAATGGGTGTCTGTACAAATTTAAAAATATAAAGATTCTATGGACTTTCAACTATATATACACAAATTTTCAAATTTTTTGGAGGGTTCATAAATATTATATAGCATGGATAGTCCAAACGTGATTTGTTTTTAAAAATTTCATAAGTATTTTTGAAATTTTGGGTGTATACTAGTGAAACAAATGTATATACCCTAATTTTGGTATGAGGGTTACGGGAAAAATATGGAAAAAATATGGAGAGTATAGTTTTCGAGATAATAGAAAACATTGAACAAAAAATATAATATAATAGTATTTGTTTTTTAAGGATTTTTTTTTGGAATTTTATGGATAAAATATATACTCCCAATCTCCTTGAAGAGTGAAATTCTAATTTTTGACAATCATTTAATTTTTTCAAGGTATTTGGAGTATTTCTTATGATCTATCTATGTCGTCTAATGCTATTCTAGTATTTTTTTATTCATTCAATGTGAGTGATGTGTTTATGCTGTGATTAAAAAATAAAAATTATTAAAGACCAACTGTACATTATTTTTAGTCCTTTAATACCTACGTCTGTCTTTATAGGTCAATGTTTTTCAATTTTTTAAAATAACTCTTTTGTTCTTGACAGTACAGGAAGCAATGTTTCAATTGTTTTACTTCCTTCTAAACATTTGAATATAGGAATTACGAGTTATGTTCAATGATCAATTTTGTTCATTTCAAAACGATTACAAAATTTGAAACCACAAGAAATTTCTTTTATTACGCATGGCAGATATCTGGGTCAGCTTCAATAATAAATTTTACTTCTTAATATGCAGATGTTATTAAGATCTGTATATTTTTTATTTATATGTGTCGCTACCTTCAAATGTTTATCAATATACTCAAAACAAAAGTAAAAGTGTTAAATTATAATTTTATGCAATTATAAACGATTATATACACTAAATACTTCCTAAAATGTTTTTGGCAACATTATTTGTTATATAAAATGTATGGTACTCTTTCTTCAACAGCTTAAGTGCCCATTATTATACAGGCTAGTGGAGGTTGTTAACATTTATGCAATTTCCTGCTCTCCTGTTCATTTTACGGCAAAAACTGTTAAAAGTTGTATACAAAACATTTTACTTTCCGTCACCTTTAAGTAAGAAAGGTATTGACTTTGGTCAAAAAATTCGACGAAGTGTTTTCAATGAATAAGCATGTTTTAGGATCGTTACAATACGATTTTACTATTTTCACGATGATGTCTGTATGTATGTGCGTGTATGTATGTGTGTTCGTGTTTTTGACTATATTTACGTATTCTTCTTCCTTACATCCATATGCAGACTTGATTAGATTCTGGTTATAATTGGTCAACCGGAAGTACCCTCTTTTGAAGGTTTTAATATTCTTGAAAAAACGCTGTTACATATATTTTTTTCACATTTAATGTTATTATAAATATTAAAGAATATATTATTCTCACAGCTAGTATATTAAGAAAATTCTAATTGAAAGATGTCAGTGTCAAGTGCAATTGATAGTATGTTGGTGTAATAATTTTACTGGAGAATCCTTTGCTGGAAAGCCTTGTGTATGGAATTTGTACAAAATACATGGAACTGAAGGTACTGAAAATATACAGGATGGTGATCGCGACCCCGGAACATAGAACTTTAGCATGTAAAATCTTCTTAATTTCCTGCTTCCCTAATTATTTTAGGTAAAAAAGCTTCAAATAAAAGTTGTAGGGCATAAAATTCTTCATCTGAATCGCCACCACCCTATATATGAAAAGTCTTCATCTTCACAAAATCGGCAGATCCTGTTTCATCTATATCACATTTCAGAGGATCAGTGAAGATACTTGAACTCCTCGGCAAAATATACGTCACATTTTCTGCTGCCTTAAATTGCAGTCGTAGAAAAAGTATAGCAAATTACAATATTTTCTTTTTTGGATTTTTTTAATGAAAATTGGGCCACAAAGGCTGAATTTTGTGCGCCCAAAAATGTATAAAAGTGTTTTACATATTACATCAAAAAATGATGTAATATCTGTGTATTACGAAATATATATGTGTATAAAATGTTAATTAAATTATAATCTCGGGGCAGAAGTTAATGAAAAACCTATCTTTTAATTAAGTTTTTAATAGAAATTATACGAAGCGATATTTTATCAATTCTATATGTAAAAGAAAAATGATTTATTTTGCCTAACTGAGATACAGAAACCTTGCTATACTTTCCGGAACTACTTAAGAATTCATAATTATTTCCGTTTAAACGGTATATATTTTTAAATTTAATAATAAACCTTCGATTTTTTAATATAAACACCTTGGACTTGCAAGCATTTATTATAGATCATATGATGTTATAAATAAACTGGTTTATTATATGGGTACACACCCAAAAATGGGTGAAACTTATTACATAATAATACTTGTTTGAACATTAATTTTATTGTTGTTAATTATTGTTTATTTTCAATGAATATTTAATAAATATTATAAAAAAACAGTCCTATATCTTGGGTCATTGTCCTATATAGTCCCTATATATATAGTCCCCCACCAGTAAGCTATAAGCTTTTTAACTTGAGCTACTTAATACGATCGCCAGTCGCACTGATCTAGTAAGCCATGAAACTATAAAATGCATAATGTAACAACATAAATTGTTTTGAAAATTTGTTTTTCTATATATATACATTCCGTAAACTGTGATATATAATATATAAAGTGACTGATAAATTATTTAATAAGTGATGTTTTAATTAAAGGTGTATTGCAGTGAAAATAAATATTATTTAAAGGTATTTGTTAATTATATATAAAGTGCAATTTTTATATTAGTTATGCATGTATGCATAATTACGAAACGCAATAATTTTTTCGAACCGGTTAACTATTTATATATTAATGATAGTTTGCAAGTATACAATAAATTTATATTAAAAATACAATATATATATTAATATATTTTTACAAAAATAAGTTGTTAAACAAGCCTAAATCATAAAATATTTTGACTCTATACCAAAATAAATAAGTTTTATTTATATTTATGTGTGTGCGCACTCCCTTCTGCAGCACCGAGTGCCTGTATTGTACCTCCAACAATCAAATATAATAATGATGATTTTACAAAAAACAGAATCATAATTTTATATTTTTTCTAGTCATATTATACTCGTAAATTTGATAACAAATATTACTCATATCGGCAACAATTTTGCAAATGTAATTATTATTTGTAAACAATATGTCAAAAACAACAATAAAAAATACTTATAGACTATTATGACGTATCAAATTTAGGTTCAGAGGTACATATTATAATAATATATAATTTTTTTATAAGAAATTATTTATTCGTTAAGAAGTGACACTTTATTTTTTATATTAAAATTATAATATCGTTACCAACTTCATATATAATATATGATCTTTCTGTTACAGATTTAGTATATGACAATGAAGAACACTGTAAAGAAATTAAGAAAAATTTGGAATTATGGTGAAGCTAGAACAGTAAGTTATATGTATATGAATTGTTGAACACCTTATACAATTTTTATAAAAGTGTATACTCCAAAAATTTTAAATATTTTCAAATTTGAAAATTGTTTCATATTAATTGCGCCTGATAAAATATTTTCATGAAAATATGTGTACATATGTACTAAACTATCGATAATTCATTGGTAAAATTGTTAAAGGTGTAACTCGCACCCATTATTGGGTATACATCCATATCTCGAAAACTGTAAGAGATATTCTAATATAAGTATATGCAGTTTCAACATTTTCTATGTACACATACAAATTTTGTAAATAAATATTTCAAAAATTAATTTTTATATTATGATTGTATATTTATGTTAATTAAATAATTTTCCTGAAAATTAGGGTACATACATAAAAAATACGACGAATTTAATGGTAAAATGTGTACAAGTCAATTACCCAAAACTGGGTACATATACAATTTTGGCAATAACACAATTCAATTTTACAGACTTTTTATATATACATACATACGTTCAAATTTTTGTACAAACTCATACAAATTCTGTAAATTATTTAAAAAAGAAAATTTTCATTTTGAAAAATATTTGGTTTTAAAAGTATCCTTTGGAATATTTTCATGAAAATTAGTGGGCATACATAAAAAACTATGAGGAATTCAATGAAATTATTTTTGAAGCCCTATATCACACCCATTTTTGGGTATGGGTCCATTACCCAAAAATGAGTTGACATACAATTTTGAAAACATCTACGCATAATATAAGTAATAAAAAATGGCTCATATAAACGTTATCATTTTAAATATAGTATTTGATGGCAGATGTAGATATTTTTTATAAAGTCAGGTTTACACCTATAATTACAACCTATAATTATTTTGTTTATTTTATCTGGAGAAGAATCGGGTTCGATCCCAACCGACCCCAAATATTTCGAATTTCAGCTTAAAAATAATCCTTGTTGTACACTCTCCACACCAACAATAAGTGCCCATGAAGTAACGCGCGGTACAAAAATATGTCATTATCATTACCGAAATCTGTGTATGAAGCAGATTGGCACACCCAGCAATGGGTAATATGCCGTAATAATATATTCTTTTTATAAAATATGAACCACCATTTCTGTCTCTTTTCAACGATGTAAAAGTTTATCAAACATGAAAAAATTCGAGAAAAATAAGATAATTGAAAAATATCAGACGTTATTTATTATATGTGACTATGTGAAAATAAACAAAATATAACAATAGAAAACAACATAATAAAACAGACATTTAATTGTTGCTTAATTAATGTGTTTTTGTAAATTAATATAAGTATGTAGTTTCAAAATTTTGTATGTAGACGCTTACAAATAAGAAACAATTATTATTTATTATTCTTATCATTGTCAATACGTGATATTTCGTTCCATTGTTAATCGTTATTTCTTTGTTTCTTTCAATGCTAAATTAAATTTATTGCAAACAGAATATACAACTATTCTTACAACAATTACATTTATACGGAAATGTAAAGATATACAAGATAAATCTTGATTTCATTGTCAAGGATCTCACAAGTTCATTGAAGTATAATTTATTATAGTAATTGTTATGAATTATATGTACAAATATATAGTTAGCTATGGAAATAATCGTGATTATATGCAGTTGAAATAATTGACAGATAATTATTAAAAAATCGTATCACTATGACGCAAAAGAATTTTTTTTAAATTTAATTTAAAAAATTGGTACACACAGATTTCGGTAACTTTTTGACATATTTATACCACTCATTGCTGGCATGGAGAGTGCACCACAGGAGTCACTTCTGTTCCATTCATAAATAAAATATTACGTTTTGCCGAAAATAAAACTTGTATTATTGTTTATGTGAATACATTTAACGCATTCTGTTACTGACGCTTGAAAAACAAAATTATAAATAGTCAAAAAAATTTGGACTCTTGTCAAATTCGCATCACTGCCACGGCCAAACAAATTAACGGGTGAAATTATTTGTGAAAATAAAAACACAAAAATTGTTGTACCGCAGAAATAATTACGAAAAAAATACAAAATGCATTAAATTGTTTCTTGAAAAAAAATGAATCACTGACCTAAGAACTAAAGATCTAAGGAGGTGAAGGAAATATGTGAGAGTGTATTGATCTTGATCTATATTATCGATCTTTCAATTTCAATCGATTATTGGTAGAAATAAAAATACCAATAATTATTTCAAAATGTATGTGTGTAGTGTGTAGGTTTACGAATATGAGTGGTTGACAGGTTTAATAAGCTATAAATTACCGATAAAATACAAGTAAAATCGAGGAAATATTAGCTATAAAAAATGTGGAGTCATATTTTAGATAACATTAAATTTTAACAATGAAATTTTCTATGAAACAAATTTAAAATAGATTATTTTTTTGCTTCAATAATTTAGCATATTTATATAACCAACATGACATTTTTTTACGTATACATATTGTATAGATATTGATATATTACAAAACAATATAAATATTTAAATTTCTTGATATATTATTACTTTTAACCTTGATTAAATGAAATATTAGTAGTATAACAAAAAATAAACAATATAATAAATAATAACAAGTGTAACGTAAGTTTTTCGAAAAAAAATGAATGGATTATACCACAAGAATTAATATAACTTAAGCTTTAATAAATTATGAAAGTGTGAAAAGATGTCAGCCTCCTGGATTTGAACCAAGGGCTATTATTTTGCCGGAGTAACGCTCTACCTACTGAGCTATGGCCGATCTATGTATCTCTATTTTATTCTATACAATATCGTCCATTAAATTTTTTTCCGAAAATGTTATAATTGTTAAACATTTTTCTACAAGTTTACTTGTATTTCATCTAACAGTCTTTGTAAGAATTTATATATTTACATCATCAATACATAAAAAACCCTTTCTATTTGTGAGTAGAAAGGTGGTAATTTATAAATAAATATATCTTTAATTAACATAGAAATTATGTAAACAATTTTTCTCATATCATTTAATTTACATAGTAATTACAATACATATATTTTTCATTAAAATATTTTCTTGAAAATATAGGTACTTATGTAATAAAATCTTAAAAAATGGGAAATAATTTTATTGAAAATACAACTACTTTTCACACACGCACACACACACACACACACACACATCCAGACATCACCGTAAAAATAGTCTATTACTTACAAAATTTTGTCAGTTCGATATTTCGTTTTTCGCGGAAACAGTTGAAAATGTTTTCCTAAAAATTGGTGAACATATGTAAAAATGTACGAGGAAATAAATGAAAAAATGTTGAATCCATATGTCACACCCGTTTATGGGTATATGCCCATTACTCAAAAATGGGTAGACATATAATTTTGAAAATAGCACCATTGGATTCTACACTTTTTGTAATATAAGCACACTGAGTTTGATATTCTTTCATGAACTAGTACCAACACTATAAAAAAAATTGTAAACAATTATGATTACAATAATTGGACCGTTAATTTTGCTATTATTTATCTATCACTATTACTACACTATATTAGAAAATATTATACATTTGTTTGGACATGCAACCTTGAAAATTTTCCTTTACATTTAAGAAATTATTAAGTAGGAACATCCTTATTGTACTTATGTTATTTGTGAATCATAGTTATTATTATATTAGTAAAATTTGCACTTATCCTAATATTTATTATCATTTCAGGCTGTGGCAGCATTGTGCGCGCATAGCGTGTCAATTTCTATTGGAATATGTCAGGGGTACTCGGCAATTTTATTGCCGCAATTATTGACCGGGGGGGATATTAAAATTGACAGCGAACAGGCTTCGTGGATAGGTAAGCAATTTTCTAATACTTATAATGTTATACATTGCGCACTAATATTTCGTTTATGGGTAGTTCAATTCGGCCTAAAATTTGGGGGATCGCTATCTCTTTCTAACAGTTACAAGTACGCATGCATCAGCTAGCACCAGTTCGATAAATTATCGATGACGAAAAAATTGCATTTCAAAGTTTGGCCTAAAAATACTCATTTTTGGGCTATACCCCAAAAATAGGCCAATATACGGACTTGAGAGTATAACCATTGGATTCTACGGAAAAAAATACATAAGTGTACCAATTTTCATATTTTTTGAACAACGAATACAATCTCTAGAGTAAAATAACTGAAAATGGACAAAATCTGCAAAAATCGTAAGGGGAACCCCTTGTGATTTTTTCATATTTTGGCCATTTTCAGTTATTTTTCTCTAGAGATTGTATCTATTGTTCAAAAATTATGAAAATTGGTATACCTATGTAATTTTGTCCGGGAAATCGAATGGTGATATTAACGAGCTCGTATTTCGACCCATTTGTGGGGTATAGCCCAAAAATGAGTACATTTAAGTATAACTTTGAGGGCAAATATCTAGAGACAGAAAAGAGATATCGACATGGTGTTTCAAAATTTGGAATCAGCGTGTTGAATATCTATTACGAACGAATTAACAAATAGGCATACATTTATCTCTTTCTTTTGCAAAGTCTATTAAGAGTGTGCGATAAGGATGGATATAACACGCTTGTCTTTCAAAAATTCCATTTTAAAACGATGCTCGTTGTTGATAATACTTTCGGTGTAACGTAAGTTTAGATATTAATTCAGATACATTACCTTAATTCATAGCCGTACGAATAACGTTACTTTCTGTCAGTATCACTGACACTGACATTGTGTCATTATCTTATTTTTCACATATTTGGTTTTACATTTGCAATAAACTTACCAGTTGACTTATTTTTGAATTTTGAATGCTTTTATTGTAACATATATTTTTATAATAATAAAATAACAGTAGTATCTTATGTACCCTCATAAAAACTAAACAAACGACACTACTGAATTTGTCATAATGGGCGGAGCAAAAATCTGAATTCATACAATTCGTAGTCAACCTTGATCGGACATCTTTCAAAAATTTTGCTGTATCTTGTTTATTCCAATAATTTTTTGGTGTTCTGATTTCAACGACCACTATAGTATGTCTAGCTGTGTAGGTTGTAGACTTAAATTTTGCATTTAGAATTAGCAATAATATTTGAATAATTCATTATTTTTTTATGTGCAATATAACAGTCCATACCCATTAAAATTTTATTTAAATGTCAACTAGATTAACATACATTGATCCATATAATTAATCAGGTATAAATGATGTACATTTATTTTTATTTTAATTACTAAGGCCAGCAAAATATTTGCAATATATAAAAAATAAAATAAACCTTGTATTATCAATGTCATCTCTTTCTGTCACTCTTCTGACCTTCCTATAAGTCTGTCTCTCTCTAAAGAGAAATTATTTTCAATGTCAATATCACTATACTTATTCACAAACATAATTTTAATCTTTTATGGTTTTACGGTAATGAATAAAATGAATGATTTTGTTTTCAGCTAGTTTGGGTGCAGTTTCCAACCCTATAGGGTCCATTCTTTCAGGAATTCTAGCTGAAATTTTTGGGCGAAGAAGGTCCATGCAAATTTCAAGCATACCCTTTATAATAGGGTGGATTATTATAGCATTATCTACAGATATACCTTCGTTATATGCAGGGCGATTCATAACAGGAATTGCAGCAGGTACATTTAACAAAAGCATTAAAAAATGTTTAAAATAAAAAGAAATGCTTATAAGACAATACCTTCCTTACCTATAGGTAATGGAAGGTAATTTTTTTTAAACATTTTACATACTTCTTCATCTAATATATTTCATTATTTTTTTCAGGAATGTCCACAGCATGTTACACATACGTTACTGAAATATCCACGCCTGAAAATCGAGGCCTTCTCCAATCTTTAGGGCCTATATGTGCATCCTTGGGCATTTTATTAACATACTGTTTAGGGTATATTATACCTTGGAAAATCATAGCATATGGTTCGATTATTTTTGGTGTATTGACTATAATTGGTGTACAATTAGTGCCTGAAAGTCCTAGTTGGCTTTTGAAAAAAGATAACAAACAAAAGACATTAGATTCGTTACTGTGGTTTCGTCGTAGTTTAAGTATAGCCCATGAGGAATATACTGTATTAAGTACAACAAATAGTAAGAATGTTACGGAGAAAAATATTTATTGTAGTAAGGGGTCATTAAAACCTTTTATTATATTAATATTATTATTTTTATGCCAAGAAATATCTGGAATATATACTATTTTGTATTATGCGGTAATATTTTTCAAAGATTCTAATGTCATGCTAGATGAATACGTAGCGTCCATCATAGTTGGCGTTATAAGATTTGTTATGTCTATAGTCGCAGCATTTTTGATTAAAAAATATGCCAGAAAAAAATTATGTTTTATAAGTGCTACTGGTATGGCTATATCGATGCTCGTTACAGCCAGCTATATAAAATATTACGAAGTTAATAACACACCTAGACAATTACCTATGATACCAGTAATATTTGTACTATTAAATGTATTTTTTTCTATGGTCGGTATGCTACCTATACCATGGATTCTAGTTGGTGAACTATTTCCTTTAGAAGTACGCAGTATAATGTCGGGTTTAGTGGTGTGTACAGCACAATTCGCCGTCTTTGCCTGTGTCAAAATACATGTAAACATAGTAGAATTGCTCAATTTCAGTGGCGCACTGTTTATTTTTGCTGGGGCGTCGATTTTCACCATATTTTATACCAAATTTGTTTTACCAGAAACCAAAGACAAAACTTTAAATGAAATTGAAGAATATTTTACTGGTAGACAAAAAGAAAAAGATGGGATTGACAATGTGGCATTTCAGTATACCGAAAATGGTTTACATAAAAGATCTAGTGTAATTTGTAATGATATTTGTATAGGAAAATAATTTTAGTTTAATTTATGATCTCAAATTGTATGTTTTACTGTGTAAAACTAAATACTCAATAGAAAATTGTACAACAATATTTGTATTAATTGTCCCTTCCTCTGTTTCATGCCTCCACTGTACTTTACTTGCATTTTTATTATGCATGATTTGTGCTACTTGTATATGTTATAGTACTCTAAAAACCAAATACATCTATGAGCATATGATTGCTCCAAATTAAGAGAAATCTATTTTTTTTTTTACTATTATAGTATCGTACATAAAATTGGGTTATTCTATATAGTATTTTTGCAAATAATAAAAATATTTAAAAACTTACATAATTGTGTCGCTTCTATTGAACAAGGCACCTGCAACAAAATAAAATATATTAATATATTTATATACAAATTTCAAACATTGCTGAATTTTTTTCAGCGCTTCACTTTTACTGAAAATTTATACACATGTAGAATGAAACTTGCTGAATCCAAATTTGAAACGTATAACTTTCTATCTCTTTTAGTTTCGGAGTTATGAATTTTTTTATCAACACCAAAAATAGACAATTTTCAAAAAAATTCAACTATTACAATTTCAAAAACTAAGGTCCTGAGAATATTTTCAATATTTTTCTCTACGCCCTCAAATTAGGGAACTATCATACATTTTACCCAAAAAAAAGGCTGGTCATTTTTCACTTTACCAATTTTATATATATTCACCATTTTTAGAATTTTTTATTGTTAAACTTTTATGAACCACAAAATTTTTGTGATTTTTTGTATACATATGTAAAAAGGTCCATAGAATCGAATGCCGTATAGTTCAGGTTAGTATCCCACTTAATTTCAACGATACAGCCCTTCAAACTTAGTATTTATAATTTTTTTAAGATTTTAAATTTTTTAAAAAATCATAACTTAAAAACTAAGGTCCAGGGATTTTTTTGAATATTTTTTCCATAATCTACATGGTCGAATTAGGGGTGTGTAATATATTTCCCTAAAAAATAGAGTGGTAAAATTTTTGACCCATTTCAAAAGTTTTTCAATATATACTATTTCAGAATATTATTTGTTTCAAACAGATCAGTATATCAAAAATATTGATTGTTTGGTTATATATAGAGAAATGTCCATATAATCGAATGCCGCATAGTACAGGACTGTACCTCACCTCATTTCAAAAATACAACCCTTCAAATGAATTTTATGAAGATTTAAATTTTTTAAAAAATTCATAACTCAAAAACGAAGGTCCAGGATTTTTTTTGGATATTTTTTCCATAATCTACAGGGTCGAATTAGGGGGGTGTGATATGTTTCCCTAAAAAATGGAGTGTTCAAATTTTTGATCCATTTCAAAAAAATTGCAATGTATATTATTTCAGAAAATTGTTTGTACTTATTGGAGCAGTTGATCAAAATTTTTGATTATAAGGTTATACATAGAAAAATGTCCGTAGAATCGAATGCCGCTACGTTCATTACCATATCTTAATTATTTTCGGAGTTATAAAAGGTTAAAGTTGAAAAATATTAAAACAAAATTAAAAGTTATGAAATAAATATTTGTAATTTTTTTTCAGCGTTTCAAAATTACTGAAAATACGTATACATATAATAAAAATCATACTGAATTCAAATCTGGACCGTATAAGATCCATTTCGTCCAGATTTTGTGTACTGTTCAAATTTTGAATATATTCAAATATATTTTGGAGTTGACGTAACTTCAAAATTTATTTAAAAAAATTCGTTGCAATTTCGGACCCATCCTGTCTCAGACAAAAATATTAATGGAAATTTAGAAGAATGAATGAATTTGAATTCACATTCAAGCAAATGTTTAATAATCCTCCTATCAAAAACGAGAAAACAAAATTCATCTCAAGTTCACTAGATTAAAATACATCTTTAAAACGAAAAATAAGTTGTTGTTTGTTTCCATTTGAATCTTGGAATGTATTTGAATATTTTGACAAGGGATTTTTACCCTTATATAAAGGGGAGACAAGGGTTAAGTCTAGTGAACCACTGGCCTTAGAATAGAAAGATGTGAAGACTTTTTCTTTGGTTAATTTAAACGTCACATGACTTAAAACTTGAACTTCGAGGTAAAATATTTGCATTTCTCATCTTTAAGAATGAGTATGAAACGTATTTGTAACCCCCATGTATGTATGTTTATACACACATACCTATAAACATATATACATACTCTTATAGTTCAACAAAAACATTTTTGGTGTATCATATTTTTAATCATTCAAAAATAAATGTACACCCCTGTCCAAAAATTATTAAATATACTTATCTTATAGGAAATTTCCTGATGAATTCAAAATTGAAACGTACAAGTCCCTAACTCATTTAGTTTTTGAATTATAATTTTTTTTATTCATAGGCAAAAATATGCATTTTTAAATTTTATTTTTTGGATATTACAAAAACTAAGGCCCCTAGAATATTTTCGTTATTTTTCCTGTAACTTACGCCCCTAATTTAGAGGGATGTAATACTTTTCCCCAAAAAAATAAGGTAATTTAATTTTTGATCCATTTCAAAAAAATTCAATCATTTTTTGTTTAATTGCTTGTAATAATTAAGCCTTTTGGGCCAAATAATTGAAAATATGGTTGTTTATAGTAAAAAGTTCAGGGAATCGAATGCCGCATACCAATTGAAAAATCAAAATGTTTGTAACTGACAGATAAATGTCAGTGTCAAAAATCCAGAGACATACTCAAGATTATGTCTGGGAAGTACATACATTATATTATTTCTTATTGTATTAACACTTAAATATTTAAAATTATTGGTATATTACATATACCCTTCAAAAATACTGTCAATCCTGACAATGAATTGGTAACATTTCGAAAAATTAGAAGAGGACAAAATTTCTTCATAGAATGAATTTAAAATTAAAAAATCTAAATATACAGAATTGATTTTTTGGTGAAGAAATTTTAAATACAACAGGGCGCGAGCAGTCATGTTACTTTGTTGGCCTTGACAAGCAGATATGGGGACCCAATTCCATGTGGTTTATTTTCCTCGACAAATAAATTCCACACTCCTGGTGACAAATTAACTACGTGAATTTAGATAATGTTGAAATTTTAATGACATTTGACATCTATGTACATAATTATTGTCATTCTGACACGGGCCCCCATATGTTTGTCAAGGCTAACAATGTCACATGACTGCTCGCGCCCTATACTTTAAAAAAAAATTAGGTTAACTAGGCTTAGCGGCTCACAAGTCATGGTATTTGATATATACAAATATATCAAGAAAATTAAAAAACAAAAAGTTATTTTGAATGGCCCGTTTTTCAGTGTCATCCTGTATATAAAAGAAAGTATGTAGAATCGTATGGTATAATCAACAAAATTCAATATAAAGTTGTTTCAAAGTTACATAACAATAAAAATGTAGTTCAAAATAAAAAAATATTTGCAAGTCGTAAACTTATTTATCGTTTTCACCGTAACCTAGACAACAACTAACCTTGGCGATTTAACAAATCTGTCATTTTAGAATATACCCACATAATCTTTAATATATTTCCGCCATTGCTATGCTAAAATTATGCTATTATTCAATGGATACACAAAGAATAAAATAAAGATATATTACGAATAATACTGAGTAAAGTTTTCAATACTACATCAATGATTAATTACATTGATAACAAAATATATTACTATATGTATGATAAGCATAATGTAGCATAATAATAATTAAATATATACACCGATTGTCTAATATAATATATAACAATTCATACTGTAATATGTTTACCGTTATTTTTCGACGTATATTTCAAGAAAAACAATTCGCAATACCACGAAAAAAATGTCTGTATTTTACATGTAAATTAATTCTTTCTTCAAAATAAGGTACAGTTACATACTTACAAATATGTATAGCAAAATTACAAGAATTTACATCGATAAAAAATAGAAGTTTACTAATATTTACTAGAAATACTTGATCATATACTCAGAAAAGTATTGATATTATGGGGTACCTTCTTCATAAGTATACGTAATACATCCGGTATTACATCAATGTAAGTGTTACAAGTGTTACGGAAGATATTCAAGAAAATATACATATGGTTAATACTTTTTTGTGGGTCCGAGAATTTGAATTATGCTCATTTGAAATTTAGGTAGACAGTGTCACGTTAAGGTCAAGTTAATACCAATTTGTCAAATAAATGTACTATAAACGTGCCTTTACCAAGGACAATTTAATGTTTTTATCAGGAAAAAATTAAGTCACATCCTGTCAATAGAAAAAATAGAAAATCATGTCCTTCTTACATCATATGTTCATCCATTTTAAAAAGGACATTTCTTTTATGAAGAATGACTGTTATTTTTACTAGTTACCATATTACTTTAATCCTGTACTGTTGTTCCTGCCACAATCAAAATTTGGAAACTATGTTTTATTATGTAGAATTTCACCCTAAATCCAAATTTGAAACGTATAAGTCTTTATCTTTATCCGTTGAAAAGTTATGAATTTTTTTATTCATACCCAAAAAATAGACAATTTTCAAAATGTTATTTTTTGGATATCTCAAAAATAAAAGTACACCCCTGTCCAAATTATTAAACATACTTATCTTATAGGAATTTTCCTGTAGAATTCAAATTTAAAACGTACAAATCCTATCTAATTTAGTTTTTGAGTTATGAATTTTTTTGTTCAATCAAAAATATGCATTTTTAAAATTTTATTTTTTGGATATTACAAAAAATAAGGCCCCTAGAATTTTTTCGTTATTTTTCCCGTAATCTACACCCTCAAACTAGTGGGGTATGATATGTTTCCCTAAAAAATTAAGTGGTTAAATTTTTAACCATTTGACAATTTAAAAAATAATTGAGTATGAACAAAAGAATTCATAACTCACAAACTAAATGAGATAGGAACTTGTACTTTTCAAATTTGGGTTCTACAAGAAATTTTCTATACGATAAGTATGTTTAATAATATTTATATAGGGGTGTACGTTTATTTTTGAATGATTAAAAAATATTCAAATATGTGCGAAAACTTTTAGGACATATATGTGTTTGTGTGAGTGTTCCATACAAAAGAGACACCCTATATTAACTAGTATATGTCTGGTACTTCATTTATATTTCGGTAAAAGTATACAGAAATCTCTGGCAAACATACATCCATATTAACATCTTATTCATCATAAATATTTATTATTGTCTGATATATATACTCTTGAATCTCATGGCGACCTCAGACGTATATCGTCCACAGCACCACCATGTATTACACTCCTGTAGCTGTCCTCCTCATTATCATCCTCCTCATTGCCCTCATCATACTCATCTTCACTCACGAGGACATTCAAGAGGACGAGACTCAAGCACCAGGTCCAAGAACATTTCCAATTATTGGAAATTTACATGTCCTTGGTGGATATGAGGTACCGTATCAAGCCTTCACTAAACTAAGGGAAAAATATGGAGAGGTCATCAAGCTGCAACTAGGAGTCGTAAAAGCTATGGTGGTGAACGGACAAGACAATATTAGAGAAGTGCTGATTAACAAGGGGATGTGTTTTGATGCTAGACCCAATTTTGAACGGTATCACAAGCTTTTCGATGGTGACAAAGAAAATTGTAAGTATATTTTTATTATTTTATATCTGCCAGACTTGCTACACATTATTTTGGGTATACTCTTTATATATACTCTCCTTTAATATGAGTCTCCCAGCTTCCCAACATCTGGAAGTTATACTATACCATTCAAGATACCATCCCTATTAATCTTAAATGATGATTTTCTAAATTCACGTTGTTAATTTGTCACCAGGAGTGTGGAATTTATTTGTCGAGGAAAATAAACCACATGGTTTAAAATGAAAAATTGATATTTGACATCTATGTACATAATTACTAGCTATCATTCTGACACGGACTCCCATATCTGCTTGTCTAGGCCAACAAAGTCACATGACTGCTCGCGCCCTATTGTATTTAACATTTCTTGTCTACACTCTACACCAAAAATTCTACTTACATCTATTCTTTATATTTAGATTTTTTAATTTTAAATTCATTATATGACGAAATTTTGTCCTCTTCTAATTTATCGAAATGTTTCCAATTCATTGTCGGGATTGACAGTATATACACAATAAGAAACAATACAATGTATGTACTTCCCAAAAATAATCTTCAGTAATGTCTCTGGATTTTTGACACTGACATTTATCTGTCAGTTACATTTTAAAATTTCAATTGGTTTCCATGACATTATTTGAGCTGTGAGATTCATTACAACAGATTATTATATATCTTATATTTCTTTATCTCTAAATCTATAAAAGATATAATAAAATATTTATATGTATCAGATAGAGAATTTACTCTTCTTTAATACAAGCAAGAACAAAAATTGTCAAAAAATAATATTTAGAAGATTTTTTTAAGAATCTGCTATTTCCGGTTGTCCAATTATTACCAAAACCTCTTCAGCTCTTCCCAGTAATGTAATGCAACCTCCCTACACACATACACACACACAGACATCATCGTAAAAATATTAGCGAGAGGTAAAAAAATCTTAAAAAACAACCAAGCCTCAAAATTTTTTCAGTGGTACAAAATGGGTATAAATAAGTATACATATACAAAAAATCCCCAGGAATTCAAATTTGAACATTTTGATCTTCCATCTCAATTAGTTTCAAAGATATTAATTAATAAATTTGTTACAGCCTTGGCATTCTGCGATTTTTCCGAACTTCAAAAGATGAGACGAGAAATGCTAAGAACACATACATTTCCCAGATCTTTCAGCGTTAAATTTACCAATTTGGATTCAATAATAAGTACTGAAGTTTCATCAATGATCCAGCGAATACCATCAAGCAAAACAATGGCAATAAAACCATTAATATTGCAGACTTGTGCCAACATTTTCTTGGGCCACTTTTGCTCCAAAAATTTTTCAGTAGATGACGAAAAGTTTTTACAAATGATAACAGATTTTGATGAAATTTTTTATGAAGTCAATCAAGGATATGCTGCAGATTTCTTGCCGTTCCTGATGCCATTACATAAAAATAGATTAAAGTATATGAGCAAATTAACTCATAGAATTCGTTTGTTTATTGAAGAAAATATTATTGAAAACCGTTACCAAAGTTGGGAAATGGGATCTAAAACTGATGATTATGTAGAAAATCTAATATATCATGTCAAAACTGAACAGACACCGAAAATGTCTTGGGATACAGCCCTTTTCGCACTAGAAGATATTATAGGAGGCCATGCGGCTGTTGGAAATTTTGTTACTAAAATTTTGGGGTATCTAGTGAAAGAACCAAATGTGCAAAAGAATATTCAAAAGGAAATTGATGTATGTACTGAACAGAATAAAAGAGAAGTAGCGATTACCGATAGGACATCCATGCCCTATACTGAGGCGACTATACTTGAGGCTATAAGACTTATAGCGTCCCCTATAGTCCCTAGAGTGGCCAGCCAAGACACGACTGTAGCTGGTAAGTTGTACTATAATTTTATAAATGTTTCTCACCATTTGTGAAGGTTTTATTATTTGTTTGCATTTGTTGCCGATTGCGAAAACCTTTCGAGGAATCTAAATATTATTTTTATGACATAGACCCGAAAGTAGTCCTGCGCGGGTATACTTTTTCTCTTTTATCTACAATATGCCAACAGAAAATATGACCACTCCAGTTTCTCCTGACTCCAGTTTTGAACCATTCGTAAACGAGGACAAAGAGTTCCTTGAGAAGTGTTTCAATCAACTAAATATATAATTTATTTTTTCAGGTTTCAAAGTTGAAAAAGACACATTAGTCTTCCTCAACAATTATGATCTATCGATGTCTGAAAAATTTTGGACGGAGCCTGAAAAATTCCAGCCTGAAAGATTCCTGAAACATGGGCGACTCGTCAAACCGGAACACTTCCTACCATTTGGCGGGGGGCGAAGATCATGTATGGGGTATAAAATGGTCCAATTGTTGTCATTTGGCATTGTATCTACTTTAATGCAAAATTTTGATATTTTACCTGTAAAAAATGAAGTATATAAAGTTCCTGTTGGTTCTTTAGCATTACCAATAGATACTTTTAAATTTGTATTTGAGAAACGATGTGATACTGAATAAAGAACTGATATCAATGATATATTTTATATAGTTATGCCTGCTTCAATTTTATTCCTGCTGTTGGTCGTTTACGCCACATATTTGTAATCAATATTCCTGCTAAAATCCTGCCATCTATACAATTTCTAGACAAGCAAGTCCTGCAAATACTCTAAGCAGGATTAATACGTTATGTGGACTACTTGTACACAAGTAGTATACATCGAGCTGTGCGCGAATGAGGTTCGATTTTGTGGCGTGCATATTATAAACCAATAATGCAACTAGTTGTTTAGTGTATAAGTGTCAGTGTTACAACAATAGGTGAGAATTTATTTATTATTTTGTGTTTATATTTATTATTTGGTATGTCTGTTAACTGACGTAAACTGTATATATATATATACCCCCCCAAAATTTCTACACAATTGTGCATTTTGTCACACCCAACAATGGGTGAAAAACAATTTAAAAAACCATATGTTTTCTAAAGAATATTTTTGTTGTTATTTGGTAAATATACCCTTATTAGGTGACGCCTGTTAACGTCCCCAATTGTACAAACATACCCCCCAAATTTAGCGAATAAATCGTACACATGGCACACCCAAAAATGGGTCAAACCTGTACAAATATATTCTATAATATATTTTATGTACTTATCTCAACACAAGTGTGTTAAATAATATATATTTTTACTCCTGCAATAAAGATATGAAACTATAAATTCACTACTCTTAAGATATGTTTTTGACGTAGTTTAAAACGTAAATTTTCAGATCAAGAGTGCTTGTTAATCCTTAAGGATAAGTATTGTATTTCAGAGCAATGGCCTGTAACAAGATTTCGGATAATAGAGTTCAGTAGAAAAAAAAATAGTCTGATTCTATCGGCGGAAGTAAATAAGTACATATCCGGTTCGGTATTCATTTATTAAACAATTGAATTGAAAATATAATAGATACATATGGAACTATGTTATGTATTATATATTGTATTCCATATGCTATTATTATATTTATCGTTGAAAAATCGGAATATTTTTAAAATTTTGCTGAATTTTTTTCAGCGATTCAAATTTGCTGAATATCTTCTATAGTATTAGTCTTTACAAAATATAAAAATCAGTAATACGGATAGAATTAGTAGCTAGTTAATTAACAGCTGTTATGGCTATCGTTTAAATGTAAGCCACTCATTCATTGGTGAGTAGTTTTCTGACGTCACCAGTCGACAGAAAAGGCGGCAATTTGAATATTTCAGACACAATTTTCTCATGAATAACAAATTTGAAAGAAAATAAAAAATACGCGTAAAATATTTTTAGTCCGGTCCTTATTTCAGCAAAATGTGTGAACCATCACAAAGCGAAGTTTTAGAAGCATCTACTCAGACGCCAACAAATGAAGAAACAGATTCAGTTTTTTTGCAACAAAAAGGGCAACTACATAAAAGCCAAAATCATTGCGAGACGGCCCTGTCTAATATTTACAAAATGAGGCAAACTAAACAGGTACGTATTAAATTAAATTTTTAAAATGGCATGATATATTAGTGACATTATAAATAAATGTCAGGGTGACAATTGGTGACATTTAGGGGTGATTTATTTTTAGATATAATAGAAGGGTAGAAGGATAGTGTTCACACCCAATTTAGGGTATAGAAAAGTTATACAAATAGTCATTATTATAAAACTATAAAAAATATATTTAATATTTATGTTAATATGTTATATTTATTTTTCTCGTTGTTCTAGCTTTGTGACATCACCCTTAAAGTGGGTATGGAATGTATAGAAGCCCATAGAGTAGTCCTAGCATCTGTTAGTCCATATTTTTTTGCAATGTTTAATGGTAAGCTTATATTATCATTCCAAACTCAAAAACACATATACAAAGTTTGACCAGTCCTGAAAAAGATTTCAGAGATTCAAATTTCCTGAAACTAACATTACATATGCAGAATTTTATGCCAAATCTAAATTTGAAACGTGCAAGTCTCTACATGTTTTAGTTTTGGAGTTATGAATTTTTTTATCCATACCAAAAAATTGCCAATTTCCAAAATTTTATTTTTTGTATATTTCAAAAACTAAGGCCCCAAGAATTTTTTGGATATTTTTCCTAAAATGTACACTCTCGAATTAGGGGGATAATATATGTTTCCCAAAAAAAATGAGTAGTCAAATTTTTAACCCTCTTTACAAATTTTGCGTCGTCCTATTTCAGTAATTTGGTAGTATATATTGGGTCTCTTGGCCAAAATTTTTGAAAATTTGGTTGGATATACTCAAAAGTCCGCAGAATCCAAATTTGAAATGTTCAAACCCCTATCTCATATAGTTTTCCAATTACGATTTTTTTAAGTCGTCCAAACATAGCCTATTCCTAAAATATATATTTTTTTTGTTATCTGCAGAACTAAGGCTCCAAGAATTTTTTGGTTATTTTTCCCAAAATCTACGCCCTAAAATTAGGGGATGTGATATGTTTCTTTTAAAAATATGGGTGGTCATATTTTTGACCAATTTCAGAAATATTGTATGGTGTCCCGTTTTGGTTCTTTATTTGTATTAATTGAACCAATTGGACAAAAAAATTGAAAATTTGAATATGTATACTTAAAAGTCCGTAGAATCGAATGGTGTAACGTTCATTGTCGTATCTTTATTAGTTTAAGAGTTACACACAATTAAAATCGAAGAATATATTTTTTGTCATTACATATTTCCAAACAATCATTGCTGAATTTTTTTTCAGCGATTTAATATACCTGAAAATACACATACATATAGAAAAATCTTTGCTGAATCCAAATCTGAAACGATCAAGTCCCTATCTTTATCAGTTTTTAAGATATGAATATTCAATCATACAATAAATACAACAACAAAAAAATTGGCATTTTTTTTCTAAGTTTTGTTAATTTTTGACTATGTTTCACAGGTGATATGAAGGAGCATGATAGTCCTCTGGTTATCCTACACGAGGTAGATCCTTTAGCTTTAGAATTATTAGTTGAATATGCTTATACCGGGCAAGTCCTTATAACCGAGGATAATGTACAGGTATATGTGTATTAAAGTTAAAAATTACAATTTTTGACCAGGATTTTTTAGGTTTTGTTACCGGCTAGTGGTTTACTACAAATTGAAGGTGTCAGGGATGCATGCTGTAAATTTTTAATGAAACAATTACATCCAAGTAACTGCCTTGGCATTAGAAGTTTTGCAGGTAAAAGTAAATATTATAATATAAATTACTTCCTAGTAATGTTAAGAGTGTATTTCACCCCTAATCTATATTTTATCTGATGTCATTCAACCCTAAACAAAAGAATAATCATTACCAAATCATGAAACATTGAAATATTCACGCAATATACTATTTAAGTTATTTACGAATTATTTCAAGGTTCATCGACTTAAAAAAGTTCATGACCTTAGTGTAATGTTACTATTATTTAAGCTATGAACTCATAGATTTATTCATCACACCCACACCCATAATTTAGGTACATAAAACTACCCAGAAATTAAATAAATAATTTTTATGGTTAATAAATTAAGATGATGTGGTCACCGTTTTGATATAAGGAGTGACTCAATTTTTTTTCAGCAATTATATTGTTCGAGTTTACAAATATTTAAAGAGAATTAAAAAATAATTATAAATAAAAAAGTTTTAAAGAAAGCATGTTGAATTCAAAATTGAAACGTCCCTATCTACTATCTTTTGTACTTATCTTATTCCAGTAATTTATCTGTACAAATTGGGTCTTTCGGTCAAAAAAATTGAAAATTGGGTTGCATATACTCAAAAGTCCGTACAATCGAATGGCGCAAAGTATAACTTTGTATCTCTTTTACTTTTGGAGTTATACTATATTAAAATGAAACTGAAAACTAGCTTTTAAATAAATTCGTCTGAAATTTTTTCAATGCTGAAAATATGTATTCATATAGAAAAAAGTGTGCTGAATCCAAATTTTAAACGTAGAAGTCGTTATCTTAATTATTTTTGGAGATATGATTTTTATATTGAGATGCAAGTAAATATTTTAATTTTTATTAAGACAAACTGTTTAAGGGTTCAGAAAATATTCACTTTTGGTAATCCCTAAGCAACCCTTAATCAATAATGTATGTCATTGACCTTCTAAGGGTTGAAAAATCGACACATGCCG
The DNA here is from genome assembly GCA_951394225.1 of Harpalus rufipes. Taxonomy (NCBI): domain Eukaryota; kingdom Metazoa; phylum Arthropoda; class Insecta; order Coleoptera; family Carabidae; genus Harpalus; species Harpalus rufipes. The sequence continues at coordinate 427,711 of OX596289.1, read as the reverse complement.
TTTCAAGCCTTAACAATACAACTGGAATAAAAATAAGAAAAATATAACATATTACAAATTAAAAATAAATATTTTAAAATGGTATATATTTTGTATTATATTTATCACAAGTTTTGTACGTATATTTTGGTGATAAACACTTAAAATATTATTGTATAGGGTTGAAATGTACAGGGTCGAAACTAATTGTATCTAAAATATTTATAGATGTTTTAAGATCATTTATTTATGGTATATCCCAAGGTTTCGCAGTGGGGCAACCGAATTAAACTTTCGAATCGATTAAGATACTATTATTATCAAAATTGTATTTTTCAGATACTCACTCCTGTAAAGAACTACATTCAACGTCTCATTGTTATGCCCTACAGAATTTTCAGCAGGTTGTTAATACTGAAGAATTTTTATTACTGCCTATACAAGAGGTAAGCATTTACTTGCATTTAGTGGGACATACAGTTCACAACTTTTAATTAACAAGAATGATTTTATTGGAGGAAAAAGATATAAATTTTTTGCTCTAATTCACCTCCCCTACAAAATTGATTTTGTTAAGGGCGATATACCCTTAAAAAGAGATGTTATCAGAATAAACATATATTTTTACTGCACATAATTTATTACATTATGTGGTGTATGTATACATAGACCTTTCTTAACCAAATTTTGGGTATAAACGTAAAAAACCATGTAGAATTCAAATATCATAATGCCGAGTTTATATCTTGACCCAGTTTTGGGTGTAGGCCAATTAAATCGTCAACAAATATTATAAAACCTTAATGATTATACACAACAGATTAACAAGTCCTGAAAAAAAATTCAGCCCTTCAATTTTGCTGAAATTATATACACATATAAAAGAAACCCTCCTGAATCCAAATTTGAAACGTATAAGCCTCTATCTCATTTACTTTTGGAGTAATGATTTTTTTCTACATAGCAAAAATAGTCAAAATCAAAATTTTTATTTTTTAGATATATCAAAAACTAAGGCCCCAAGATTTTTTTGGATATTTTTCCCGTAATCTACACACTCAAAATAGGGGGATGTGATATTTTTTCCCACCCACTTAAGATATTTTGCGGTTGTCCCGTATTAGTTATTTATTTGTATTTATTGGGATAGTTGGTCAAAAAAAATTAAAATTTGGTTGTGTATACTTAAAAGACCGTAGAATCGATTGGAGTAACGTTCATTAATTTATCTTTATTAGTTTAGAAGTTATATGGTGTTAAATTCGAAAAAAGTATTGCAAATTTTTTGTAGGTAAATATCTTAATTTTTTTTTTCAGAAATTTATAATTCCTGAAAATATGTTTACATATATACTGAATCCAAATTTGAAACATACATGTTTCTATCTCTTATAGTTTTAGAGTTATGAATTTTTTATTCATACCAAAAAATTGATAATTTTGAAATATTCAAAAAATAATTTTTATGTATTTCAGGTAGAAGATTTAATTTCAAATAGTCAATTAAATATTTCGTCTGAAGAAGACGTATTCACAGCAGTACTAAATTGGGTCAAACACGATTTGTCTGAGCGACAACAGTACATATCGCAAGTAAGAATCCAAAACTTTTTATTCTGTAAATTTCGTCTAAAATTTGTTTATTTTTTTAGCTAATGCAACATGTAAGACTACCTTTAGTCAACAGAGATTTTCTGATGACCCGTGTAGACTGCGAAAGACTAGTGCGTGAAAATAGTCAATGCAGAGAATTACTTTTGGAAGCTATGCGATACCATCTTGCACCCGAAAGAAGGTGTGCGTTGTCTACACCCAGAACAGCGGAAAGAAAACCAAGTGGTGCCCAACCTTATTTATTTGCTGTGGGTATGTATTATACCACCACCCAATTTCCGGTGTGACACCCATTTTTGGTTTTCAGGAGGAGGTAGCTTATTCGCCATACACAGCGAATGTGAAGTATACAATCCAAGAACGGATACATGGACTTCAATATCTCCTATGCTTTGGCGTCGGTCTCGTTCGGGTGTTACCGGTCTTCGTCGGTTACTTTACGTCGTGGGGGGATATGATGGAGCATCTGATCTAGCTACTGTAGAATGTTACAATCCTCTGAGTAATTCTTGGAACACAGTTACCCCAATGGGTACAAAAAGGTCTTGCCTGGGCATTTGTTCATTTGATGGGTTGGTGTATGTTTGTGGAGGGTACGATGGGGCTTCTTGTCTAGCTAGTATGGAACGATTTGATCCTTTAACTGGAGTTTGGTGTAGTTGCCCCGCTATGAATACCAGAAGACGATACTGCAGGACTGCAGTTGTAGGTAAGAAACATTTTATTATTTTTTCCCCTAAATATGAATTCCCGTGCAACAAATAATCAAATATTTCCACTGCCGTGGAAATGAGGTATTTACGTGGTGTATGTGGGTATGTCAGACGGGATCGCGTGAGGAATAATTTGGTGTATGAAGAATGTATTATTAGGAACAATGTGATTAAGAGAGTTGGTATGAGTCAGTTGAGATGGTTTGGGCATGTGGAGAGAATGCGGAGTGAACGGTGAAGTTGAGGGTTTTCGATTGCGTGGCCGACCAGTGTGTAAGTGGATGGATGTGGTTGGTAGGGTGCTTAAAGAGAGAGAGTTTCCAAGTAAGTAGAGAAGAAGAGCATGTATGAATGCGATTATGAGTGTGGCCGAGGCGAAAGAAGTCTGCTTAGATAGGAATGTGTGGCGAAGGATGATTGTTTCCTAACTATTACTGTGATCCGGATGCGGTATTTCGCTACCGAAAATCAGTCACTTTAATATGTTTAAGAGTAAGGATTTGTTGTATGATATTGTTCTTATTGTTTTCGGGTTTGTACGAACCCACTAATTGGGACAGGCGTGATTTCATGTATGTATATGTATGTATTTTACGTTCCAGAAAATTGTGTTTACGCACTAGGAGGTTTTGATTCAACAAATTACCAAGCATCAGTTGAACGGTAAAATATTCAATACAAATATTTTTTTCTTATTTAAATTTTATGGTTTGTATACCCCAGGTTCGATCCACGTCAAGGTCACTGGCAGCCCGTTCCAAGTATGTCCTCCCGACGCAGTAGTTGCGGGGTTGCAGCACTAGATGGTGCTCTTTACTGCATTGGGGGAAACGACGGTACAATGTGTATGTCTAGCGGTGAACGTTTTAACGTCCGAAGAAACGCTTGGGAGCCAATCACAGCTATGAACAGCCGAAGGTACATTCGGGAACTTAATATTCAATTCGAAAATTAAATATTTTTTTGTAGATCCACCCATGAAGTCGTCGCTATAGACGGTTACATATACGCTATAGGGGGAAATGATGGATCAAGTAGTTTAAATTCTGTGGAAAAATACGACCCTAAACTCAATAAATGGAATACTGTAATGTCTATGGTAACGCGCCGCAGCTCGGTCGGTGCTGCAGTTTTGGAATGTATCGACATTGAGTGTATACTTAGACAAACCAAACAATGATGCCCACCACCTACTGAGTTCAAAATGTCAATATATTACAAGAAATATGATGTGAATTAATAACATCGACAAGTTTTAAAAATTCAAAATTTTATCTCAAGTTTTTGCTTAGCATTCTGTGATAAAGCCCTTTGTAAATATCCCTAAAGCCGTCACTGTACATTTCACTGCCGTTTTAACAATTGTATAGTTCAATTGTGCTTTTTTATATTCTTATTTGTGTGTGAATAAAAGTTTAAAATTTAAAAAAAATCACGTCATGTTTCAATCATAGTTTAAGGGCTTCTACCTCAAAAAATAAGGGTTGAAAACATTATTGGATCCTAGATTTGAATTCCTGGACCCTTTTTACATAAATATACCACATTTCAATTTTTTTAACAACCATGCAAATATTAAATATATTCATATTTACAAGTTGAAAGTTTAGGAGTGCCTTACCCAAAAATGGGTGGAGGAATATTTTTTTCAGGTCAGAATCGAACTCACCAGACCTTTTTACATAAGTATAGCAAATTTCAATTTTTTTCTATCCCTAATACAAGTTTAACAAATATTTTTTTAAATATGTGCTAATATAAATATTCCAATAAAATATAAGAAAATTGTCGATGATATAGAGTATTTCCAGGGCCGTATCTTCAAAAATAAGGGTTGTATAATTTTTTACTATACAGGGTTGAATTCTACAGACTTTTTTACATAAGTTTCAGCCAAATTTATGAAACATGGAAATAACAATATGGCTGAAAGTTATTGACAAATTTCAGGGTTCATACCCCAAAATTTAAGGGTTGCAAAAAAATTCTGACCCCGGATTCGAAATCTATGGACATTTTTACATAAGTAAACCAAATTTTAATTTTTTTCGACAAATGATACAATTTTTATAAAAGAAAGTTTGAAAAATAAATAATATATTGAGGGTTAGTGATGTTTCTGGGTTCATAACCCCCAAATAAGGGGTTGGGCACTTTTGTACCATACAGGGTTGGATTCTCCAGAGTTTTTACTATAAGTATGCAAAGTTTCAGCCAAATTCATGAAGGACCCATTTTCACAAATTAACAATAAACACTTTCAAGTACAAAAACTTTGTTTATACAGGTCGTTGACCCCATTTAGGGTTAATAACCCCAAAACTAAGGGGCGGCAACTTTTCTACCATACATATTTCGATTCTATGGACTTTTTAACATATGTTCCGTAAGTTTCAGCCAAATCGACGAGGGACCCATTTTTGCTACGAAGCGGTAAAGATAAAAATTTGTTTACGGGTTCATATCTTTTTTATGGGGTTTTAACCCCCAACCCTGTCGAGATACTTAAAATTTGTGTGCTCCATTGAACTCAGCACCCTTCAATTAGTATGTATACCAATTTTCATAATTATTTAACGATTGGTTTAAAAGTTATGCACCCTCAAAGTTGAAATTTGTTGTAAGAAAATTATTAACGAATTTTGTCTTGGAGATTTCAGGGGATTCCGTATGACGTCACGGGGAACCCCTTGTGACGTCGTAGTTCCCACGGGGATTTCCCCGTTTTTATGCGTTTTTAATAGGATAAAAGGGTAGATTTTTGTCCAACTTTAAAAATTCATAACTCGGGAACGATTGGAGATATCGGGACGAAATTTGGACAGGATACTTTTGGGGCCTTTGGGCATCGATTGGTATTTTGGATAATTAATTAATTAAACCAGGGGTATTAAAAATGTTGAGGTAAAGTTAAAGTGGTGTAACTTTTGAACCGCTTGATATATGGGGATGAAATTTGGTATGGGTATAGTTAATGCTTTAGATATTAATTGGGTATTTGGTATATGGGGTTTATTGTATCAGTAGTAGTAAAAATGTGGGACAAAAATATAAAATGGTGTAAATTTTGCGCCATTTGACATATTATGGTGTAAATTGGTAAGTATACTTAATATATATTTATAATTATTAATTAATATACCAGTGGTGTCAAAACTGTTATACAAAACATATTTTTATTAAAAAGAAATACTTGTTAAATACATACAAATATTTTAGAGACAAAAATATATATTTTACATATAATATACACATTATCTATACGAAATTCCGTCTACAGGCATATGGCCCGAATCTCCCAATGTTCTCAAAATTACGCGACCATTTGGAGTTATACTAATCCATGTAATACTAGCATGATTAAGAGACAATCTCAGCCAAGCTTCCGCCGGAAATTGTAGCGCCCTAAAATGGTCAAAATATATCCAAAATCCAAAAACAGTTTTTAACAAAATACCTGCAAACAAAATACCGTATAACGTTGGCATGGCAAACTAAAATAGTGTATGAATCTTTTTCTTGGCTACTATCAGCCCGGTGGAAATACCGACGAAATGCTGCCTCGATCCGGGCGCCATCTTGGTAAAACTGCTAACGAACGGAATTATAGAGATAGAAAAATAGGTTTAAGAATACGGGCTGGTTTTTTTGTATTCAAACGTATATAACTTTTAAATGAATAAAGATATTTTAATAAAATTTTGTTCTGGTGTATATTAGACCTTAAGGAATTAAATAAAAAAATAAAAACAGGGGAGTATTAAGGCAAAATTTCCAAAAAAAGGTTTTGAGGGCATATTGAGTAAAATTTCTACTTTACATAATATTCGGGCTTCCAATGCCCTACAGCCGGATCTGGCGGTACAGGGGCGCCCTCCTCCAATAAGGAACAATTTTCTACTGGAATTGTAGGCAAACTTTTTTGAATTATAAAGCCAGTTTCTTGAGCCCTTTTCATTGTAGATTTAACAAGTTCTGTAAAGGGTATCTTTAAATCTTTTAATCGTTGTCCTGTCCATTCGGCTTGCTTGCGCCCTAAAATGGGTGTGAATCACAAGAACAGGTATGTATTCAGTATTTTTACCCAATTCTGTTAAACATCTTTCATCGTCGGACCGACCAGAAGTATTATATTGTCCATGCCTTATTAAAATAAGATGACGTGTAGACATCGGTTTATGTTTTTCTATTTCCTCATTAATAAAATTATCATTTTCTATAGTGTTTTTAGTTCTTTTCACGGTAGATTTTGGACATCTGCTAGAATTATATTTAGGCAATTTGTTTGCCGCATTGTAGAAATGGTAATCTACTTACTGGTCCCAGTTTTCGTCCCATTTTAAATGAGGGTTTGGTGTATAATTAGTTGTCCAACTGGCGTAAGCTTTTTTGGGCTGTAGATAATAATATAATACGGCCCCACCAAAAATTCCGGTACCAAGTGCGACTTTTTTTAATTTGGAAAAGTGAGACATTTTAGAGGTTATCTGTCACTTTTATTTTAAGGTAAATGCTGGGATTTGTTTATATATTTTTATATTAAAAGTATAATTTGATGTTTTAATGATATATAAAATGATATATTTGTAGATTTCTGTTATAATTTTTGTATGTATTTTGGTTAAATTTTGACACTCAATACTGCCAGTTTAAGGGCAAAATTACTAAGGGTAATTTTGGGGAAATAATGTATAAATTATTTTTATATATTATATATTAAATATATTAATATTTATTATACTTATACCTAATAAAATTTATTTAAACAATTAAATAAATATTTTTTTATGTTGGTACTTTAAATATTAGGTAACAAAATAACCTAAATCCTCCCAAATGTCATAATATAATATGTAAAGTCTTTATAAAATTATTTTTCGGGATGTGATCGAAATATTAATTATTTCTATAATGTACTGGCGATGTTTTGGTGTGAATTTTAAACAATTTTTAAATTGTCATTTTTCAACAACAAGTATATTATTTAAAAATCATTACGATGCATTAGGAATCACCCCCCATGCTACACAAACAGATATAAAAGCAGCTTACTATAAATTAAGTATGATGTACCACCCAGACAAAAATAAGGGTAGTGTAGATGCGTCAAAAAAGTTTCAAGATATATCTTCAGCTTATGAAGTTTTAGGAAATTTTAGACTTAGAAAATTATATGATAAAGGTAAGTGAAGTTTTCTGGCTCAAATTAGTCCTTAATCGGTGTGACAATTGTATAAATAATGCCACAATATGTATTAGTTACATTTATTAAAGACTTCGCCTGAAATGTGGTCCTTAATCAGTGCGACACTTGTAAAAATGTTTAAATATTACACTAATCAACCCTTTGAATACATATTGTAACATACAAGTCCTTATCTTTATTAATTTCAGAAATATGAATTTTTTTTCAAAGTTCAATAACCATTTTTAATATAAACTTGTCTGAATTTTTTTTCAGCAATTCAAAATGACTGAAAATAAGTATACATATAAAAGACACCCTGTTGAAACCAAATTTGAAACCCTAACCCCCCATCTCATTTAATTTCAGAGTTACAATTTTTTTTATTCGAAGTAAACTCCATATTTTTATATATCAACATTCAAGTGCTTGTCAAAATGTTTGCAACGATTCAAATATGGTGAAACTAAGTATACATATAGAAACACCCTTCCTAAATCCAAATTTGAAATATTCAACACCCTATTTTTTTTAGTTTCTAAGTTATGATTTTTTTAAACCACGTCAAAAAATGCCAATTTAAAAATTTTATTTTTTAAGTATCTCAAAAAATAAGGCCCCCAATTTTTTTTGGATATTTTTCCCGTAATCTACGGCCCTAAATTAGGGGGGTGTGATATGTTTCCCCTAAAAATGAAGTGGTTAAATTTTTAACCCATTTCATAATTTCGTGTCCCATTCTGTAGCTTGTATAATTTGGGCCCGCTGGCCAAAAAAATTGAAAATTGGGAAATATATATTTAAAAGTATGTAGAATCGAATGATGTACCGTTTGTTAACATATCTCAATTTTTTTCCGAGATATTAATTTTTAAAGTTGTACGGTACATATTTTCATTTTTAAATATCCTAATTTCCACACCAAAAAATGGGTGTAAACAATAAATTAATCATTTTTTTAAAGGGATGTTACATACAGCAGGTGACCAGTTTACACAAGCAGAGTCAATGACAGTTGAACATCCTGAAGAAAAATTCTACCGATCTAGAAGAGATAGACATGCAGCACCCAGTATGAGTGGACGCACACCCATTTACGATTTTGATGAGTGGTCCAGGGCCCACTATGGCGCCACTTTCGAACGGAAAAATAGGGCAAAAGAAAGATATAATATTAAAATGGCGAGAATTGAACAAGATAAAATTGATGTCAAAAATGAAATGGTCATAATGGCTGTAGCCAGTTTTTTTGTGATTTTTATGATTATCAGTTATATTAACGAAAAAGGATATGACAATGTTGATAAAATAAAAGATATAGATTAATATAATAATTGTTTCATTTATTTATGGCTATATTTTTGGCCTTCACAAATTTTGTTGGGCGTCTTGTTTTAGTTATTAATTTGTATTAATTGGACCAGTTGGTCAAAAAAATTAAAAAATTGGTTATTTATACTCAAAAGTCCGTAGAATCGAATGGCGTAATGTCCATTGCCGTATCTTTCATATTTTTAAAGTTATACCGGATCAAATTTGAAAAATATATTTTTCTCAGTACATGTTTTGAAACAATCATTGCTGATTTTTTTTCAGCGATTCAAATAGGCTGAAATTAAGTATACATATAAAAAGAACTATGCTGAATTCAAATTTGAATCGTTTATGGCCCTAACTCTTTTAGTTTTTGATTTATGAATTTTTTATCCCGACCAAAAAAATTTCAAAATTCTATTTTGGTTATTTCAAAAACTAAGGCCCCAAGAATTTTTTGGATATTTTTCCCGTAATCTACGCCCTCAAATTAGGGGGACATGGCATGTTTCCCCTAAAAAAGAGGTGGTCATATTTTTGGCCTCAAATTTTGTTGGTGTCCCGTTTTAGTTATTAATTTGTATTAATTGGGTCAGTTGATCAATAAATTTAAAAATTTGGTTATTTATACGTAAAAGGCCGTAGAATCGAATGGTGCAACGTTCATTGCCGTATCTTTAATATTTTCGGAGTTACATAGGGTCAAACTTGAAAAATATTTTTTGTCAGTACGGATTTTGAAATAATTATTGCTGAATTTTTTTTCAGCCATTGCAAATTCCTGAAAATATGTGTACATATTGAGAAAAGTCTATGGATTTCAAATTTTGAAAAATTGAAGCGTTATCTTTATTAGTTTCGGAGATATGGGTTAAATACAATAAAATACAAAAAACTTATAAACATTTTTATTATTGATTAATAATTAGGGAAATATGATCCAGGACATGGCATATTCATAGGTCCAGTTGGATATGGCACATTATTAACAACAGAAGGGAAATAATTAGTATTTATTTGAACAGGGGGCGCGTTAATATAATTAGGAACAGTATTATTAATCCTTGGTTGATTCGTAATAATTTCTGAAAGTTTCTCGGCCTTAACTTTTCTTAAATGCATGATTTTTCTATTTTCTACAAATTGCTGCAAAAAATCTTCAATCTCTACATCACCATTTAACAGTTTTTGAGCGATAGCTTCAGATATTTCTTCCATTTCGGCCGCAGCAGTTTGCAAAAGAGCAAGAGCTGTCTCCGTATTCATATTTCCAGATTTTGTACCTAGAAAATATTTTTAATTGTCTGTCTGTATGTTTGTTTGTATCTCTTACGATATTGATCCATCTTTTCCTGAACAGTTTGAGACATTTCTTCCCCTCGTTGAGACAGTTCTGAGACTTTCTCACGGCCCTCGACAAGCTGGGGTTCTCGAGTTAGATTAAATTCAGAAATAGAGTTTATGTTTGCTAGTAATATCTCGCGTTCTTGTTCTAAATCTTTGAACTAGAATCATATAATATGGAGTTTGGACGCCAATGAAAAATATTAAGTAAAGTACCTGCTTCAAATCTTTGAGCATATCTTCAAACTTGGAATCATTGTTTAATAATTCTTTTAATTCTTCATTGTTTAAATGGTTTAATGTGCTTAAAGCTTGGCTAAAGTCTGGTTGCTGATATAAAGTCATCTTTAATTTTAACTGTCAAACAATAACTGTCAAACTGACGTAAGAAACGTCACGGTGACAGCTACACCAGCTGATAAATGGCAGATGGCGCTAAAATCTGGCATCATTTTTATTATTTTTATTCGTTAATAATTTAACTAAATAATTATATGTACTTGTATTGTTATCTGTATAAATAAATATTTATAGAAAAAATCTGATGAATTAGCATCATTTTTATATTTCATTTCACGTAAAAAAATAATAGATGTCGCTTAGAACCAACCGGTTTTACATGCATTAAATAAATAGTTTGAGTTCGTGAAACCAAATATTGTCAACTCTATCTATTCCCCCAAATTTTCCCCTAAAAATAAAATGATCAAATTTTTCATCCATTTGACGAAGTCGTCCCTATCTACTATATTATGTACTTATCTTAATCCAGTAATTTATTTGTACAAATTGGGTCTTTCGGTCAAAAAATTTGAAAATTTAGTTACATATACTCAAAAGTCCGTAGAATCGAATGGAGCAACATACAAATTTGTATCTATTTTAGTTTCGGAGTTATACGACGTTAAATTTGAAGAAAAAAATTGGACTAACTTTTTATGTAAACATTGTTATACATTTGTATGTCTGAATTTTTTTTCAGTCGTTCAAAATTACTGAAAATTTGTACACATATAGAAGAAAGTATGCTGAATCCAAATTTGGAACGTACTGGGCGCTAAATATATTAATTTTCGAGATATGAATTTCGTTTGTGTAAAACTGGCGCTGATGTCAGCACCATCTACTGAATTGGTTAAGTAAACATAGTATAGATGGTGTGTATGTTTGTTATAATATTTACCATTTAAATTCGTTTATAATTATTTAAACTAAATAATAATATTATATATAGTTGTATTATTATTTATATAAATAAATAATTTTTTATAAAAAATATCTGATGCATTAATATATAAATAAAAAAATATTCAGTTAATCATTATTTTTTTGGAATTATACGTAAAAATTATTATCAATAACATATACCAGATAATTATTGATATTTTTCGATAAATAGATATCATTTTAATTTAACAAAACTTCAATACTTGTCAGTATTCAATGCAGTAAACTTCTAGTATCGAACCACACATGTCGTGTTAATGTCACTCGTCAAATTCTTATAAGATTCTTATAAAATGGAAGTAATTACACCCAAATCTGGGTTGCTACTAAATTTTGCAGCTGCAGTCGGTACTACAGAACCGGCTTTACGTTTATTGTTCTCAATATTTTTAGGTAAGTTAATAAACAAGTATCAGACCATATATCAAAGTCCATGTTTGTATGGTTTTAGGGTACCCTATAGCTTTATTCCACAGAAGGTTCTTGTACGGAGAGAAGGGGTTGATACAGCACTTGTATTTCGCAATAACGGGGGTGACTATAGGATATTTTAATTATGGAATGGATGTTTTCCACCCTTTAAGTGCGATTTTGTATACTTATTTCATTTGTAAATTATTAAAAGGTAGCTTATTATCATTACAAATTTCCTTTGTTGCGAATTGCTTGCATCTATTATCAGGTATAAATATATAAATTATTTACATATAAATATTCATATAAACAAATATTTTTCAGGCTATTATTTTACCGGTACCGACGACTACGATATAAAATGGACTATGCCCCATTGTGTACTAGTCTTAAGACTTATAGGCTACTCTTTTAACGTATACGATGGTACACAACCAGACGATGAATTATCAAATGAAAATAAAAAAGTCTGTATTCGACAACAACCTAACATAATCGAATATTGTGGATTTATGTGTTTCCCAGCATCATTTCTTGTAGGGCCCCAATTTCCGTATAAAAGATACGAAAATTTTGTCAATGGACTTTACAGAGATTCTGTAAGTTGTATCCAAATTTATTAATTTGTATCTTTAAAAGTTTTGAAGATACAAAGTTTTAAATTTGTATCATGAAATAAACTGTTGAAAAAAAAATGAGCGGTGCAATTTTGCTGAAATTATGTACACATATAAAAGAAACCTTGTTGAATCCAAATTTGTATCGCTCAAATTCATATATCTTTTAGTTTTCAAGTTACGAATTTTTTTACAAAATATTGTCCATTTTAATTTTTTTAACAACTTATCTTGTCTTGAAAAAAAATTCGCTGAAAAAAATCCAGCGGTACAATTTTGCTAAAATTACATACATATATAAAAGAAACCTTGCTGAATCCAAATTTGAAACGCTCAAGTCCCTATCTCTTTTAATTTTTGAGTTATAATTTTTTTAACGACACCAAATATTTGTCCCTATCTACTATCTTTATCTTGTGGATTCAATAATTTAAAAAAATCATATTTCGAAAATTAAAGCCCTAAATATTTTTTTGATATTTTTCCCGAATCTACATCTCCAAATTAGGGAGACATGACATGTTTCCCCTAAAAATAAAATGATCAAATTTTTGATCCATTTGAGGAATTCGTCCCTATCTACTATTATTTCTACTTGTCTTATTCCAGTAATTTATTTGTATAAATTGGGTCTTTCGGTCAAAAAAATTGAAAATATGGTTACATATACTCAAAAGTCCGTAGAATCGAATGGAGCAACGTACAAATTTGTATCTCTTTTAGTTTCGGAGTTATACGGCGTTACATTTGAAAAAAAAATTTAGACTAACTTTTTATGAAAACATTGTCATACATTTGTATGTCTGAATTATTTTTCAGCCGTTCAAAATTACTGAAAATTTGTGCACATATAGAAGAATGTATGCTGAATCCAAATTTGGAACGTACTGGGCGCTAACGATATTTATTTTCGAGATATGAAGTTTTTAAACATTACAAACATTTGTGAAAATTTATTAATTGTTTATATGTTTCAGGATAACATAAATGATCGACCTGATAGTATTATACCTGGTCTGAAGCGTTTGGGAATAGGTATAACATACCTAACAATTTTCCAAATTGGGTCTATGTTCCTAACAGAATCTTTTTTGTTATCAAATGAATTCAATGACATATCTTTTGTGAGACGGCTGTTTTATTTAGCATTTTGGGCTCGTTGTCAACTATATAAATATATTTCTTGCTGGCTGATTACTGAAGGGGCTTTAATAATGTTCAGTAAGTATTTTTCAGTAGTTTCTCCACTGTAGTTATGAGTGACCGTGAAATAAACATCTATAAACACTAGATATAAAAAATATTCGTTATAATTTTGTACAACTAATTTATACACCCAAAAATGGTTAAGAAAACTTGTTAATATTTTTCTTATTCTTCTATAGGTCTGTCTCACAATGGGAAAGATGCCAATGGCAATACTCAATGGAATGGTTGTGAAAATGTCAAATTATTCGTTTTTGAAAATACGACAGAATTTAATCATTATATTCTGTCATTTAATATTAATACGAATCAGTGGTCGGCCCAGTATATTTACAAACGATTGAAATTTTTGGGAAATCGCTACCTGAGCCAATTATTTACCCTGGGATTTTTAGCTTTGTGGCACGGCTTTCATAGTGGATACTACGTCACATTTTTCATGGAGTTCTCAGTTATGTACTTTGAAAAAGATGTAAGTAGATTTTTTTCAGCGATTCAAACTTACTGAAAATATGGGTACATATAGAAGAAAGCATGCTGAATTCAAATTTGGAACGTACAAGTCACTATCTCTATTATTTTCGGAGATATAAAAATTTTAATGGCAATAAAATCAAAATTTTTGTTACCCTTTAAAATAAGTATGTCTGAAATTTTTTTCAGCGATTCGAATTTGCTGAAAATTTGTATACATATGCAAGAAAGCATGCTGAATTCAAATTTGGAATGTACAGGCATCTATCTCAATTATTTTCGGAGTTATGAATTTTTAATGGCAATAAAATCAAAAATTTTGTTACCTTTTCAAATAAGTATGTCTGAAAATTTTTTCAGCGATTCGAATTTGCTGAAAATTTGTGTACATATGCAAGAAAGCATGCTGAATTCAAATTTGAAACGTACAAGTTCCCATCTCTATTATTTTCGGAGATATTTAATTATAAACTTGGGTCAATTTTACCCAAAAAATTCAATATTTTTCAGCATGTTTCAGACTGAAAATATACTAATTCTGGCTTTATTTTCAGCTGCAATTGCTCCTCAGCAAGTACGAACACGTCAACAAATTCTTTTCGCAAAAACCTGTTAAGTTTATACTTAATATTTTGCTAAGACTATACACATTTTTATTTATGGGATGGTGCCTCGCCCCATTTGTCCTTTTAAAATTCCCGAAGTATTGGCAAGTATTTCAAAGCGTAAATTATGTTGGGTTTATATTTTTCCTCCCTTGGGCAATAATATATAAGCCTATTTTAAAGGCATGTCTAGGAAAACCTACTCCAAAAATAGAGAAGAAAGAATAGATTTTTTTTAGACTTATTTATATTAGTTGCCATTAATTTATTTTGTATTATAGCAAGTAAAATTATTTTATAATCACTGTATGAAGTTTTTTTTAGTTGGTTGTTGAAATAAAACGTACACTAAAAAATGTTTTTCATTTCAAACAGGCACAAAATCTTTTGTATTTTAACGGTACTTGTCACCAAATTAAATTGAAGAAAGTACACTACCTTATGAGTTGATGTTTGGAATGATGGCTTATAAATCTTCAACAATAATAGTTTTTAACACTTATTTAACACAACATATTTTATTTAACACCCACAAAAATATTTGGTTATGTGCAACTTTCGAACAAAGTTATTTATTCAAATGTCACAAAATGTTATGAATTATTATACACATACATTGTTTAAAGTCCGAACTATAGTTTATATATAATTTCAACCAATACTTTATTCAAAAAACGACAAATAATTGCGAAATACGCCAAATATAACCCAACAACTTGAATGTCTTAGCGTAGCCCTCTGGACGAAAACACTGTAAACAACTTCGTTTCTCAATTGAGTTTACAGGTTAATTTACAACGTTTACCACCAATTTACGGGAAAACTATTAGGCAACTATTAATCTACATTAAATTTAGATCACTTTGATGTATATACCATACATGTAACGAATAAAATAACCTCAGAAATTGATAGTGAACAAGAACTTCTAGACTCGGGTTCTTGGCGCGAAGTGCGCGCGCACAACATACGCGCCTTTTGGGTTAAAGATTAAATTTGACCATATATCATCATTTTAAGGGCAAAACTATTATGAAAAACATAATCTACATTAAATTAGGATCAATTTGATGTATATATCATACATGTAATAAATAAATTAGCCCAGATATTTATAAGTGAAAATGATGTTCCCGCTGACTAGACGCGCGCGCACTCAACATACGCGTCTTTTGGGTTCAAGACTTAATTTTACATGTTCCCTCCATTTTAACGGAAAAACTATTATGAAAAACTTAATCTGTATTTAATTCGGATCAATTTGATGTATATATCATATAGCCAACATGTTTTATAAGCATATAAATGAGGACAAAATATTACCGTCGACTTTACCTTATAGATGAGCAGCCTTCCTCGGTAGTCACTTGTATTTCTTGGTACATTACAGCTACCCAAACACCCAGAACTGGAAGGAAATGTTCGGAAAACTTCTTGAAAACACTTTTTCACAAGATTTATAGTATTTAAAACACTGTATATTGTCACAACACTTTATCAACCGGCATAGACTAACCTCACGCGGCAATGTTACCTGATAAACTGTTTTATTTATATAGTCCACTTTGTCCACTGAAAATTTATATAAAAACTAATAAATAAAGTCCTTATAAATAGTTTTTATATATTTTCAAACCCGAAACGCGATTTTTTCCAAGTAAATCAATGCAAAATCGATGGACGATACGCGACCTAACATGGTCGGTTACCAGCCGGTTACCGACTGAAACGAACGCGTTTTAGTTTGCGCAAGGTGTAACTAATTTATTAAAAGTATTGAATGTTTACATCTAAAACTTATTTTAACAACAATTAACAATAGGAATTTAAAATATTTTAATAATACATGACTTAAAACTTATTTAAAATATGAATTGAGTGTCTGGGCCGTATATCATGTCTCCATTGTTGCTATACATTGTTATGGAGTCATTTTGGGTGGAATCTTCTAGGATGATCTCATTGCTTAATGGTTTTTGGACCATCATCTAACATATAATACATACATTTTTAATATTCAAAAAATGGGTGGAAACAATCAAAATTGAATCAAATTTGGCTGTATGTCAATTTTGCATCCCTTATTCAAAAGGGCTGAAATTTGGGCCAAATATACTTTGAACCTTTATTTATCAACCCCCGGAAACAGATTTAAAATATCTGTCCCAGTATTCGAGTTATGAAGTCCTAAACCAAATTGGGTACTAAATTTTTAATAACAAATTATAAGTTTGGTACACAAAAAAGTTTAACCCTTTGCCAATTTTGCACCCCTTATTCAAAAGGGCTGAAATTTGGGTCAAATATACTCTGAACCTTTCTGTATCAACACCCGGTAACATATTTAAAATATCTGTCCCAGTATTCGAGTTACGAAGTCCTAAATCAAATTGCGTCCTAAATTTTTAATTACAAATTATAAGTTTGGTACAAAATAAAGTTTAACCGTTTGCCAATTTTGCATCCCTTATTAAAAAGGGCTGAAATTTGGGCCAGATATACTTTGAACCTTTCTGTATCAACCATCGGTAACAAATTTGAAATATCTGTCCCAGTATTCGACTTACGAAGTCCTAAACCAAATTGGGTCCTAATTTTTTAATTACAAATTATAAGTTTGGTACAAAAAAAAGTTTAACCCTTTGCCAATTTTGCACCCCTTATTCAAAAGAACTGAAATTTGGGCCAAATATACTTTGAACCTTTCTTTATCAACCCCTGGAAACAGATTTGAAATATCTGTCCCAGTATTCGAGGTACGAAGTCCTAAACAGATATGCGTCCTAAATTTTTAAATACAAATTATGAGTTAGGTACAAAAAAAGTTTAACCCTTTGCAAAATTTGCATCCCTCATCCATAAGGGTTGAAATTTGGACCAAATAAACATCAAACCATTCTTTATGAACCCTTATCAACAAATTTAAAATATTCCACCCCATATTCGACTTACTAATTTTTTAAAAATTCAACTTACATTATCAATTGCATTGAGGGCGCTCTGTACACCAAACATGGCCGGCTGCATATCCTGGGGTCCAAGGAGCCCCAGATCATCTCCGTAGGTCAAAACGGGGCCCTGTATGGACTGCAATGGACCCCCTAAAGTCGTATTAAAAGTTGGAAGGGGGAATTGATTTGTTTTTGAAGTGTATTCTTCTTCGGAGATGATGTTCCCGGCTTCGTCTAAATATTGGATTTCTTGGGGAGGTTGGGGTAAGGGTTGCTCTAAATTGGGGGGAAAGGGGAGGATTGTAATGTATTTAAGGGTGAAAACATGGATTATTCTGTACAAAAATTAATTTTAAACATCATTACACTCATTTTAAGGTGTATTATCTACCTGTTTGTACGTCCTCATCTGCAGTGGCGATAACATAGCCATCGGCAGTATTTTCTTTAGGCCCAGGGCTTTGTACAGCCATACAAAGACTGCCATCGGTTGTGCAACGTTGTACAACTGTAGCAACAACTGGTATTTTTATTTGTACGGTACTACCATTCCCAGAATTGGGTGTAGTGGGGGCAGTGGAAGTACCAGCACCTTCAGACGTTTCTGCAGGTGTGGTAGGGGTAGATGTTATTGTTATTTGGCCGTGACGGCGCAAGTCTTCCGCCGTGGCAGGGACCAACATCTGGAAGGGGGTATATGAAGGAATTTGCACACCCAAATTAAGGTGTAGATGATAAGATATGTTGTATTTTTGTAAGAAATT
This sequence comes from Harpalus rufipes, assembly GCA_951394225.1. Taxonomy (NCBI): domain Eukaryota; kingdom Metazoa; phylum Arthropoda; class Insecta; order Coleoptera; family Carabidae; genus Harpalus; species Harpalus rufipes. The sequence continues at coordinate 409,304 of OX596289.1, read as the reverse complement.
GTAAATTTTATTTCAATTTATAAAAAAAAATTGCACCCCTTCCCTAAAAAAATTGAAATATACTTCAAACCTTCCTTTATCTATCCCTGAAAACAGATTTGAAATATCTGCCCCCATTTGTGAGTTATGAATTTTTTAATACACCCCTGTCACAAATATCAAATTTTAAGAAAATTCAGGGGTTGTAAATATAAAGTTTTTCCAATCATATTTTGGGTATGTACAATAACTAAAGCCGTAGATTTCAAAAACTGATGTGCCGATTTGGTTACATATTTATAAATACGGCACATGTTATGAACCAACTTTGAAAAAAATCATTTCCGGCTAAACGGTCCACTTGAGAACAAAATTTATTTGAAAAATATTTCTCAAAATTATATTTTAGGGGGGGTTAATTTGAAACTTTTTTCAAAATTTTCTCATTTTGAAAAACCAGATTATGGGATCAATTTAATTTTCAACATATTTTTTTCAAAAACAAGTACCTTTGTTTATTATTATTAAGTAACCAAATTTTGGGTACATATGTAACTTGACCCGTAGATTCCAAAAATCGATAAGCCAAGTTTCTATATCCACCCATTTTTGGGTAAGGTGCACCCATCCCAAAAATGGGTAGACCTACAAAGTCAGGAGCACGATTTTCTGAATCTACGGATTGTGTTACGTATATAGCCAAAATTTGGTTGTGGGATTTTTATAAGTACGGGCCTGGTGATTTTTCAAAAAATATTGCATAATTGTAAATAAAATCATTTCCGACTAAACGGTTCACTTGAGAACAAAATTTATTTGAAAAAATTTACTCAAAATTAAATTCTAGATGGGGTTAGTTTGAAACTTTTTTCAAAATTCCCACATTTTGAAAAATAGCATTTCGCGGTCATTTTAATTTATAACAAATTTTTCTGAAAACAAGTACCTTTGTTTATTATTATTAAGTACCCAAATTTTGGGTACATATGTAACTCGACCCGTAGATTCCAAAAATCGATAAGCCAAGTTTCTATCTCTACCCATTTTTGGGTAAAAAGCACCGTACCCAAAAATGGGTGGACCTATAAAATTGGAACCTCGATTTTTGGAATCTACGGGTTGTGTTACCTATATATCCGAAATTTGGTTGCGGTATTTTTATTTGTACAACCCTGGCGAATTTTTAAATTTTAATAGTTAGAAATTTTAATTTAGTCGATTTCAAGACAGGGGTGATTTAAAAAAATCGTAAGTCGATTTGGGGGTAAGATATTTCAAATCTGTTTTCGGGGGTTGATAAAGGAAAGTTTGAAGTATATTTGAGGGAAGTTTTAATTTTTTTGGAAAAGGGGTGTAAATTTAACAAACAACAAATCTTTTTGAATTGTATAAAAGGTGTTTAAATAAAAATTAAACAGTGTTTGAGTTTTGTAAGGGTGTATTTAACCCTTACCTGTTTATCACCGGCAGAAAGGACCCTTACAAGTACCGGAATTCCGTTCAAAGGGCGCAAAAGAGCGAACGGAGTCTGATTGGTCCTTAGAGCCATTTTCATGGCATCTGTGTTTATTGGTTCCACCAAAACACCATTTGTATATCTGTCAAACATACACATACACATATTTTACCCAAAAATGGGTATATACATCCCCAAACCATATAAAAAAATAAATAACCACATTTTATTTTAAACATATTTTATTATAAATAACATTTTTCTAAACCTACCTTACTCTGGTGGGTTGCGAATTGGTTGAGGTGGTTCCACCTCCAGCTAAGGCCGCTCGGGTGGGCCCTGCACCACTGGGACAGTGCTCCAATGCGGGGGGCTCGGGTAAAGGGGCGATATTATCAGCAGGCATAGTTACACCATGTTGATATTGTTCGTGGTTGCGTAAAGCAATACGTTTAGGGAATTCCATTTGGCATATTTGGCAACTGTAGCGGGGTTTGTCTGCGCGCTGATGGGCCTACACCCAGAAAAGGGTGTGAAGTTAGTGGCGAATTAAGAGGGGGGAAAATAATGGGTGAACAAAATCGATATGTGTTGTATTTTTTAATTATTTGGGGTGTTTTATGTGTTTTTTGACTTACTTTAAGTTTATGGCACATCAAATTGGACATTTGGTTAAAGCCCTTGCCGCACACATCGCATTTATAAGGCCTTTCGTTCGTGTGAGTAAAAATATGGTTTCGCAAATTACCTAAAAATTAATTTAATTTTGACAAATTTAATAGCGTGTAAGTCCAAAATGATAAAATTTTAAAAAATCGTAACTTAAAAACTAAATGAGATAGGGCCTTAATCGTTTCAAATTTGGATTCAGCAAGGTCTCTTTCATAAGTATTAATAATTGAATCGCTGAAAAAATATTCAGCAATGATTGTTGCAAAACATGTACTAATAAAAATATATTTTTCAAATTTAATAAGGTATAACTCCAAAAATATTAGAGATACTGCAATGAACGTTACATAAATCAATTCTGCAGACTTTTAACTATATGTAACCAAATTGTCAAAATTTTTGAACAACGGACCCAATTTGTACAAATAAATTATTGAAATAAGACAAGTTCAAAAAACACATTTTTGAAAATTGGCAATTTCTTGATCAAATTAAAAAAATCTTAACTTAAAAACTAAATGAGATAGGGCCTTAATCGTTTCAAATTTGGATTCAGGAAGGTCTCTTTCATAAGTATACATAATTTCAGCAAAATTAAATCGCTGAAAAAAAATTGAGCAATGATTGTTTCAAAACATTTACTGATTTTTGATTTTTATAAGTTTTTGGCCTTTTTAAATAATTATTTCAACTCAAAACTCATTTATCTTACCTTTTTGGTGGAAGGCCTTATTGCAAAGATGGCATCTATGCGGTTTAAGTCCGGTATGAGTTTTTCTATGGCTAATAAGAGTCGAAACTCTATTAAAAGTTTTTCGACAAATTTCACAAACATAAGGCCTTTCGGCGGAATGAATTGCCCGATGTTGGGATAAGGTAGACATTTGTCTAAAGGCTAGGAAGAAATGGAAAGGAATTATGGATAATGGATATGGATAACAGATGATTGTTGTGTTGATTACAACAATAAAATAAATTCCTACCTTTTCCACAAGTATTGCATTGAAATTTCCTTTCGTCAGTATGCGTCGGTAGATGTCTCATTAGGGTATACTGGTGCCCAAATTCCTTGGCGCCTTAATTAAACACGATTTTAAAAACACTTTTAAACAATCATTAAATAACTTACAAATTCCGCATTCGAAAACTTTGACGTGTTTGCCATCTCTAACGACGTATTTAACTAAATGTGATTGCTCCATTTTTACCGATTCGGTTTTATACGGAACCGCTAATTCTATCGGCATTTTATTAAAATCGTTCAACAGATTTTGATTATTTTCGATAGAAGATATACAGATATTATCTGAAGATATGATTTCTTCAGAGGATAAGTTGTATTCTGGGTTTGTGAGGTCCTCCATATCGTTTAGAATAAGGACGTCACTGTTTTTCGAATCTGTCTTTTCTTCTTTGATGTAAATGTCTTGAATACTGAATAATATTTGTGAAAGGTTTTGTCAAAATTTGTTTATTTATTTACCTCAAAACGGCTCTTTCACTATTGTAAGGGTCGTTAGACAATCCTAACTGTTCGTTCGGCATGTTTTCTGTATTTCTTTTACTCTGTTTCGCAAATTTTTTTGATGAGATTGACGAACACGACGCGCTGTCTGTCACTATCTTTAAACGGATATTTACATTGTTGCGATACTACTCTCTTCAATAACCAGACGATGTAATTAAATTTTAAATTTATAATTTGACACATTTTTAATGATTTTTTGACGTTATAAATCGTTGTTTTAATTTTGAAAACAATTTGGAGAGTGTTAAACAATTTTTTGTTAAAAATAAAAAGAATGTGTTAAACAAAATTTGACGAATTTTTAGAGCGGAGTGTGCCCGCCATTGCCTTCTAAAAAACGTTTTGGAATCGTTGGAATTGTTGGGGATTAATAATATATCGTTGGAATCATTTATAAATTAATTATTTATTAATAGAAAATATTATTACCGCACATTACAAGTTATTTTCATTTCTAAAACGTTTAATTTCAATTATAAATATTTATTTACAGTATATCGCAAAATTTGACCAATATTTTCATAAATATGAATGAATAATATTATAATTTTGTAATTTCAATGTATTAATTAACAATTTTAATTATTATTTTATTATTTTTTCAAGAAAATTCATTGATTACTACAATGAAATATGTACCTCATTTTGTATTATTGTACTAATTATTAAATATATTGTTGTAATTATTAATTTTCCATATTAAATAATTCAAATATATATTATTTACATATATATAATAAAATTTTGATATATTATTTATTGTTTTTTTGAAAAATGTCCGTGATTACAACAATACCTAACCTATTATAACTTTCAAAATTGCTTTTCTTTAATAATTAATAATGTTTTTAAATATATTATTATATCAAATTAAACAGTAAAGTCTAAAGAATTAATCTATATACTTACCAATAAATATATTGTTGAATTTTTTGCTAATTTTTCACTTTAAAAACGAAAAGTTCTCGCTGGAAAAGAGATGGAAATCTACTGATTGCTTATGAGTGATACATGTCTTATATAGGAAATATAGATACCAGTAGTCCCAAAACTATTTTCAAATTAATAATTAATTAATAAATAGATCAATATATGTACATATAATTAATTAATAAAATTGTTGATACAATATTATATACAATTTATTTTATACACAAAAATAATTTTGTTACTGACAATTAAAATTTAAATATTCACAACGTCAGTAAATATAAAGATATTACAACCAAATTTTGGGTATATACATAACTAAATCCGTAGATTACAAAAATTAAGGTGCCGACTTGATAGGCCCACCCAGTTTTGGATATGGCGCTTTATACTCAAAAATCGGTGGAGATACAAACTTGTTATATCAATTTTTGGAATCTACAAATTTTCAAAAAAATTAATTTACGGCTAAACGGTTCACTTGAGAACAAAATTTATTTGAAAAAAGTTACTCAAAATTAAATTCTAGATGGGGTTAGTTTGAAACTTTTTTCAAAATTCCCACATTTTGAAAAGTATCAGTTCGTCATTTTAATTTGTAACAAATTTTTCTGAAAACAAGTACCTTTGTTTATAATGATTAATTAACCAAATTTTGGGTACATATGTAACTCGACCCGTAGATGCCAAAAATCAATAAGCCAAGTTTCTATCGCCACCCATTTTTGGGTAAGAGGCACCCACCCCAAAAATGGGTAGACCTACAAAATCGGCACCTTGTTTTTTGGAATCTACGGATTGAGTTATGTATATACCCAAAATTTGGTTATGAGATTTTTATAAGTACGGGCCTGGTGATTTTTTAAATGTTAATGCATAATTGTAAATAAAATCATTTCTGGCTAAACGATCCACTTGAGAACAAAACTTATTTGAAAAAAGTTACTCAAAATTAAATTCTAGATGGAGTTAGTTTGAAACTTTTTTCAAAATTCCCACATTTTGAAAAAGAGCATTTCGTGGTCATTTTAATTTGTAACAATTTTTTCTGAAAACAAGTATCTTTGTTTATAATTATTAATTAACCAAATTTTGGGTACATATGTAACTCGACCCGTAGATGCCAAAAATCAATAAGCCAAGTTTCTATCGCAACCCATTTTTGGGTAAGAGGCACCCACCCCAAAAATGGGTAGACCTACAAAATCGGCACCTTGATTTTTGGAATCTACGGATTGAGTTATGTATATACCCAAAATTTGGTTATGAGATTTTTATAAGTACGGGCCTGGTGATTTTTTAAATGTTAATGCATAATTGTAAATAAAATCATTTCTGGCTAAACGATCCACTTGAGAACAAAACTTATTTGAAAAAAGTTACTCAAAATTAAATTCTAGATGGAGTTAGTTTGAAACTTTTTTCAAAATTCCCACATTTTGAAAAAGAGCATTTCGTGGTTATTTTAATTTTTTCTGAAAACAAGTATCTTTTTTTTATAATTATTAATTAACCAAATTTTGGGTATATATGTAACTCGACCCGTAGATGACAAAAATCGATGAGCCAAGTTTCTATCGCCACCCATTTTTGGGTGTAATGTACCGTATCCAAAAGTGGGTAAACCTACAAAATCGATACCTTAATTTTTGGAATCTACGGATTGTGTTATGTATATACCCAAAACTTGGTTGCGGAAACCTTATTTGTATAGCCTTGGCGAATTTTTAATTTTTGATAGTTAAGAAAGGATTATTTGAATAATTTATTGACAGAGGTTGTTAAAAAAATTCATAAATCCATAACGGGAAAAGATATTTCAAATCTGTTTGCGGGGGTAGATAGAGGAAGGTTTGAAGTATATTTAAGGTATGTTTTAATTTTTTTGGGTAAGGGGTGCAAATTTCACAAAGGGCTAAACAAAGATTTAAATTTTTGATAAAATATTTATTTACAATTTTTTAAATACATAATGATTTTAATAAATAAATCGGCGCATACATATGGCAGTTGAAGCTACTACTTTATAACAATGATATTATTTGATACGTATAGTTTTTTTACAACAAAAAATATATTAAAATCAACAACAATCGTATTGAAGGTCTTGTGTTTTTGGCTAAGTTTATTGCGGATTTTAAAGCCTTGTCCCTTTCTTTGAACAAATTTTTCGCTAATATTCTCATTTTAGTATTTCGATCATCAAAATTAGCATTCGTAGAATTCGTCGGGACATTAACATTGCAGTAATCTTGGTCGCAACATGACACACAAATCTAAAGCAACAATAATCGCATATCAAATTGATTACAACAATGGTCAAATTCGTAATCTCTTACCAGTTGACTGTCTATATGAACACAGCCAACTTTACTCTTTTGGCACTCAATTTCCGTAGCACATTTTTTATTTACAAGAACGCTTGTGCCGTGGGAATCCATAATATGTAAAGTGTGACAGAATGTTTGTCCTGAAAAATGCACCGAACACTAGTACGTTATAAGAGACTGCAGTTCTCTTTGTAAAAACGAAAGAGTTTTTACTTATGTTACTTGTAAAGGATAAAGGAGTATTGTTAAAGAAAGAATAGATGTTTATTTGAAGTTTCTTGAGCAGAGAATGTCTGTAAAACTCTTTGAAATATTTGTAGAAAATTTGTTACAATTTCAAGAAATAATATCTCCAAAACTAAAAGAGATGCAAAGTTAAACGTCACAAATTTGGATTCACCTTATAATTTTCTATATGTAGACAATTTCAGTAAATTTAATCCACTGAAAAAAAATTCAGCTAAAAAAATGTCAAGAATTGCACTCACAAAAATAAGTTTAATAACTTTTTCAAATTTACCGGTCAATAACTCCAAAACTAATAAAGATACGATCATGAGCTTTACGCCATTCGATTCTACATACTTTTGACTATACTTAACCAAAGTTTCAAATTTTTTGACCAACCGGCCCAATTTATACAAATAATGAACCGAAATAAGACACCCATACAAATTTTTCAGATTAGTCAAAAATTTGATACCCTTATTTTTTGGTAAAACATATGGTAACCTACTAATTTTGGGTCGTGGATTACGGGAAAAATATCCAAAAAAATCTAGGGGCCCTAGTTTTTGAGATATATAACAGGGATTCCCAACATTTCCATATTACTGAATAAAAAAAATTGTATCTCTGAAATTAATTGATATAGAGACTTGTAGTTTCCAAATTTAGACACAGAAGGTCATTTTGTATATGTGAGCATAGTTTCATTATATTTTAAAATCTGAAAAAAAATTCAGCAATATTTGTTTCAAAATATGTACTGACAAAAAATATATTTTTCCAATTTGACTGTGTATAACTCCAAAAATATTAAAGATATTGCAATGAGCTTTACGGCATTCGATTCTACAAACGTTTGACTATATCTAACCAAAGTTTCAATTTTTTTGACCAACCGGCCCAATTTATACAAACTGTAAACCGAAATAAAACATCCATACAAATTTTTCAGATTAGTCAAAAATTTGATACCCTTATTTTTTGGTAAAACATATGGTAACCTACTAATTTTGGGTCGTAGATTACGGGAAAAATATCAAAAAAAATCTAGGGGCCTTAGTTTTTGTGATATTTAATAGGAATTTCCTAAATTTTGATATTACTGAATAAAAAAAATCGTATCTCTGAAACTAATAGAGTTATAGACTTGAGCATTTCAAATTTAGATTCACCAAAGATTATTCTATAGGTATACAAATTTTCATTAAATTTGAATCGCTGAAAGAAAATATATGTGCAAAATCATACCAATATAAAATATTACTATTTATTTTACAAAATTAAATGAATATTTTTTGCTTTATACATCAACATTAAAAACTCTTTCAAAATCTGGAAACCATCTCCATGGTTCACCAGGTGCACTTACCCGCCGTACAGGGCCTATCAATTGCATATTGATTGCAGACAATATTATCCGATACATTGACACACATATAACACGTCACCGAGTAACCATTGTGGGCATCATCTCCTCCGAGGTCCTCCAGGTGGTTGTCTGGAAGAGCAGGAGTCGCAAAAATGCAGCTCAGCAACATTGAGAGGCGGAACATAGCCTGAAATAGGTTTAGAACCATGGACACAAATTCTAGAATAAAGCGAGTTTATTTTGTTGGTAGTTTTTGTGTTTAGGGGTTGGTATCTTGTAAACTGGAGGGTGGACAATGTTCTAGTAGCCATTTTTGGATTCCCTGGACTTTTTTACATAAGTGTAGTAATTTTTAGCCAAATCTATGATGGACCCTTTTTAGTAAACGGCAAAAGTTTGAATATGCATACAAAATTATTTAAAAAGATATTGAAAATTAGGACAGTATCAACTTTTAAAATTCATATCTCTGAAAATAATTGAGATAGCGACCTGAATGTTGCAAATTTGAATTTAGTGGATCTTTTTCTAGAAGAATGTGTATTTTTAGCAAATATGAATCGCTGAAATATTTTTCAGCAACGATTGATCATTTCAATGTATATTTAATATCTGATTCAACAAATACAAAATTTCATATTTCAGAACAAATACAACGTACAAATATTATGTTACATACAACATCTTCATAATATAAATATGTGAAATATGACACATATGTCTGAAAAAATGTCATCATTTATCTTCGAAAATTTTCATGAAATTTGCAAAGCCTTCTCAGATCCATTTCCATCTCTGAAAGACATAAGTTTGGGGGTGTGCACAGTCATTTGTTTAAAGAGTCAGACACTCTCTTGTTTCTCAACCGGAAGTGGGGAAGCGTACCGGAAGAACAAAGCAAAAATGCGGGAATAAAACTCGTATGTTGCCTGGCAACTTTCAAACGGGGATCTTTTGTTTAAATAAACGGGAATTAATTTGCATAATTTTCTTTTGTAAGGGTATATCCTTTATTTTTAAATTATTATTAAATAAATATTTTTCTAGTACATTTTATAAAATTTATGAGAACTGTACGTTATAATATGTTTATTATAAAACCCTCATAAATATTCTAGCCCTATGAACAATTTAAATCCGTTAGGCTTAAGGGAATTGTACTTTTTCGGCCCTAACGCACTATTTAATGACTTTAAGCCCTCGTACGCCAATGTAATCATGTAATATTACGTCCTCCTTTTTGCTCATACATATTTATGTAACTTAAATTATACTTAAATACATGCAAAATGTATAAAATTTGCAAATTTGTAATTGTGAATTCCAAAGTAAAAATGTAAATTCTTCAGGTGTATTAGTCCGCACAAGTAAAATTTAATATCAAAAAATAGTTCCTTATAAAAATATATTCGCAATTTTATCCTTTTGGATTTGTGATAGTAAAACAATTGAATCCGAACAGTTCCCTGGCGTCCCATTGGTGGGAATCCCCGACGAATATATCTTAAAAATATCTCATTGGACTTCTCTAAAATATTCATTTCTCCAGGGTGGTATTCAGGGATTTTTATTCATCTCAAACGTAAAGATATTGACAAAGAAAATCGTTTATTTTTACTGCTCTGTAAAAGGATGACTTTGAAAGGCTGTAACTTCTAAACTAATAAAGATACGGACCTGAACGTAGTCTCATTCGATTCTATGGACTTTTGTGTATAAAATATATCTATTCTTTCGAGTAATTGTTAACACCTAATCCACATCACAGTCGAAAAATTACCCACAATTAATAAAATATAAAAGATAATTTCACGGCGCTTTATTTAGTAAGACCATTGTATATTGTAAAAAGTATAATTTATGGGTACTCCATTAGGGTGTAAAAAGATAAAAATTACCCTGATACGCCACTGTTCTTGTTAAGAAATATTTATTATAGGATTTTACGCGCAGAACGGATGAGTAAATTTTTATCTTGAGTGTACGGAGCATTTATTAAAATATCAGATAACTTGTTTGTACTACATCTCTTATGTAATTGAAAAATCTTTAGAGATATTAAATTTCTGTTATACTGAGTTTGTTTATACAATAAAACAAAATATGTACATTAAACAAATGTTTAAAGAAATTTAACTTATAATATTTTATCGTTTCAACGATTCAAAATTGATGAAGCTCTGTACACATATAAAAAAATAAGTACCCTAATTGTTTATAAAAGTTTTTTCTAAGCTGTCAGCATCATTTTGTTATTTGGGATTTTAAGGATAATCTTAAAATTTTCTTGAAATATAATTAATGTAATAAGCATCCTCGATACATCGACAACTTTAAATTAAGTTACAGACCCTTCACGCCCTTAAGGTGTTAATTTGATAATGTACACCAAGTAACCTTTCCGTAAATAGGATTAAGAGTTAACTAAAATATTTAAGTCTTAAAGTTAGTCGAAAAGTTTGGGATAACTAATGAATACAAAGAGAACAAAGTCGAAAATACTTGTAGGAAAGGATATACATAATACATTTATGGAACTATTCATAGTTTTAACACAATAAAGGATGGTATACATATGTAGAAGAGTCCATAGAATCGAATGGCGTAACGCACGTCAATGTATCTTTTACCGTTCATTAGTTATCGGCCGGCAAAGTCTAAAAAACTTGTGACATTTGTAATTATAACAAAAATTCATATCTTCTAAACTAAGGCCCAGGGATTTTTTTTATTATTTTTCCCGTAATCAGTGGGTATAAATTATGAGGATATAATACTTTTTAACAAAATACAGGCTGATCGAGTTTTTTATGACCTACTGAGATTTTCAAGGTGCCAATTTTTAATTATTTGCATATTAATATTGTATCAGCTGAACACGACAATTGAAAATTGGTACACATATGTACAAATGCCCATAGAATCGAATGGAATAACGCCCGTCAAATTATCTTTTACCGTTCAATAGTTATAGGCCGGCAAAGACAAAAAAAACTTGTGACATTTCTAATTAAAACAAAAATTCATATCTTTTAAACTAAGGCCCAGGGATTTTTTTTATTATTTTCCCGTAATCAGTGGGTATGAATTATGAGGATATAATACTTTTTAACAAAATACAGGGTGGTCGAGTTTTTGGCGACCCATTGAGATTCTCAAGGTACCATTTTTTGATCATTTGCTTGTTAATATTGTATCAGCCCAACACGAAAATTGAAAATTAGTATACATATGTAGAAAAGTTCATAGAATCGAATGATGAAGTCCGTATGCTTCTATCTCCACCCATTTTCGGGTTATGGGCTCTGGAATCCAATACAAAAATCTGATTTATTATTTGAGCCAAAATCAATATCGCCCATTCTTCCCGTAATTAAATAAAAAATTCATGACCAATATCTTGTATCAGGGGAACGATAAATTGTCTTCCGACATCGTTGGATGATTAAATTTGAAACCAAGATGTCAGACATCCACAGACCGAGATCAGGACAATACTATAAAGCCGCAATTTAAACTTTTCTAATTACATTTTAAAAACGTATTCGACGAATAAATCGAGCGGAGAGAAATCCTGCTGACACAGCAGGAAATTTGCAGGAGTGCTGACGGTCTATCAGGAAAAAATATATGTGAAATCGGAAAATAATGTATGATGAAAATGTGTTGAGTTTAGGGGTGTTTTACCCCTAAAAATAAAAGATGCAAGGTGTTGTACTGTACAGGGTTGGATTCAGCAGAATTTTCTACATATGCTTACTAAATTTTAACTTTGTAGGATTACTGGTACATTTTTTATATAAACATATTTAAAAAACCATTATGGACACATTTTCACAAAATGACAAATAAATTCAAGAACTGAAACCCCAAAAAAATTAGTTTAAAAAGCTGTAACTTTGAAACTAATTAAAATACGGACCTGTACGTTACGGCAATCGATTCTATGGATATTTCTACATAAATATACATATTTTAAAATAAATTGTATGATTGATACATAATTGAGAATTAAAATTCTAAAATCAAATAAAAAAAATTGGTCAAAAAATGACCACCCTTATTATGGGGGAAATATACCATGCCCCCCCCCTAACTTACACCTGTACATTACGGGAAAAATACTGAAAAAAATCCTTGAGCCTTAGTTTATGAAATATGAACTTTTTAAAATTGTTTAACCACAAAACAGGGGTATGTTTAAAGGGCTGTAACTTCTAAACGGAGGAAGATATTTTAAATCTGTTGGCAGGGTTGAAAAGAGCAGGGTTGAGTTGTGTAGTAAGTGTAGTTTTAAGGGTAGCAAAAAATTGTACAGTTTTTACAAATAAATTTGTATATGTTTAAAAAATTACCATTAATTTTTTAGAATAAAGTTGTTTGTGTTTGCGGGTTCCTAATTAAAAAAATAGGGGTTGGACAATTATGTGCTATAGAGGGTTGAATTCAGCAGACTTTTTTACATGAGCACACCCAAAATTGGGCATATTTATAGGGGCATTTTTCTGGTAAATTGGCAATAAATATAATGAAAACTTGAGCGGTATATTTTAAAATATATATTGATGTTCTTATTAGAATATTTTGCATATTAAATTATTCCTACACCAATTCGGTAATCTTCTGAATTTATTAATTAAATTTCAATAAATTTTCATCTATAATATTCATTCACAACACCATATTCATTAGATTAAAACAGAAATCATGTTCATACAATTAAACTAATTATCTTCTATTTGTTGTTATACTAGCTAATTAACCTTTACCGTATGTCTGTGATTGACTCAGACAATGTATATTGTTCGTAGATTCATATACAGCTTAGGGGTATCAATTATCTTAAACTAGTACGCCTAAAGCAACAAATGAACATCGGTAACACTTGAACATCAACGTACAACATCCTATATAAATTATAAATAATTTTTTCTCAAATATACAATTGTTTTCGGCATTTCATTTGTAATAAAGCATGGCTAAGTTGATTAAACAGTTGAATAATTCATCTCAATCCAATTTCCGGTATTCCCATTTGTCGGCGATGTTCACTTGTCATATTTAAACCAATGACAATTATTCTCTTATACCTTCAATTTATATTTGGACGTTAATAAAAAATGAATGTATCACAAATCATAAAAATCTGGTCCACGGAAGAGTAGGCTATGGAAAATCCATACTCAGTGGAAGGGGTATTTAGAGTGGGGGTAAAGATTCATTAAGCAACGCTCACTAGATGGGTTGCGAATAGATACCAAAACAACAGAATTTTGTATAAATTGTTTGGTACCACTGACACAAATTATAAATTACCAACATAAATAATTGTCTTAATTAAATACATATACAAAGTTTGTTTAACTTTACTGGAAATATAGAATCTTTAGCAAGAAACTTTCTGTATGGAATTTGAACAAAATACATAGAACTGACGGAAGGTAATGTGCTGGTCTGCGTGAAACATTTTATAAAATGCAAGTAAAATACATGCTTCTAATGCTAACGATTGTTCAATGAGGTCATTGACCTCTTAATTGCGCAAAGTTCAATTGTCACAGATGGTCGCCTAGCAGCTAAAATTGTTTGTTATTAAATTTGAAACAATAAATACTGAAATTTATTTCTGTAATTTATATAATTTATAATGAAATAAAACCGTCACAAAATTAATTTTCTAAAATTGCTTGCTATAATGTCAAAAACATTTATTCGTTTTTAAATTTATTACTGCAAGGAATATTCAGCAATTTTCAGCGTTTCGCCGCTGAAAAATCAATCAAGTGAGCCATGAAAAATAAATATTGAACAAGATATAATATAAGATTGGTGTAAAATTGCTAAAATAAATTTTATATTGGTGACCCCGACGTGACCTGCACGTAAATGAAATATTAATTACATAATTTCAGATTGTTTTCAGTCTCATTAAAAAAGAATACAAGAATAGCTAAACAACAAGGATAATATTAACCTATAAATGAACTCTCACAAAATATTTGTTTATATCTCTTTCCAAATTTTGACTCACTTTCTGTAACTTTCTTTACTGTCCTGGGACTCCTGTTGCTTCCAAAAGGACAATAAAATATCCTACTACACCATTATCCCGGAAAATCGAAATATCGACAGAATTCTCATATCAGACACAGGTTGAGATAGATACAAATCATCACAAATTCTAATCGGAAAAAAGTCTCCAGAGGGTTAACTATACTTATCAATATCTTGAAAACCTGAAGAGATATAAGAATGGGCTTTGCGCCATTCGATTCGTTGGACTTTTCTACATATAGTACGACATTTTCAATTATTTTTATTTTATAGTTCGAATTTAACGAATAAATTAATAAAAAATGAGCAATTATAACAAAAAAATGTTCATAAAGTTATTATATGTTTAGAGTACAATATCTTGAAAACTTTAAGAGATCTGAACCTGTACTTAACGGCATTCCATTCTATAAACTTTTCATCAGATGTGTACATATTCCCAAATAAATTGTATGATTGGTACATGTTTGGTGTTAAAAAAATCAAAATAAGAGAAAAATTCCAAAATATCGAAAAAATGACTACACCCATTTTTGGGTAAAAGGTATCATATTACTCTAATTTAGGCCAGAGATTACGGGAAAAATAGTGAAAAAATTCCCAGGACCGTTGTATCCAAGATATGAATTTTTTAATGTTATTGAATTTTACAAAAAACATCCCGAAAACTTTTTTCTGTTCATAGAGCTGTATCTCCGAAAATAATTAAGATATCAATTTATACCTTGTGGCATTCGATTCCTTGGACTTTTCTACATATGACACAATATTTTCAAATTTTTATAATAACTGGTTTAAAAAAAATGAGCATTGATATAAAATATGACAAAATTGGTTAACTGAAGTGAATAATTTAATACATAATGTATGTCATATTTTCTTGAGAATTGGTATACATATGTAAAAAACTATGTCAAATCCAATGCTGATATTTTTAGAAGGATATTTCACACCCATTTTAAGGTATAATTTACTAACCCAAAACTGGGTAGATACAAATTATTTTTTTACGGCATTTAATTCTACGTATTTTTTAATACATAATTACATTTTTTTTATAATTTTTTGTGCCCCCCAACCAGTTTCTCCAGGGTGTCCAAAATATCTCTTCATCTCTCCACATTATTCGTCTTTATGGAATGTCTAAAACATCAGAGCATCACAAAGTTGGATAGAAATGTTTAACCCGACCAATCATGGCTCGAGAACAATGTCAGGACCGTCATTAACAGATTTAATGAACGTTAAAGGCTTAACATTCCAGGGGGGTATTCAGGTCAAATATGAACTATGCAGATAATAATTGTTTTATAGTTCTGACATATCTGAGAACTTTGTAAACTTTAGGGAAAGAAAAATATTGTGTTACGGTCCTGTGAAGTGTATATAACCGTGAAAGAGTGGCTGAACACTGTAAAGTTTTAAAACTTCTTGAAATAAATTATGCATGAAACAAAAGTTTATATGTTTAACCAAACCTTAAAGGAATTAAAAAAAAATGAGTTTATTATCGACCAATGCTGTCTCAGTTAACAACACGAACAACCAATCATAATCGACGATTTAAAATATGCAGGATCTTATATATTTTTCACTCGCGATAAATCGAAGATTTTCGAAGCGGACGAATCAGCAAATCTTATAGAACTGGACAGACAGTTAAGGACAATTTCACCCTTTTCAAACCTTCGGAAGAATCTATCACCCTTATATAACATCCCTTAAAATTGGAGTGTCCGAATATTTAAGCAAATATATAGAAATGTACCAGTAAAATCACTCTCCAACCAAATAGATTTTAACAATAGTTAAACTCAATTTTACGCCTCAATATATCAAAAACTAACAGAAATATAAAGTAGTACGATACGGCATTCGATTCTGCAGACTTTTCTTCTTCATATAAAACCACATTTTTGATATAGATAAATGAATTAAAAATGAGCAATTATTATGAACAACTAAAAAATGATTTGATTATTTTGAATTTAAGTGACAATATATCCAAAACTAAACGAGATACGAAGACGCACGATACGGCATTCGATTCTATAGACTTTTTTTCATAAGTATACATATATATATTTTTTTTGGATAACGGATACATTTTTTGTGTTAAATATACAAAAAAATGAACAAAATTCAAGAATAGGAAAAATCGAGAAAACTGACCATACCTATTTTTGGGTAAAAGGTATCATATACCCCTAATTCAAACCCGCAGATTACGGGAAAAATATGTAAAAAAATATCAGGGCCTTAGTTTTTAAGATATGAATTTTTAAAATTTTGAAACTGTTAAAAAATTTCCTCGGTAAAAACTTGTGTTTGTGAGCTCGTATCTCTGAAAATAATTAAGATAAAAACTTTCACGTTACGGCATTCGATTCTATGGACATTTATTCATATGTACACTTAGTTTCAATTTTTTTAAATAATTGATACAATTTTGGTGTTAAATATATCAAAATATGATGAATGAATTCAAGAAAAAAAAATTGTCATACCCATTTATGGGTAAATGTATTACATATACCTAATTTAAGGGCGTAGATTACGGGAAAAATATGCAAAAAAAATCTCAGGGCCATAGTTTACAAGTTATGAATTCTTAAAAATTTAATAATGTTCACATTTTCCTGTAAAATATTTAGTATTGACAGAGTTTCAGTTTCAGTAATATCAGTAATGTATTCTTGACAATGGAGATATATTATGTAATATACCCTGACATTTTCTTCATAATATAGTTTGAAATTTTAACTTTATAAGTTATAAAGAAATACGTTGTCAATATATAAACCGTCAGAAAAGTTTCAGAAAATTTATGGCAAAAATAATGATTATACCGCAAAAGAATTATAAAGGTTTTTTAATAATCTTTTCTATATCTTTGTTTTATCTCTTATATCACATTTTCTTTTACCCTTACAATATAAGAGATAGAAAAATGTAATATATCTCTTAACATGTGTCGCGATTTCTTAGGGTTAGGAATTTTCATTTACGCTATTGGTCACGCTGAAATATAAATTCAAAGGGTGTAGAAATACTTTGTTTCAGACAATTTTGCTTGGAAGATGTATAAATAGTTTCCGAAGCTTTCTAAACCAATCGAAATTATCAGCTATTTTTTTGTTAAAATTCTTTATCGTATATAAGGGTTGGTAACTCGAAACCAAGATGGTGGCATGTTCTAGTAACCATTTTTGGATTCTACAGACTTTTTTATATAACTATACCCAAATCCATGGTGCATCCATTTTAGCAAAACGACAATTAATAAATTTGAAACTAATAAATTTATCTAAAATGTCTTATCGGGTATAAGGGTCCGTATTTCGAGTCCTACAGAAGGGTAGCTGTTGTAATAGACATTTTTTAATGCAAAGGGTTTGTATAAACCCTCCGGGAATAAAACTTTTTTAATAAGGGATGAAATATATGTGTGAAAATTTATCTCACATTAATTTAACTGCGAAATTCATAGTCATTAATTGGAAGAACTTCCTAACAATTTACTTAACTTTTATTATTCATTTCAACTCCACCCTTTCATAATTGTTTGCTTCAGGACTCCAAAACAGGACCGTATTTACCCAAAAAGTGAGAACCATAAATTACAAAACTATTCGGAAGAAATTTTGAGTTTGCAAGGCTGTATCTCCGAAAATAATTGAGATACGGACCTGTAGTTGGCGGCATTCGATTCTATGAACATTTTTGCATAAGTCTACAAATTTTCATATAAATTGTATTTTTGAAAGAAGATTAACGTTAAAAAATCCAGAATAATAGCAAAACTCTATGATGGGAAGTATGTAAAATAATTACCATACCCAGTTTTGGGTGAAATGTATCATATCCCCCTAGCTTGGGGTCGTAGATTACGAGAAAAATAGTGAAAAAATTCTTAGAGCCTTAGTTTTAGAAATATAAATTTTTAAAAGGAAATTGGTTAAATAAATTCCTGAAAGATTAGTTATGTTTACAGGGCTATAACTCTGAAAATAATTAAGATACGGATCTGTACGTCACGGCATTGGATTTTGCAGACTTTTCTACATATAATACCAAATTTTTGAATCATTGGATTACTTGGTACAGTTTGTACAAATAAATAAATAAAAAATGAGCGATCACCTGTAAAACTGGACATGGTTTTAAAAATATTTAATTAATATTGTATTCATTGAATTTTTTCCCTAATAACAGGTAGGCCTATGTATGAAACCCTGCAGAATCCAATGGTGCAATCGCGGAAGCCATATCTCCCACCCATTTTTGGGTATAAGTAAATATATTTGGACATATTTTTGCGAAAAAATCAAAGTTGTAAATGGGTCTATTTCTAAATCATCCTAATACGTCCCTGTCCGGTTGTAAAAGGAGAGGCAGTACTTAAATCGATTTTGTCTTATCAGCGTTATACAGCGCCGTAGGAAGACGTGGCCGAATAACGAACTATGCTCCTTAACTGTCCTGTGATATGCAGGATAGCCAAACAGGTGGTCCTTCTGGATTTAGAGGGATAAATAATGAACACGGAAGAAAAAAACTGGAAGAGACTCGTGCTGTTTTACGATTGCTAGGGCACCGCCTATTGTTTCTGATAACGCTTTATAAGACATTCGTGGTTCTTTATTTTCTGATATAAAAAAACATGATACCGACAGAGACATAAAATACCATAAAAAAACGTAGATAAAGATGATACTATATTACCAAGAAATATCCAAAAAGTTTTTTTGACTTTGCCGGCCTATAATTACTAAACGGTAAAAGATATCTTGACGGGTGTTACCACATTCGATTCTATGGAAATTTCTACATATGTGTACTAATTTTCAATTGTCGTGTTCAGCTGATACAATATTAATATGCAAATAAGCAAAAAATGACACGTTGAAAATCTCAGTAGGGCATAAAAACTCGATCAGCCTGTATTTTGTTAAAAAGTATTATATCCTCATAATTCATACCCACTGATTACGGGAAAAATAATAAAAAAATTCCCTATGCCTTAGTTTAAAAGATATGAATTTTTGTTTTAATTAGAAATGTCACAAGTTTTTTTGACTTTGCCGGCCTATAACTACTGAATGGTAAAAGATATCTTGACGGGTGTTACGCCATTCGATTCTATGGACTTTTCTACATATGCATACTAAATTTTAATTTTCGAGTTAAGCTGATATAATACTACCAATTTAAAAACTAAAAAATGGTACCGTCAAATATTCAGTAACCCACTAAAAGTTCGACCATCCTGTATTTAAATAAAAAGTATTTTATTCCCCTAATTCAAGTCCGCTGATAACGGGAAAAATAATAAAAAAAAAATCCCTGGGCCTTAGTATATTTATATTAGGATATATTTATATTTAAACTTTATTGAAAATTGTTATTTTTGCTCAGAATGTTAGTTAGGTTTCAAGGGCTGTATCTCTGAAAATAATTGAGATACGGACCTGTACTAGGTTTTTACCTTCCATCACCTTTGGGTAAGGAAGGTATTGTCTTCAGTCAAAAAATTGAATGCCGTGTTTTCGATGAATAAGCACATTTTGAGGAATAGAATACGAATTTACTATCTTAGGATGATGTCTATATGTGTGTGTGTGTGTGTGTGACAATCGTTACCATTATTATTTGGAGATACAAAAACCTATAAAGAAACAATAGGAATCAATATTGTGTTATTTTTTATTATACCTATTTTTGGGTGTACCAGTCTGCATGAATTACGCATTCTCTTCATTACATATTGATTCATGTTATAACAATTTACCTTTCAGAAAATTCAGCCAAAAATATATTTTTTCAGCATCCCCGCATCTGAAATTCATTCACCCAATCAATCGAATCCCTTTGTTTTTTCACGTGGGCTTAGACAACAAATTTAGTTCATATCTGGTTCTGTTCAAATAAAAACATTTTTAAAATTTCCATCAGAATTGACGCAAATAAACTAACCCTGTTATCGAATTGGGGAAATTTCAATATTTTATTATAAATTTCTTATCTTTCTCAAAGTTGAAGTTTGGCATTTTAAAGTATATTATGTTCCAAGGTAAAATGCAAGCAATCTTCCAAGGAGCTAAGCAACAGATAGATGCCTTTGTCTTAAGGACGATTACTTATATAAAGGATTAGAGTATTAGGTTGAATTCGCTTCTAAGCTGAGATTACAATAGGATTAATATAGATAAGCCAAAACCACAATTTACTACAAGAAGGAATATATTTAAGTAACCATATAAATTATATTTTAAAAATGATTTTTTTAACAAAAAAAATATTGTATTTGGAGGTGCATACTCCCAAAACTAAGAGGTATAGAGTGTCGTACTATACAGGATTGGATTCAGCACACTTTTCTACATATGTGTACCAAATTATAACTTTGTAGTATCACTGGAACATTTTGTATATAAACATATTCAAAAAATGACCAATTTTATAATTAACTTTTTGAGTTATATGGCAATTTTTTGTTCATATCTCAAAAACCAGACGGCGAAAACTGTTCTAACATTAATTTTTGGATTCTATAGACATTTTTACATCAGTATACCAAAAATAAGCCAACTGTATGATGGACCTATTTTAGCAAAATGACAATAAATACATTCAAAAATATAAAAAATTATAAAAAAATGTATTTAAAGGGCTGTAATTTTGAAACTGATTAAGATACGGACCTGTACGTTACGGCATACGATTCTATGGACATTTTTACATAAGGATACATATTTTATAATAATTTGTATGATTGATACATAAGTTACAAAAAAAATCCGATATATAAACAAAAAAAAATAAAATAAAAAAATGACTATCTGTATTTTGGGGGAAAAACTACCATACCCCCCTATATCGGACCTGTAGATTACGGAAAAAATATTGAAAAAAATCCCAGGGCCTTAGTTTTCAAAATATCATTTTTTAAAAATTTGAAAATTGTTTAAAAAATCCTACAAAACGCGGGTAAGTTCAAAAGGCTGTAACTTTTAAACCAATAAAGATATTTAAAATCTGTTTATGGGGTTGAAAAGAGCAGGGTTGAATTGTATGATAAGGGTAGTTTTATTGATGGCAAAAAAATAGTACAGCATTTGTACAGATGTTTAATAAATTATTTTTTAATAAAATTAGTCGTGTTTGGAAGTTCATAACTCGAAACCAAAATGGCAGCCACTGTTCCAGTAATCATATTTAGATTCTCCATACTTTTTTACATAAGTATTCTCAAAATTAGTCAAATCCATGATGAACCCATTTTAGTGAAATACCAAAAAAAAAAACTTTAAAATTTTTGGATGTACTGTTTTATATTGGGTATTCTACTTGTTAAAAGTAATTCAACTGTCTGTCCATCTTCTATTGACTGCGAATTCGATCGTCAATTATTCTTGGCCCTGTTCAAGCCATCCAGGACCGTACCATAAATTTTCTTGACAAAGAGAATCACTCAATGTTTGGCTATTGATGTACTGGAATTTCAATACACGTAAATTAAATTAACTAGATTTAGCATTTAACCTAGTAGGGTGTGGTAATTCTCAAAACTGGTGCGAGTTGTTTATGTTAAACAACAATTTATTTTCAAAAAGTGTACGAATTCTTAATTTAGATTCAAGGCTTTTTAAGTTTATTTGTTCTAATACAGATTCCCGATCCTGAAAATAGTCTCCGGGGTCCTGAAACTTCCCGGAGGGAATTTCAGGGTTTATTTCGTTCAGGAAAGGTCAAAGCGTGAAAAGATTTTATTTGAAAACATTTACTAACTTCGTGTCAAAAAACATTCGTAATTTTCGGGAAGTTTCTTCCAGGCAGAAAGAAGTTATCCATCATTTTAGTCATTTACTTTTTCCGCTAATCTGTTTTTTTATTAAATTAGAAGAATAATCTTTTATTATTTCCACAACGATGAGTAAGATAAATATTTGTTACCAATGTTACAGTGACAGGAAAACGCCTTCAACGGAAAAAAATATGAGTTTAAGAACTTGTATCTCGGAAACTAAAAAAGATACAAAGATAACAGTTACAGATTTGGATTCTATGGACTTTTTTCTATAAGTGACCATATTTTAAATTTTATTAATGAACTGATACGATTTTTATTTAAAGATATCTGAAATAACATCTATGACAAAAATTCTCAAAATGGTCAAAAATTTGATACCTTTATATTTTGACGAAACATATCACACCCCCTTAATTCGGACCTGTAGATTACGAGAAAAATATTTAAAAAATTCTTAGGGCTTTAGTTTAAGAGATATGTAATATTAAATCTTATTAAAAATTGTTATTTTTTCATCTGAAAAATTATTGAGTTTCAAGGGCTGTATCTTTGAAAATAATAGAGATATGGACTTGTACGAGACGGCAATCGATTTTTTGTACATTTTTCTATAATTTTACTGGTTTTCAAATAATTGGCACTATTGATATCCATTTAACAAATAAAATTCCAAAAGTATATCCAGAAAAATTGAAAATAATTACTACCCATATTTTTGGGTAACATGTACGATATATCCCTAATTCGGATCTGTAAAGTACGGGAAAAATAAGGAAAAAAATCGCAGACTCTCAGTTTTTGAAATATCTGTATTTGAACTTAGTTGAAAATTGCTTTTTTTCTAACGAAACTTTATTGAGATTAAAGGGTTGTATCTTTGAAAATAATGGAGATACGGGCCTGTACTAGGCAAATTTCGATTTATTAGACTTTTTTCTATAAGTGAACCAATTTTTAAATTATTTGTACGATTAGTACATATTTATTTTAAAATTGAACAAAATGTAACAAAAAAATATTTTTTTCATTCAAATAAAAGTGTCATATCTTTTTCCTACTTCTTATTATACATTCATCCCTCGTACACTAACCCCCCCCCCCCACCTCATAACGTCACAGACCACGATCGTGTTTTGTTGTTTCTTAAACGGCGGAAAAAAAATTGACAAATGCTTGCGACGTCTCGTCTCGACAAGTGAAGAAATGATATATTTTCTAACGTTTGTAAAAAGACAGGGCGATTTGGCGGGGGGTAAACTGTCGGGGGGTGAAACGTCGGGGGCGCAAGTGCACCAGGTGGGAGGAAGGCTAGGAGATTGATTGGGAGTATTTGTCTTACAGCAACATTCGAAATTTTTCTCTTCCGACTTTCTGCCTGTTGAGGAAGAAATATTTACAGAGATATTAAATACTTTTAAAGGATGTATATAAGAGGGATGTAATTAAGGGATGTTAATTAAGTGACTCATTAGTGAGGAACACGTATAAAACCCTAAACATTTAATTTGGACAACGGTTAACTCAAAACAAAATAATTACGTACGCAAAAAAATTTCGACCAAGTTTAAGTGGCCGTTACTCGGAAACCAAAAGAGGTAGCGACTTGGGCAATATTGGTACAAAATATGTAGAATTAACAAAAGTACAACCCTTAATTTGAGCAATACTAAGTCTTATATACAAAATTAAGGGTTGTAAATCAAAAAGAAAATAAGGATAATAAAACTGCTAATTAGAAAGCTCCAAGCAATAAAATTTTTCATTTCGGACTAATAATTATAATTTATTCTTTTGAAAATTATGAATGTTTTTTGTAAAAAACTGAAAAATCTCGTAATATCGTCAATATTATTTCAGTAAATTAACTTCCCTTCTTAACAAATTAAAATTTAAACCATCCCCTATAAGACTTTAAGCCCTAAGGGTTGAATTTCATTAATTTTTTTCGCAGAAATTTATTGTAAATACTTAATAATTATCATCGATTTTCAACCCTTCTAAAAGCATTTAATCTTGTAAACCAACCCTTATAAAATGGGGCAGAAATCACCCAAATGACACACATTCTTTTATATTATATAGGGCGTGAAATAATTCAACCGTGAAGATATATATGAGAGACACTTTATCAAAATGTTTTATGAATAAGATATAAATTAAGGGTTGAAAAATAGAGTACATTATACTTCTTAAGGAATATTTATTAACTCCAAATATAGTTAGCCGTATTAGGAATGAATACAGGGTAGTATTGAATTTTTTTTTGGTTTATATTGTAGAACAAATTTAAAAAAATCTGATGTGGCCAGCACATAACCTCTCGCCGTATATTTTACCTGGCTGTATGCATAAAGCAAAGAATATTTTTATAAATACAAATAATATATTCATATAAATCTATGATGTATAAACTTCTTTGTTATTCAATAATAGCATGTCTCAACATGAAGATATTTTACCATAAATTATGTTACAATAAATTACAAAGTAGAGTACTATATATAAATATTAGGCTGGTAACAGCAATTTTCAATTCGAACAACGTTGTTTACTTTCTCTTCATATTCTTCTAGTAAAAACATTAATTTTGGGCGGTCTAAAATGTATATATGGATTGTGCATCTATTCTTACATATCTTCTTTTACATTTTATTTTTTCATACATGTTATATCTAAATAACACTAATTCCCTTTAATAAAGTGACGGATAGATTGCACTCCGATTATTCTTATATCGATGTGTAATTTTGTCAATATTTACAACTTACTTGAGAAGAATTTGATAGCTTTTTCGCAATTCAAAGTTACTCTAGTCTATAGTACTGGTGTACATTGTCCCATAATGTTTGAAACAAATTAAAGTCCTTCAACCTAGACTTGTCATCTCCATAATAGTCACAGATCAAGAATTAAGGGATTCTCCAAATACATTTTTCTTTCATTACTTATTATTTCTGACACTGACATTTATCTGTCAGTTACAAATAATTTAAATTATCAACTATTTTTCATGGCATTCTTTCGGCTGTCAAATTTATTACAACAGATTATTTTATATATTATATTCCTTTTATCTCTAAATCTATAAAATATGTATAAAAATATTTAAATGTATCAGAAAGAGAATTTATTTTTCTTTAATATTATCAAGAAAAATTTTCAAAAAATAATATTTAGAAGATTTTTTTTCAAGAATCTTCTACTTCCGGTTGTCCAATTGTTACCAAAACCTTTTCAGATCTTCCCATGAATGTCCGATTGGGAAATACGTTGTTAAACAAATTTTAAGTCTTATAGTTTTTGAGTAACCGTCCTTCCAACATCCCACACACACACATCCACACACACACACACACACACACACACACACACACACAGACATCATCGTAAAAATGTTAAAATCGGATTGTAGGGACCTTAAAACGTGCTTATTCAATAAAATCTGGATATGCGATTTTTAGCATGAATCCAATACCTCTCTTAGCGAGAGGTAAAAATCCGAGATACAAACATTGTAAGGGGTCAAAAATTTGATACCCCTATTTTTAAGGAAATATATTGTACCCCCCTTAATTCGGACCTGCAGATTACGGGAAAAATAGTGAAAAAAATCCCAGGGTCTTACTTTTCAAGATATGATTTTTTTAATATGTTGGAAATTGGTGAAAAAAATTCTCGATACTTTTTTATGTTTCAAAGGCTGTAATTCTGAAAATAATTGAGATACGGTATTCGATTCTTTGGATATTTTTCTATAAGTACACGTATTGTCAATTTATTTATATGATTAATACATAATTGATGAATATTTATTTGAAAATGGAGAAAAATTCAAAATTAATTAAATGATCAAAAAAAATACCACCCTTATTTTTTGGTTAATTGTTTCATATCCCCTAAATCAGATGCGTAGATTACGGGAAAAATAGAGAAAAAAATCTGGGGACCTTATGTTTTGAGATATTTTATAAATAAATAAATTTGTGATAACTTTTTTGTTTTGAAGGCTGTAACTCTGAAAATAATTGAGATACGGATCTGTTTGATGCGCCAATCGATTTATTGGACATTTCTCTATAAGGATACTTATTTTTGAATATTTTGTAGGATTGATAAATAACTAACGAATATTTATTTAAAGATAGATCAAAATTTAAAATCATCAGGTCGTAAAAAAATACCACCCTTATTTTTTGGTGAAATATACCACATCCCCTTATTTCGAGTGTGGTGATTACGGGAAAAATATGGAAAAAAATCATTGAGTCTTAATTTTAAAGATATGATTTTTTAAATTTTGAAAATTAGTAAATTTATTAAAACGTGGGGGTATGTTTGAAAGGGTGCAACTCTTAAACGGGTGGAGATATTTTGAATTTGTTTACGGGGTTGAAAAGAGAAAGGTTAAATTGTATATTAAGGGTGGTTTTAGTTTTCAATTTTTTTTTTTATGGATTTACTGATGAATTGAATTTATCGTAAAAATTTGGAATAATTTTGTTGTATTTAATTAACATTACGTAACTTAAAAAGAAAAACAATTATAAATTTGTATTTATATAGTTTATTTTTATACTAATTAAAGAAATGATTACATATTTAATGAACTAATAATAGTAAAATATTATTATAAAAGTTTTATGATAAAATTTATTGAAAATATTGATACCAATATTCTTTATATTCCTTATATTTCAAATAAATTACCGCTCACAACCCGAACTAAATTGAGAAATTGACTTTTTATTTCTTCAAATAAAACGTTTTATTTTGACCGTAAAATTAATTGCCCTATATAGGAGTAAATAAAGATTTTATTAGGGTCGAAGGAAGCTTAATATTAAATTATTTTACTTGCGTTGTTAATACTGTATGTTGAGAGTTGTTCCATTAAAATGCAAGGAAAACCTTCCACATACGAATAAAAACCAGAGTGAGCTAATATCGTATTCATGGGATTTTGTAATTCTATATTATTCCATCTGATGTACAGGTATAAATTTTGTCATTTGAATTTTGAAAACATGTATCATCCTGATGGTATGAATACGTTATAGTATTGAATATTTCATGTAGTTTTGTGCGATACGGCTCTGAAGAGACAGGGGTGTATTGCAATAATACTTATTCTTAAAAAAATATATATTTATATTTTATTTCATCAGTAATTTTTAATTAATTTTATTCAAGTGTTTTTTATACTTTTATGAACGATATGCAAAACAGAAATGGGTAGAAGAAAAAAAAATAGCGACCCCCAACGAATGGGAAAAGCTAAAGAAGAAGATGTTTGTGTCAAGTGCAATTTGCATAGTTTGTTTATGAATAATTTTACTGGAAATTTAGAATCTTTTGCAAGATTTATGTATGGAATTTATACATAATACACAGGATTGACGGAAGGTATTGTGCTGGCCACATCAATTTTTTTCATTTATATTTAATGCATATAAAGTTAGGAAATAATAAAAAAAAAATATAAATCAGCCAGCTATGCTATAATCATGGAACCTACTAACATATTCAGATTATTCTAATTGACAGATGTCAGTGTCAAGTACAATTTACATAGTTTTCCCTGAAATAATTTTACTGAAAATTTAGAATCTTTTGTAAGAAAATTTAGATATGGAATGCGTACAAAATTGATGACCACATCAGATTTTTTATCTTATTGTGTAAGTTACATCATATTTCAGTTTCAGCTAAATTTCAGAACTTTCTGTAAACAGCTGGCCATAATTAATACACATCATTTATAACACATTTCAGCTTCATCCGACGGTAAAATTCAGGTCGTTTCAGCATGTTTTCAGTGTATTTCAGCAATGTGTTTGTTTACATTTCTATATAATTTCTCCATTTTTTACATATATTCTGATATATTATACTTACTCATTTAATCATTTTCCGATCGCTATGCCTTAAACAAATACTAAATAAAAAAATGCATGCTTCCACTCATCTTTCAGCACTGAAATAAACAAAAGAACCATCCCCAAACAGTTGATAAACATCTGTTTTATTTATAATAAACAAAAATAAAAACGCGGGAGTAAATTACGTGTTTATCGCAGTAAGCTTTGACGCTATCCTTTCGAAGGATAATATGTGACTGAAGGATGGATATACAAGCTGCCAGATCCTGGGAAAATCGAACGTGTACGAACATGGGCGGAAATAAACGACAGGATGATTTTCAGCGAACTAAACTGAAATGGTAGTAGTTGGAAATATTTTTCAATAATTTACAGACTTTTAATAATATATTTCACGGATGTAATAAACATTTATCTTAAATATATATAAGAATATATTTTATATGTTACAAATTCATATTTATATTTTCAAAAAACAATCCTATATTGTTAAGGAATAAATATTAAAATTATTTTAATTTATTCCGAAGTTTCTATTGAAATTTGAATTTCTAAATCGAAAGTTAAATTACTTAATACAGGTTTTATATAAACTTAAAGAACTTTTCAAACAAATTTAAAACTTTTAAATTTAATATTCAACCAAATTTTCCTATATAAGAATTATAAATCACACAAACTTTTTAAAATATATATATAAAGCAACTACACACTTTAATATTTTTAAGTAATTGCAGCATCCTTTTAAAAAGGAATATCCTAACTTAGTCGAAACAATATATTTTGAAAGACAAGCATATTCATCCTTATCGCACACGCTTGTAGTCTACGCAAATGAGAAAGATAAATGTATGCCAATTCGTTAATTAGTTCATGATACAGATGACCTTGATCGGACATCTTTAAAAAAAATCTGTTGTGGCTATAACAATACCTCTCGCGCCGTTTCCATTGTGGTATAAGTATTGTATTTAACATTTCCTGTACACACAAAAAAAAAAATCTTTATCTTTTAGCGAGAGGTAAAAATTTCCTGTACATGTGTAGTTAAAATTTTGATCGTTTCTTATTATTACATTATTGTTAAAAATAGTATTTGTTTTGTAATTATTTATATCGTCCGCTAAATTTTCTTTGTTACTTTTCCAATTTTCTTTCTGTTAGTAAATTTTCATTATCTACCTACTATTTCTTAATTTTCCAAGCAGTTTCCGAAATCGATTTTCACTATCCGGTCTCACTTAAATATATCTTAAGTCCTGCCCTGGATTAATGTACACGTATAGGACCAAACAATTTATTAACGAATAAAATACAACTTATTCCGGACCAAAATCGCTTTCTCCGTACATTTCCACGTCACCTTCTATTGAACTGAGTTCATCCATGATTTCCAAATATCGGGAGTTCTGTTGGAGTTCTGCGGATATGCGTTCGTGGGCAGTTACAGGAAGCTTGTTAATTCGTTTTAAATTTGGTAGAAGCACTAATACAGATAGTCTAAAAACGATAAAAGATAATATTTAAAATTCAAAATTTGTTAAAACTTATTTATATTCATGGTGTTTATTGTTACGTATGTTCCCCATTCCTGCTGTATATACATCAGGGGTTGCAGGAAAAGGATGTACACAACAGGAAAGATAGGCCATTTCAGCAGGACAATATAGTCGATAACATAAGGACCGTACTGTAAATTTTGGCTTGAACACGTGATAAATATATTTTTGAGTTAAATCCAAAAATCAACTATTTAAATTTGCCGCCTTACCGGAAAGGGTCCACCTTTTCTTCCTCTTCCCCCTCCATTTCCTCCTCTTCGGCATCCTTAGCCCCTGCCCCCTCCCCTAAAACTTCTTCATCCCCTGCCACAGGATTTTGACTAACTACCAATGTTTCAAGAACAGGTAATATTTGGAGTTTGCGGAATTGACGTAATTTTGTTATATTATTTCTCCTTAGGTTTAGGTATTTTAATTTAGGCATTGGGGGGAAACCATCAAGTTTATGAATTAAGTTTTCTCTAAGGTGAAGGACTCTTAGGTTCACTAAGGGGTAGAGGGTGTCAAAATCAATATGTTGAATGCGATTTTGAGCCTAAAAAGTTGGAAAAGTATAATTAATTTTTATAAAGTTTAAGGGTTTGTTACTCGGAAAGTAAAAGAGATATAGAAATATACTTTTCAGCATTAAATCCCCCATAGTTTTTTTTATATATGTACCTATTTTTATAATTGTCAAAAAACTGGTACAAATTTTGTAATTAATTATTTAAAAAATAACCATTATGTACAATTTTTTTGTTTGCTGTTGCTCCAATTGGATAAAAAATAATATAACTTAAAAACTAATAAAGATAACGATTTAAATGTTCCAAATTTGGATTCAGCATGCTTTCTTCTATATGTACACATATTTTCAACAAAATTGAATAGCTGAAAAAAAATTCCATAAGTCCATATCGAATACAAAAAAAATGTCATTAGCAAATTAAAAAAATAATGTTTCTGAAAATAAAAGAGAAACAAATGTGTACTATAGAAATTTGGATTTAAGGGGTTGTCTACTATATACTATAAGTGACAAGACAATACCTCCCTTATTTGTAGCGGGAGTTAAAAATAAACAACTATATTAGAAATTCAAATTGGTTCGTTTAAATGCAAACTCGAGTGTTCTTGGCAACTATAGTTACTTGTTGCATTCCTTAACTACCAAATAAAATTAAACTAATATACAACTATTTAGGAATAGTTTCTACCCTGGGTATGCGAAAAATTTATACGAAAAACACATAAAATTTTATTAGTTATAAAATATGTTGTAAAATGGATTTTATATTAGTATACTACCCTTAATATTTTAAAGGGGAAAATATATATTTTAAGGGTTGAACCTGTTGTAAAACTACATTATAAATATATATTCAAAATAGCCAAAAATATATTATATATAACAATATACAAAAGTTACTTAAATATGAAACTCAGTGCGTTATCCCTATTTGAGTAGCGAAATCTTCTGGGTAGCAAATCAGATATCGATATTTAAAAAGCCTAAATTTTCACTATGGATACACAGATGGCTCTGTAAATTCAATTACAGATATCTATAATATTTTGGACAATATAATATTTGTACAAGTATTATTAGTAAATTTATTATTTAGTATAATATATTTTGAAAATATAAATAAATTATAAGCAAATATAGTTATAGTACTATTATACCGCTCATAGATGGCACTCACCAAATACAGACTATCGAGCGACGGAGGATACACACCGCGCAGTGTAACCATTAAGTTACCTCTAAGTTCCAGTAATTTTAATTTGGGACTTTCCTCTTGAACTAATACTACTTCATCTATGTAATTATCTAAAACATATTTTTAATTATTTTTTTATAAATCATATAAATGTTATCCCCCTTTGTTCAAAAAATAAATATTTAATTTTTTTAAATTATCCCGGGAAAAGTTTTATGTTTGAAAGGCCGTATCTCCGGAAATAATTGAGATACGGACCTGTACCTTACGCCAATCGATTTTTTGGGCATTTTTCTATATGCCCACCTATTTCTAATTTTTTTGTACTATTGATATATTAGCTATATAAAAATATAAATAATTGGACTTCATATTAAAAATTGATAAAATTGAAAAAAAATACTACCCTTATTTTTTGGTAAAATGTATCATATCCCTATAATTTGAGGGCGTAGATTACGGGAAAAATACGGAAAAAAATTCCTGGGCCTTGATTTTCAAGATATGAATTTTTTAAAAAATTGAAAATTGTCCAATATTTTTTCAGTATAAAGTTTTGTGTTTAAAGGGTTGCAACTCTGAAAGTAATTAAGATACGGACTTGTACGGTACGCCCTTCGATTTTTTGGACATTTTTCTATATGTATACCTATTTATAATTTTTTTATAATACTGATACATTATCTACATAAAAAAATAAAATATTAGAACTCATAAAAAAATTGATAAAAATGAAAAAAAATACTACCCTTATTTTTTGGTAAAATGTATAATATCCCCATAATTTGAGGGCGTAGATTACGGGAAAAATACGGAAAAAAATCCCTGGGCCTTAATTTTCAAGATATGAAATTTAAAACATTTTGAAAATTGTCCAATATTTTTTCAGTGTATAGTTTTGTGTTTAAAGGGCTGTAACTCGGAAACCAAATAAGTTATTGACTTGTACATAGCGCCAATAGATTTTATGAACATTTTTCTATATGTGTGTTTATTTTTAATTAATTTGTACGATTGGTCCATTATTTATATAAAAAAATATATAATATGGAAGCACATATCAAAAATTAATAAAATCT
This sequence comes from Harpalus rufipes, assembly GCA_951394225.1. Taxonomy (NCBI): domain Eukaryota; kingdom Metazoa; phylum Arthropoda; class Insecta; order Coleoptera; family Carabidae; genus Harpalus; species Harpalus rufipes. The sequence continues at coordinate 376,719 of OX596289.1, read as the reverse complement.
AAAAAAATGACTACCCTTATATTTTAGTAAAATGTAAGATATTACCCTAATTTGAAGGCGTAGATTACGGGAAAAATATGGAAAAAAATCCCAGGGCTTTAGTTTTTAAAATATGAATTTATTAATTATTTTGGGAATTATTGAATTTTTTTCCTAAAACACGACTATGTTTAAAGTGTTATAATTTTTGAACAAAAATATATAATTCAAATCGGTTTACGGTGTTAAAAAGTACATACTTTAGTCTAAATATAACCATAATTTCACCCATCAAAAAAATTTATTACACGAATAGCCAAGAAAAATATTTTTCAAAAAATGAAAAATTCAAACATTACTAAATTCAACTTCTTTCAAATTCACGGACCATTACAAGACTTAAAACGTTCCATTCTCATTAATATTATTCCGAGTTAAAAACGTAGGGATTTTTTTGACAAAAAAGCCTCCATTTTACAGATTTTCCACAGCTGTCTAGATGATGGATAGTATTTATAAACAGGCTACTCTATACTGTGCTGTATGCGTTTTTCCTACACTGTTGATAAATGAATTCTGTGTATGTCTAAGGGTTTACAAAGGGTTCGGATGTGGAGAGGGTTAAACGGAAGAGAAAATTTTATTTAACGAACTTTATAAGAATTATTTACAGGAAGATGGTCTATGCGCCGCGCTCTTGATTTAGAGAAATAAAAGATTTGTGTTTAAAGGGCTGTAACTCTGAAAATAATTTAGATATGGACATGTACGTCATCGCCAATCGATTTTTTGGACATTTCTACATAAGTATACCTAATTTAAGTATTATTGTAGGATTGATACCTATTCCACAAATAAAAATCCAAGATATGAGAAAAACTGAAAATTTACAAAAATCAAAAAAAATTACCACCCTTATTTTGTGGTAAAACGTATGTTATTACCCTAATTTGAAGGCGTAGATTACGGGAAAAATATGGAAAAAAATCCCAGGGCTTTAGTTTTTAAGATATGATTTTTTAAAATTTGAAAATTGTCTTTTGTGTACAAAGTTTTATGTTTAAAAAGCTGTAACTTTGAAATTAAGTAAGATACGGACCTAGTCATAGCACCAGTCGATTTTTTGGACATTTCTACATAAGTATACATGATTTTAATTTTATTGTACAACTGGTACCCATTTCACAATTAAATGCAAATGCAAATTCAAAAAAATATTTTTTAATATAAATTTATTAAAATTAAATAAAAAATTGCATCTATCATTATTATTTCGTACAATATCCAACTTTCCATTTCTATATGTGTCCTTTTGCTTTCATTTCTACCTGACTAACCCTCCTTTAGTCTAAGCGTCTAAGGTCTAAGGGACGCACATCTTTTTATGTAACCTTATCCTACAAAATTTCTGTAATTTAAGTTTTTTACAAATGTAAAATTCACCCTTTCGGAAGTGTGAGAAAAACGCGCATTTTGTAAATATGACACCGAGATTTTTTACGGTAACTTAATACCAAAGGGTTCGCGGTTCGATTCCTAACAGGTAGACAGACGGAAGTAACGTTTTTAGAAGAATTAGGGAATAAGACACAGGTAGGCATATAAATATTTTCTGGGAAATGTTAAACTTGTTTGGTGTACGTAAATAAATAAAAAACTTGTATAAATTATTTATTATTTACTGTGAAATCAATCATATATTTTTAAATTTTAAATATTTGGTTTGATTCATTAATATTAAACAAAATTCAAGGCCCACTTTTTATGTATTATAATATTTTTTATAATTTTTTTATAGCAAGAAAATATAACAATTATTTTACAAGTATTGGCGGTTGTAATTCAGAAGGATGCACCAAGATTTGTCTACGACTATTCAACAGAAATACTAACAATTAAAATCCTTAAAGCGTAAAAAATCCTTGGACCATAGTTTTAAAAATTGATATCGAAAATATATAACACCTTTATTTTTGGGTAAAATATATAGTATCCCCCTAAATCGGACCTGGAGATAACGCGAAAAATATGCAAAAAATTCCCTGTGTCTTAGATTTCAAGATATGATTTTTTTAATTTTAAGAAAATTGCTATTTTTCCCCCAAAATATTAGTTGTGTTTAAGAGGACGTAACTCTGAAAATAATTAAGATACGGCCTTGTGCAAAGCGGATATTTCGATTCCTTGGATATTTTTACATAAGAGTGCCGTTTTTTGGGAAAATTATACAATTCATACATTACTGACAAACAAAAAACTACAAATTGGTAACATTCAAAATTTTGTTAAAAATGCTAGCAAATATCCCAACGAAATTGTCGTGTTTAAATGGGTGTAACTCTGAAAATAATTAAGATACAGACTAAATCAATGTGGCATTTAATTTATTGGACATTTTTCTATAAGCACAATTTATTTCATAATATTTGTATATTTAATACGTTTACACCAAATAAAAGTTTAAAAAGTGACAAAATTAAAATTCAATGTTTCTAGTAAATTTCTGAGTTGAAGTGACCGTTATTTCTTAAAATTAATGCATGAAAACCCATATTTAACCCCTATTTTTTCCTACGTTTCCTTATAAAGGGGTAAAGTGATTAAAAAACCCAAGGTGTCACACTACCCTGAGAAATTTTAAAATCTATCCTTTCAGAATTTTTTACCCTTTTAGAATAAAAACTACATATGTGCAACCCTATCCCTGTTTAAACCCTTTAAAAATAAACACAGCTGTCTGTTAAAAATCGCACAAGGGTTGAAATTGAAAACAGCGGGTGCAAAAAACACCCCTAAGGAAGGAAACGTAGGTAGAGAACTTTAACAAAGAAAAAATGTATTTCCTTATATTTTATCGGGTGGTTTCTCACAAAATATTGATGATTACAGCGTCTCGCAATTATTTTATGGATGATACTGATGCTAAAGATTGTGTACGTTAAGTTTTGGCCAGCACAATACCTCTCACCATTTCCATTTTACGTTGAATAAGTGTTTAGCTTGCCTCGTATTTAAGAGGCTGTAACTCTGAAACTAATTAAGATAAGGGACCTGTACGATACGGCATTAATTTTTTTGGACTTTTCTTTATAAATGTACTAATTTTCATAATATTCATACGATTAATACGTTCATACTGAATAAATATTTAAAAAATGTTACAACCAAAAACCGGTAAAACGTTTCAACAATCTTTGTAATATTATGAGAAAATATTCTACCGTATCCCTTTTTCCCATAAAATTTCACACATTATGCGTCAATAATTAAAGATTTTTCTTAAAAAATGATCGATCAATTTCTGTCATCAATCATTGGTATCATATATCATAGAAAGAAACATTTTTTACCCTAAGAAATTGTGAAAAAATTCGTGTATGGATCAGGTTACCTGGAAAACCCTTGCTTAGAGAAAGAGCCCTTAAAAAAGTCTACCCCCTAGTAGCCGAGACAGAGAAGCATCCCTTACCAAAAGCGGAAAGTAGTAGGATATTTTCAGATTAATCAATCTTATTTTCGGGAAGTTTTAATCGTTTTTTCGACTATTTATAAATTTAAAATCGTGAGAAAGAATTGACAAAAATATTAAACATTACATTTTCTATGTATATAAAATCTGTTTTGCTGAATTAAAAATTAAAATAATAAAACAGGTATTTATATTTGTAACACACCTAATATTTAAACTTTTTGGAGTGACTAAATACGTATATAACTGCTTTTCACAAACTATATTCAAAAACATGAAAACTAATACATACTAATTAATTTTTTATACATGTCAAAAATTTCTCGAAAAAAATTTGATATCTGTCTAATTTTTTTACTTACAGTTCAAATCCAAACATTCCAATTTAGGCTGCCGTACTCCTATCGTATTTATAATTTTATTTCGACTGAGATTTAATATCTGAAACAGAGAAAAACCAACATTAATTTATAAAAATGACTGATGAACCACAACAATAATTGTTAATAAACTAGTGACTTTAAAGGGCTGTATCTCTGAAAATAATTAAGATATGGGCCTGTACTATGTTGCATTCGATTCGTTGGATATTTCTACAAAAGTATACCTATGTTCATAAAAATTGTACAGTTCATATATGACTGACAAACAAAAATGTAAAATATGGCTATATTCAAAATTTGGTGAAAAATACTCCAAAAAAATGTGTTTAAGAGGCTGTAACTTTGAAAATAATTGAGATACGGGCCTGTACAGTCTGGCATTCGATTTTTTGGACAATTTTACATATGTATACCAATTTCAAAAATCCAAAAAATGAGGAAAAATCGCCAAAATACAAAAAATACCACCCTTATTTTTGGGTAAAATATATCCCATCCTCTTAATTTGGACCTGCTGATTACGGGAAAAATACTGAAAAAAATCCCTAGGCTTTAGTTTACAAGATAATTTTTTTAAATTTTTCAGAAATGGAATAAAATTTTCCAAAAACCGTTATGCATTTAAGGGGCTGTATCTTCTAAACTAATTGAGATACGGACCTGTACTATGGGGCATTTAATTGTACAGACTTTAAACTATAAGATAGCATAGTATCAATTTTTTTTGGCCCAAGCACCCAAACTTTAAGAACAAATTTTAAAGAATATTGTTCATGTTACATCTTACTTGTAAAAGATTACATGGATTAAGTCCAGCTCCTTCAACTCTATTTCTGTCTGCCTTTAAGAACAACAAGTATGGCATCTTGTCAAGGACATTTAGTCCTTCCAGATCCAGTTTATTTCCAGACAAATCCAGGAAGAGGACGTGAACAAATTGTAGGACGACAGATATTTCTGTTAGCTTTCTGTAATTTTGTTGTAATTGGGCGTTGTGAATCCTTGTAAATCGAAGATTAAGGGATGTGTATTTACCGATCAGTACAAGTAATCATTAAATAAGCATAACGCATGCCACTTTCGTCCTTTCCAAGCATATGAAGACCAGTTGTAGCTTCCTTAAATGTCATGGATTTTGGGATTATTACTTCCTCTTGTTGGAAGTCTTTATAGGATATGACATCTCCCTCGCCCTTTACCGACCTTAAAATGGGTGTAGAAATTATATTTTAATATTGTACATACCTTTAAGTTTTGATAAATAAAGGTTCTATTAATTTTTGTCCATTTTGACAGTTGTATTTGCAAATGTCAAATAAAATGTTTCAAAATTTGTGTCCAAATTGTTACCATTATTTTTCGGGCACTTAAGGCTGTTAGGAAAGTGTACCACTCAAAATATACGTTAAATAGTTATTGATTCATATATTACATGTCAAAATTTTGACACATACGTCAAATACAAAATGAATTTTTTATTTATAATAAATTTTAAAATATAAATAATTTATAACATACTTATGGTCTTTTACGGTGGTTTCTTCTTCACTTGCTGTAGACATGTTTTTGATTTGAAATACAAAAAATTTTACCCAACCTACTACAATCAAAATTTGATAATACTTTAAAAATATTAATAAAATTTTATTTGTATTTCTTAATTAATATTTTAAGCTTCTTCCGTTAATGGCGTCTACAGTATTTCCGGTAAAAAAATGCAACCCTTTTGGAACATATGGAAATGAATAGGGAAAAAAAGTCCATATGAAACGATGCATATGTTAGTGAGACCGGTAAAGGAATACGGTCTTTAAATACGTTTGTATAGGGATGAGAATTGTATGATATTTTCATAATTTGAGATTTATATAATTGACACCAGAAAATATCTTTTTGTGCAAGTTATTTTTACATGAGAAAGAATTTGAAAGGGTTGATTTAAAATTTTTTTTAGGAATATATATTTAACCCTCAAAAAAATATACACATACTTTTATACATATATACAGGGGATGTCTCTAAAGAAGAATTTTTCCAATATGATACATCTGTACAACATTTTTCATACCCAGTAATGGGTGCAAGGCTGAGTACACATATAAACATGAAAAATGAAGCTATTAAAAAACATATGTGTAAAATTCGTCGTCTTAGGGGTCGTTTTATAAATGATATTCACATGTTTTTTTTTTCTACTTCCTGGTTTAACTTTAAAAATGATCTTTAAATACTAAAGTTCCGTTTGCGATTTACCCAACATTAAATAATCATCCTTAAAGTTTAAAATATTCTTCAAACCATTTTTCAAATTAATTAGCAAAAAAGTTCTATTTTTATTTTTTAGTTACGTCAAAAATCTGTCATCCTCGACGCATAGAAATAGATCAGTCAGAAACTAGAATGTTATTGTAGTTGTATTCTATCATAGAAAAAAGGAAGTGTATGTTGCCTTAGGCGCACAGTTGCTCCGTTGATTATAAAAGAATTCAAAATTTCAAATAGCCATGTTATTATTAAGTAAATTATACACATAGAAGACAAACGTTACTACAGTTCATTTCAAAATTTATTGGTACTTCTCATGAAAACTATTTATATATACATTTTCCCATGTTTAAACTATTCTATTATCATTATTTCACAAATATATCATCATATTTTTGCCGGTAAATCATCCAGAAATCATCACAAATTTTCCCAAAAAAATCCACATTTTTCATTCTCAATTTTAACTGTGTATATCTTCTAAACAAAAAGAGATACAAAGTTGATTCGACTTTTATTCGATTCTACGAACTTTCTACTATTACTATCCATATTTTCAATTTTTTTGATCGTCCGATACAAATTCTCGAAAGAAAAATATAAAAAAGCGTACCGTATTTTTTTTAAAAGAGTCAAAAATTTGACCACTCTATTATTGGGGGAAATATATCATACCCTCCTAATTTCAGGGCGTAGATTACGGGAAAAATATGTAAAAAAATCCCTGGGCCTTAGTTTTTGAGCTATGATTTCTTTTCTTTTGAGAAAATGGCTATAAATTCTCCCAAAATAATAGTTGTGTTAAAAAGGCTGTATCTTTGGAAATAATATAGATACGGACCTGTACTATACGGCATTCGATTTCTCAGACATGTTTCTATAAGTATACCAAGATTCATAATATTCATATCATTTATACGTTTGTAACGAATAAAAATTTAAGACGAGGTAAAATTGCAAAATCAACTAAATTCTCAAAAAATGACTACCCTTATTTTTTGGTGAAACATATCATCCCCAACTAACTTAAAGGCGTAGAATACGAGAAAAATAGTGAAAAAATTCTTGGGGCTTTAGTTTTAGAGATATCGAAAATTTAACCTTTCCAAAAATTGTCCATTTTTGCAAGTGTATAAAAAAAATCATAACTTTAAAAATAAAAGAGATAGGGCCTTGATCTTTTCAAATTTGGATTTAGCATGGTTCAATGCATATGTAACCAAATTTTCAGTAAATTTGAATCGCTGAAAAAAAATTCAGGAACGAGCAAAGTTGATATTATGAAATCTATAAAAAATTGGTGACAATTTATTTATTTATTTTTTATTTATTCAAAGTGGGTCATATGTATAAATATAATGATAATGCAAATTATTGCAATAATATTACTTAACATTTTTGATTATTTGTTGACCTTATAATCTATTTTATATATTAAAAATAAAACTATATAGTAATCTTTTATACACGAAATATACTGCATTTATTAGAAGGAATATTGTGTAGATAAGTTTACTTGTGACGCATATACTGTTTTACGGAAGTAATATTGCTTTAGGCTAAAGTTTTATAGAAGAACGTGTTAAGAAATTTTGAAGAAATTTAAATAGGTACTTTCAAATTTTAATTATTTATGGTTTAAAATATCCACAGTCTGTGATGATATACTATATCATCACGCGTTGATGATACGTCATTCACATATGCACATAGAGGGTTGCTTTTTTAAAAATTCATAAATCTATTTCATTTTTACGTGGGAGAAATCTTACATCCTGCGTATACACATATTTCTCCCCTTTTTAAAAAACCTCCCTATTTCTCACGGTTTCTTGTAAGTTTTTACTATGAATTCCAAAACATTTGAAACGAGAAACAAGTGAACACGATGCAGGAATTTGTTTCGCAGTTGTTTTATTGCAAACGGAAGTTAAACATATGAAAAAAGTTAAAATTTGGGAAACCGCCCCAACAAAATTGGTAGTAACTGGCGAAGGGGTGAAGGTACAATAATTTCGAAAAAAGAATAAAACCATATTTTGACAAAATTGATAAAATAATACGCATCAGAGTTTAACGTGTTACTATGTGTATGCAACTTGCATTTATAAATTCATAAAAATCATACAAATTGATAAAAACACCAAGGTCTATAAAAAAAACAGATAAAAGCCTCTTTAATATATATTCGATAAGATAGCAAAAAATTTTGATATACATCGTGCAAATTTGCAAATTTTTTACTGATTTTTTCTCCCAATAATTATCAAAATTTCTTTCTGTTTATACTCTGTTTTTGGGGAAAAAATAATAGTCTTTTGTTGATAATGCAGTGTCCTAGTTGTGTGTAGTGTTTTGTTTCATGTTCCTTCTTTTGTTTTGCGTGGGCGGTGCAAGGACGAAGAGTCGGGTAGGTCAGTTTATAAACAATTGACGAATGGAGTCGTTAGTCTATTGTTCACCACCTGTCGGAATTTTGTTGTTATTTTTCGACAATTAAATTCGATTATTAATTATGTATTTATTACTAACATATGTTAACATAATAGGTAGTTAATATAGTTAAATTTTTTGAACTAATTATATATAAAAATATTTGTATTGGTGGAATGTTGAAATAATATTAAATATGTAAAGAGTTACAGAAAAGATAAATTTTTAATTAATTAAATTTATCAGTATATTTCGCATATTAATAACGGAAAACTACCAAACAATTGAACTCGTCAAAATTTAATCACTACGCCATCTATTAAGCACTATTTGAACTAATATTCTTAGATATAAACAATGCTAAAAAAAATTAGTAATTTTTATGTCATGTTCATATTTTAACATTTCCTCTGTAAAATTGTATCAATAATAACAATTACCACAAAATTGAAATATATATATAAAAAAGTCCATAGAATCCAATGCCGTAACGTACAGGTCCGTATTCCTATTATTTTCAGAGATACAGCCCTGTAAACACGACTAATATTTCGGAAAAAAAATAAACAATATTTTGTAAAAGAAATTCATATCTTTAAAACTAAGACCCAGAGAATTTTTTTGATATTTTTCCCGTAAAGTACAGGGTTGAGTTATGGGGACGTAATACATTCCCCTAAAAATAAGGTGGTTGAATTTTTTTGCTATATTTTTTAAGTAATATTTGTCATGTTCATATTTTAACATTTTCTTTGAGAGAAATGTATCAATAACAACAATTACCAGAAAATTGGAGTATATATGTAAAAAAGTCCGCAGAATTCAATGCCGTAACATACAGGTCCGTATTTCAATTATTTTCAGAGATACAGCCCTGTTAACACGACTAATATTTCGAAAAACAATCAAACAATGTTTTACAAAAAAATTCATATCTCCAAAACTAAGGCCCAAAGAATTTTTTTGATATTTTTCCCGTAAAGTACAGGGTTGAATTAGGGGGATGTAATACTTTTCCCCAAAAAATAAAGTGGTTGAATTTTTTGCTCTATTGCGAATTTTGCAATTTCGGTTAATTGTTTATAGATTATATGTCGGTTAATCAAATTTTATAAAAATATGGATCCCTATAGAGAAAAGTCTGCAGAATCGAATGGTGAAACGTTCACGACGATATCTCATTTAGTTTTGGAGATATTCCATGTCAAATTTGAAGTAACAACAATTTTCCAAATTGTTGTTATTAATATACAGGTAAAAAAGATTATATATTTGTGTGTTATCGTACAGGGAAGTGTATGTTATTAAATAATTCAGAACAACATGAAATTATTTGATTTTTATTGCAGGAAATAAACAATTTTGTGTATATCTTCTATTTTTTGTCGAAAAAAACTGGAACTTATATGTCGAAAACTTGTATTATTTGAAATTTATTACCTCAAGTGGTCAAAGATTTCGATTTCGTATAATGGTAGTAAATTATAGCCCAAAGGTTTTATAATAACTAAGAATCCGTAGAAGACTTTTTGTATTTTTTGTATTTCGATATGTCTTTCCTTGGGTGTGGATGTTCATATATTAATTTTTATTATAATATAATTTGATTCTCAATAAAAATCAGCACAGTCCTTATCTTATCAGTTTGATAATTCTATTTAAATTAGCAAAAAAGTTTATATAAATACTTTTATCAATTTTTTGCAATATTCAGGTCGCGAAAATGATAAAATTTACATATTTTGACAAATTTATCATTAAAAAACACATTTCTTACAAAAATTATAAATATATTCTTTATTGTTTCAAGGCGAACATGAGCGATTATAAACGAAGAAATCTCTTCTTATGATGTTATAGTTATGTAGTCAATTGTATACAATGAAACCGGTCGAGATATAATTGACAAAAAAATACTTAGCTTAATATACATACAACAGAGTACAATACTGAAATTATAAGTCGTACGAGAGGAGCAGATATGGTGAGCAAATATGAGAGATATCTTAAGATACAGGCTGGATTTTGAGACATCAAACACATTAACAAATTATTGCTAAATTGTTGTAATTTTTTAAAAAACAAAGTGTGTGTTTGAAGGGCCATATCTCCAGAATTATTTGAGATACGGATCTGCACGATACGCCAATCGATTTTTTGGACTTTTTTATATAGATCCTTCAAATTGAATTGATTTTGAATAATTGATACACATTTCACAGAAAAAAAACACCAAAATGAGTCAAAATTTTAAATCGTGGTTGTGTTTAAAAGGCTGTAACTCCGAAAATAAATGATATACGGATCTGTACGATCCGAATTTCGATTCCTTGGACATTTTTACATAAGTACACTTATTCTCATAAAAAAAATTATAATTGATACCAATATGACATTTAAAGAATCAAAATATGGTAAAATCTTCAAAACGGCAAATATCGTAAAAAATAACTACCCTTATTTTTTGGTAAAATATATCACACCCCCTTAAGTCTGACCTGTAGATTACGGGAAAAATATGGAAAAAATTCCCCGGGCCTTAGCTTTGAAGATATCTTTAAAAAAATGTTTAAAAATGTCAATTTTTTTACTTATATTATTTGCAAGTTAGCGTATTATAACACAGAAACTAAAAGAGATATTGACTTGTACTTTACGGCAATGGATTCCTCATAGTTTCTTTTATATTTGTACCAATTTATATTAATATCAAAAAATTATTACAAGATACACAAATAATTATTAAAAAATTGAGCTATTAAAATTTGGTGTCAAGTTTACTGTAGTTATTATTATTAGTTAAAAAAAATATAACTCCAAAACTAAAAGAGATAGCTAATTGTACATTTCAAATTTGGATTCAGCATACTTCCTTCTATAAGTAAGGTATGTTTTATAAAATTTTGTATGGTGAAATAAATTCAGGAAACGTTGTTATAAAACTTTTTTTTCAAATTGCGTTTGATACAATTTCTATTAGGATAAATAGTGTCTGTTTATTTATACATGGTATAAAATCTTCTCAGACGCTTAAGTTTCTAATTTAAAATGCATTGTCCCTCCTACATTCAAAATTCTGTAATAAATCTACCCTGGTAGGTAGTTATTAAAACTTGCCTTAGGCTCTCTAAAATTTACAGAAAAAATAAAACATATCGGCCCAAACTGTTCAATAAATTTGGATTCCCACCACAGACTATACTTACCAATAAAATATTGAGTCTGGTACACTCACCTCCATAAGTTATAGCTAGCTAATTACAAAATACTTAAAGATACAATCAGATGAGTTGCGAGTTTGGACACCCCTCTGAGTGGAATAATATACAATACTTAAAAGTAGCCGACTAGAAAAATGATTGTATATACTCCAATACATAATATATATTCATAATATTTAATCATTTATATGTATTAAGATTCAAAACTGTATAATAATTATGTATAAACAAAATATATTTTGATGACTAGTATACTTGTCCATAAAATCGTTCGTAACTCGAATACCAACAACATTAGGACAATAATTATACTTACACCATTGGATTTGCCGTAAAATTATCTATAAGTACACTTAATTTCATTTATGTAAAAAATTGGTACGACAACTAAAATCATTTTTTTTACAAAAAAAAATAGCCAAAAAAATTCATAACTTTTTTTGTGTTCCACAGGCTGTAACTTTGAAATAAATTGAGATACGGACCTGTTCAATACGGCATTCGATTTTTTAGATATTTCTACATAAGCATACCTATTTTTAATTTTTATAACATCATTGATACCTTTTTTATGGGCAATAAACCTAAATATGGTAAAATTGCAAATTTGGTAAAATCGTCAAAAATAACTACCTTCATATTTTGGTAAAATGTATTATATTCCCCTAATTTGAGGGCGTAGATTACGGGTAAAATAGAGAAAAAATTCCTGTGGCCTTAGTTTTTGAAATATCAAAAAAGAATTCTTAAAAAAATGATGTATATTTTACCTAAAATTAACAATTTGTAATTCCAAAACTAATAGATATATTTAAATTTTGTTTAAAATTTTGAAATCCCCATACTTTTTTAGTAAGTACCCTTATTTTTAACGCCCCAAAAAAAATATTACAAAACTGTGTAACAAAACATGAAACAATGTATGGACCAATAAATTGTTGTCTAATTTTTATGTCAACTTTGACAGTCTGTAACTCTAAAACTAAATGAGATATTTCAAATCTGTTTCAAAATTTGGAATCCTCATACTTTTTTTAGTATATAATCCAATTTTTAACATCTAAAAAAAATTATTACAGATATTATCCATCAAAAACCAATGTCATGTTTGCGGAAAATTTTAACTAAATTTTCTTTCAATCTCTTTTGCGATACTTTATCAATTCTTACGTGTATTTTATACGTGATGTTGTGTCTCTCTCCACACACGTACTCATGCGTGCAGAGAGGAGAAGAGAGACCTTATAACGGATGTGACGTCACGAATGAACTGTTAATGTAAATACCACTCCTTAATAGACAAAACAATAATGAAATCATGTGTCAAACGGTAGAGACATTATAGATATAGGGAAATTCATAGGCGGGTAAGGGGCAAGAAATAGGAAGGAGTGTTAAAATGATCAGTCAGAAATTTTATTTTGACTTGTTTTTATGGTATATAGCCATAAAACATGATGTATCTGTCACAAATTCATAAATATTTCACGAAAGAATTTTGGAAATTTTCACCAAAGTTTATTTATTGCTCAAATTTGAGCCCCTTGGTAAATTTGAAAATATTCTATCATATAGTTTGAAGCCTGTAGAATCGAATGCCGCCATGTACAATCCTGTATCTCAATTATTTTAAGAGATATGGCCTTCTAACAATACTCATGTTTTGGGGGAAAAATAACGATTTTTAAGTATTTAAAAAAATCGTATTTTCAAAACTAAGGCCCATGGTTTTTTTTCAGTATTTTTCCCGTAATCAGTAGGTTCGAATTAGGGGGGTGTCATATGTTTTACCCAAAAATAAGGGTAGTATTTTTTTGTATTTTGTTGATTTTTGAAATTTACTCCCATATTATTATTTCATTTGTGAAATGTGTATGAATCGTACTAAATAATTAAAAATTAGTGTACATATGCTATACAGGACCGTATATTAATTATTTTCAGAGTTACATCCCCTTAAACACAAAAACTGTTTTGGGATATTTTGAGCAATTTTCCCAAAATTTTGAATATTATCATAATTTAGATTTTTCTTTGTCAGTAATTTATAAATTATATAGTTTTCTTCAAAATAGGTACACGTATGTAAAAATGTCTAACAAATCCAATGCCGCTAAGGGCAGATCCGTATCTCAATTATTTCCCGAGATACAGCCCTTCAAACTTAACCTTTGTTTCCATTTTTTTTACAATTATTAAACAATTTTTTTATTATATTTTAGTTATGTTTGATACTTCAAAAACCAAATACAGTTTTCGGAATCTATGAATAATAATTTCTTCTCAATCTGGGATGACTCTACTGTAAAATTCTTCTTCTTTTCATCTTCTAGATGTCTGATAAATCTTAAGTATTGTCGATCATTTTATAAAGATTAAATCACTAACAATGAATTCGGATTTTTGTGTTCGAAAGACGCCAGTCATGGTAAGATTCTAGGGATATTTACATGGTTGGTACCCCACCAGGCCATCTGAACCCTGACTAATGATCTCCGATGATTTTAAACCGAGATTTAAGTAAATAAAACCATTGTTTTGTTGCTGGGAAACGAGAGATGAATAAGGTGTGGTTCAGAAAAATTATTTTATGGGGCTATAAAGTCGAACTGTAGATCATGGACGTATGTCGAGACTTAGATAATTTATAGATCGCTTTATTTGTTTTGTATTAAAGATTTAATAGGTTTTTTGAAACAATGTATAAAACAATTTTCTTGTCATTATTTTTTTCTTTTCTTTGGAGGGTGTGTGTATAGCCCCCCAAAACAATTTGAAATAATGGCTGAAATTCTCATTTTACAAATATCTGTTGCGCTTGGTTTGATTATACGTTATTTTTTAATCTTCTGTCCTTGTTTAACACATATACAATTCTGTAACTTCAGTCCCATGATGTCCATTCAATGGAGAGTATATAATTTTTGAAATTCGATTTTTAAAAATTCTTACACTATATTTAAATTGTACGTGATGAAATTTTCTTCTTTGATTTCTTTGTTTCTGTGTTTCCCACACACAATAAGAAAAAGGATAAAATATTAAAGTACTATAAGGTTGAAAAAATATGGTAGAAAAAAGTACGAATGTTTTGTTAAGAAAAAGTAAAAAAGTTCTGTGTTTAAAGAGCTGTAACTCTGAAAATAATTAAGATACGGACATGAACGATACGGCATTCGATTTTTTGGACCTTTCTACATATGTGTACTTATTTATAATTAATTATTATGATTGATACACATTTAACAAATAAAATTCTAAAATAAGGACAGAATACCAAAATTACCAACATAAAAAATGGGTAGGTTTTCAAGTCTGTAACTCTAAAAATAATTAAGATACGGGTTTATACGTTACGGCATTCGATTCTACAGACTTTTTACCTACCGCTGCCCTTGGTAAAGGGAGGTATGGGATCTTACTAAAAATCGCATATCGAGATTTTGGTTAACGAGTACGTTGTAAGTCGCTCTAATCAGATTTTAACATTTTCACGATATCTGTGGGTGTGTGTATGTTTATGTATGTGTGTGCGTGTGTGTTTGTGTATTTGTGTGTATGTGTGTTGTTTGCGTGCGTGCATGTGTGTGTATAAATAAACAATATGAAGAACAACAAAAACTTTGTTGAAAAATTGTAAATAATTTTTGTATTACGAAGCATATAAGTGTAAAATAAACGTTGGTATGTGGAATATTTAATATAAAATAGAATATATTCTCTTTTTTAATTCCCGTGCCAGTGCCTTCTCAATTTTTGACAGAGTGACACGGGTACAAATCGATTATGAGAAAAAAACAAAAAAACAAAAAGTCTACTTCGTCCGTTTTTTGTTTGAAGTTATGGAGATTTTTTCTCAGCATCTTTTTCTCCGTTCTGTTGTTTTTCATTTTCTCGTTGAATAGCAATCGTCTTTATCTGATTCTGCTTTATAATTAGTATTAAGTATTGAAATAGCCAGTCATCCCAGGCTGTGCTATTGATCTACGGTCGATACGAATATATAGAAGATATATCGAAATTTTAACCAATCATCATTGGTAATTGATCAGAACGATTAAACAGTTTAAGAATTTTATCTTTAAGAAAGACAAAATGTTATATTAAATACATCTGCATACATTTTTTGTACTTGTTTTTATAATAAAACATAAAAGATATAACATATTTTTTGACAAATTTGATTATCATTATGTTGTCTATTTTTAAAGGGCTATAACTCTGAAAATAATTGAGATATGGACTTATACGATACAGCATTCGATTTTTTGGACATTTCTACATAAGTACACTTATTGTTATATTTGTAAAAAAATTATTATGAAAATGGTACAATCATAACTAAAACTATGTTTTAGTAAAAATTTGTACAAAAGATATCCAAAAATTGTTTGTGTTTAAAGGGCTGTAACTCTGAAAATAATTAAGATACGAATCTGTACGTTGCGGCATTCGATTCTATAGACTTTTCTACATATGTATAGTAATTCTTAACAATTTGATAAAATTGATACAACTTTTACAAACAAATATGTAAAATATAAATAAATTTCAAAAAATGTACAATTCGTTAAAAATGACCACCTTTATTTTTGGGTAAAATGTTTTACATCCCCCTAAATTAAAGGCGTAGATTGCGGGAAAAATATGAAAAAAAATCCCTGGGCCTTAGTTTCAAAGATATGAATTTTTAATTTTCCAAAAATTATGTTAAAATTTCTCCAAAACAATATTTGTGTTCACAGGGCTGTATCCTTAAAACCAGTTGAGATACGGACCTGTACTATGCAGAATTCAATTTTATGGACATTTCTACATATGTATACCAATTTCTAATAATTTGTTACACTTGATACAACATTTACAAACAAAAATATAAAATATGAACCAAGTACAAAAATTGTAAAAATCGTAAAAAATGACAACCCTTATTTTGGGGTAAAAGATATCACATCCCCCTAATTTATGGGCTTAGATTACGGTAAAAATATGTAAAAAATTCCCAGGACCTTAGTTTTCAAGATATTTATATAAATACATTTATAAAAATTTGCAATATTTCGGAATTTCATAAAAAAATCATAACTGAAAAAATAAAAAAGATAGAGATTCAATCGTTTCAAATTTGGATTCAGCATGAAATTTTCTATAAGGACATTTAGTGTCTTTAAATTTGAA
This sequence comes from Harpalus rufipes, assembly GCA_951394225.1. Taxonomy (NCBI): domain Eukaryota; kingdom Metazoa; phylum Arthropoda; class Insecta; order Coleoptera; family Carabidae; genus Harpalus; species Harpalus rufipes. The sequence goes on along the minus strand of OX596289.1, from coordinate 359,791 downwards.
TCGTTGGAAAGTAATTCAGAAAGACCTAAGTTTCTTGTTTGCTGATTCTCAGAAAATGCAAATTTTAGTTTAAGACAAAAAAACTTTAATCGTGATTAACAAAGGCTTTTAATTAAGTAACCAGTCGTTGCCATAGAGACCACACTGCATTTAAACATGGGCGAAAACATCAAGCTGTGTTAATTGTAGTTTAAAATAGGATGGGTGTACACTTACTTGTACTATGTAAATATAATGCAAATATATTGAATTAATAAATTATTGTATTTTGCATTATAATTTGTCACTTTCTATAATGTACAATCAAGTAGAAAAATCTCATTAAAATAATACATACAAAACATATTTCAATTCCCAATTACACGGAGTGTACCTAATGTCCTACTTATTATTTATTCTAACTTCTATTGTTCGGTTCCAAGAATTCTTTAAGAAATTTTTCGATTGACTGTACCCAATCTTATATCGAAATTTTTTTGGTTTTTGATTCAACAATAATTCAAAATTTGAAATAAAGAATTATAGAGCCCAGTCTAATAATTAGAAGAACTGTTTTGTCAGATATATAATATATTGTAGTTCTCCGGGCCATGGGATAGACAGAGAAGAAAACATGCTTGTTCTTTAAGAGAGACAGAGATGGATGATAAGAATTTGAACGACCAATTTTAGGAGCGTTCCACAGAATGATCAAAGAATTTTATTAGGAAGAAAAAAGCAATTGTTTTAATTATAATTTATAATAAAAATAACAACAATTTGATATTTAGTAGTTTGTTGATTTTGATGTAGCAAAATTTTTTTTTAGTGGTTGAAAATAAGGGTACATACTAACAAAACTATGGGGATTTCATATTTTTAAACAGATTTGAAATATCTATTTTGGTTTTGAACTTAAAAGGTGTCAAAATTGACATACAATATAAACAAATTTATTAATTTTTCCAAAAATTGGGTTTTAAATCTTCCCTTTCTCTTTTTTGCAATAATTTTTTTCAAAGGTTGAAAATACGGCTACATACTATCAAAACTATGGGGAATTCAAATTTTTAAACATATTTGAAATATCTTTTTTGGTTTTGAACTTATAAAGTGTCAAAATTGACATACAATACAAACAATTTTATTAATTTTCCCAAGAATTGGATTTTAAATCTTCCCTTTCTCATTTTTGCAATAATTTTTTTCAAGGGTTGAAAATTTGGCTACATACTATCAAAACTATGATGATTTCAAAGTTTTAAACAGATTTGAAATATCTTTTTTGGCTTTGAAATTATAAGGTATTAAAATTGACATACAATATAAACAATTTTATTAATTTTCCCAAAAATTGGGTTTTCAATCTTCCCTTTCTAATTTTTGCAATAATTTTTTTCAAGGGTTGAAAATACGGCTACAGACTATCACAACTATGGGGATTTCAAATTTTTAAACAGATTTGAAATATCTTTTTTGGTTTTGAACTTATAAGGTATCAAAATTGACATACAATATAAACAATTTTATTAATTTTCCCAAAAATTGGGTTTTCAATCTTCCCTTTCTAATTTTTGCAATAAATTTTTTCAAGGGTTGAAAATACGACTACATGCTAAAAAAACTGTGAGGATTTCAAATTTTCAAACAGAATTAAAATATCTAAACTCCTGTCAAAGTTACACGTCGTCAAAGTTGACAAAAATACCCAAGATTTCAAATAATTAGTATAATATCTATATTGAATGTGGCAAGAGATACGAACGAGTTCTACTGTGAAAGACATCTTGAATGGAGTCTCCTATGAATTATGGAATGTGGAATCCAAGTGTTAGTGAATAAGACGAATTATTATTAATATTTCTTATTCAAAACGCGAGAGAGAGAGAGCGTACTAGGCTTGACATTTAAGTAACAGAAAATAATATACGTCGTGTATTAAAAAGAGCAAAAGAGAGAAAAAAAGACGGGCGGGAGAGAGATAGAGAGAGAAAAAAGACGATCAGGCCGATGTTCGAAGATTTAAAATGATTGGGAGCCATTTTGACTGCTTGGAATTTGTATCTGATAATTTTTTAAATTGTATTTTGTATGAGTATTGTTCAGGTATGAAGTATTAGACTTCAGAGGTTTCCGTAGCTTACTAGATAAAATCAATCCAATTCCAGAAATCATCCTACAGATCCTATAGATCTTATAGATCCAGATAGATCCATAAACTTCTATATAGAATAATAATAACAATCATATTTGTTTATTGCTAAGAAAACTAATAAAAGTTGACTAATGTATTTCTAAAGTTTGCCACCTCATAGGTAATAATTGATCAATAATCATGAAATAATTCAAACATATAGAAAAAATTCAGTAGATTCCAATGGCGCAAAGTACAAGTTAATATCTATATTAGGGCATAATATTATTTATCCAAAAATAAAGGTGGTTATTATATCGATTTTTGATGGATTTTGAATTTTACCATATTTTGGATTTTGCTTAATCAATAATAGATCAATCGTACAATTTTTATGAAAATTAGTACACATATATAGAAAAGTCCATAAAATTGAATGCCGCAACGTACAGGACCGTATCTTTATTAGTTTCAGAGTTATAACCCTTTAAACACAACTATATTAAAAAATATATATTTCTTGTGTTTTGCTATCATTCGGAATTTTATTTGTATATTTTGTGTGAGTAGTAAAATTTTGATGAAACCATGTTCACTTATAGAAAATAGTCCAATAAATCGAATGCGGTAAAGTAGAGGTCGGTATCATTATAAGTTTCAGAGTTACAGCCTTTTAAACATAACTATTTTCAAAAAAATGTTTTTTGTTGTTTTACTCCCATTTCGGAATTTTATTTGTAAATTTTGTGTCAATCGTAAAATTTTATTGAAATCATGTGCACTTATAGAAAATGGTCTAAAAAATCGAATGCCGCAAATTACAGGTCCGTAACTCAATTAGTTCTGGAGATATGAGCTCATATTTTTAGTATATGGAACAGGTAAAAATTTGAATAAATAAATGTGTTAGTTTATGTGTAATAAAACGAATCCAAAACAACTTTATTTTAAATTCAGGCAGTAAAATTTATCTCAAACCAGTTTCCCTGGTTAATAGTTTGAAATCGTACAGAATATCACAAAAACAGTCTGTGTTAAATGATTTAAAAACAGGCACACCTTAAAAGCCACAAAAATCCTTTTTTTAGTATTCCCATCATTCTATCTCTGTCTCACTCATTTGTGTCTCGTATCCCTTCTCAATCTGTCTTTGTCAGTAGTGAGATATCATTTTTCAACTTCAAACTTCAAGATAATACGTTCAAATATGGAATGCAGGCTCAAAAGAAATAAAAACTCAAAAAACTATTTTGTAGAAAAAATTAAATATCATTCTCTGTATATGCATAAAAGAATCAAGCTTAGACATACGTCTTCAGTAAGATTGAATGGTGTATAAGTGGTAATTATACAGACGTATGTCTGAGATAAGCTCGGAATCTTGTAAAATAAAACAGAATGATTTTTCAAATTCAATTTGAATGACGACGCTCATTTTTTACCTGTAGCGTTTAGACTGTGAACATATATTCATCTTTTAAAAGCACTCCGGAGCATTCTTGAAGAATTACAATAATTATTTTAAACAATAGGCTCCATATGAAGACGAGAGAATGAATACAGAGAAAAATAGATCTTATTTTTTATCATTTTAAGGCTGTAAGATGTTAAATATGTTAAATTATTCAGAAAAATAAATTAAAAATATTTGATGGATTTTTTCCTTTCAATACTTTATTTTACCGTGCCTAAAAATATTTACAAAAGAATCTTTTAACTCTTATATACATCAGTCTGAATATCTTTACAAACTTGACATAAAATATGTTGTCGCAAAACTTGAAAATAAAAGTGTATATCTCTGAAACTATTAAAGATACGGCCCTAAACTTTACGGCATTCGATTTCTTGGACTATTTTCTATAAATGTACTTAGTCTCTTCAAAATTTTACGGTTGAAACAAATTTAACAAATAAAATTCCGAAATAAGAGCAAAACACAATTTTTTTTTGGAAGATAGTTGTATTTAAAGGGTTGTAACTCTGAAACTAATAAAGATACGGACCTGAACTATGCAGCATTCGATTTTATAGACTTTTCTACATATGTGCACCAATTATTATAAAAATTGTACGATTGATACATTATTGACCAAGAAAAATCCAAAATATCACACAAGTTAAAAATTCTTTAAAAATCAAAAAAATAACCATTCTTATTTTTGGATAAAAGGTATTATACACCCCTAACTTTAGGCCGTATATTACGGAAAAAATACGAAAAAAAATCCTAGGGCGTTAGTTTATAAGATAAGTAGTTTATAAAACTCTAAAAATTAGCAAAAAATTCCCTGTAACAAAGTTTGTGTTTAATTGCCTGTAACTCTGAAAATAGTTGAGATACAAAGCTGTACTATGCGGCATTCGATTCTTTACATATTTTTACATAAGTATACTTATTTTTAATAAAATTGTATCATTGATACAATTTTGAAGAACATTAATCCTACATAGAACAAAAATTTAAAAATCGCCAAAATCAGAAAAAAATACTACCCTTATTTTTAGGTAAATGATATTGTTTCCCCCTAATTTGGACCTGCTGATTTTGGTAAAAATAATGGAAAAAATCTTGGGGCTTTAGTTTAAAAGATATGATTTATTTTAAATATTAGAAATTGTTATTTTTCAAAAACTTGGGGTAATTTTAAAGAGCTATAACTTTTGAAAGAAAAAAGGTATTATAAATTTGTTTAAAATTTTGATATCCCCAGACCTTTCTCAACATGTTCCCTTATTTCCAACCCCTGCAAAAATTTATTACAAAATTTGTACAATGAAACATAAAAAACCAAAAAAATATTTTTTCTCATTTTGCAAGAACAAGGGGTGTTTTCAAAGGGCTGTAACTTTCGAACGGATAAAGATATTACAAATTTGTTTAAAAATTTGAAATCCTCATACTTTTTTCAATATACTCCCTTATTTTCAACCCCTATAAGAAGTTACTACAAAAACTGTACAATGAAACATAAAAACCAGAAAAATGTTTTTTACAATTTTTTCAATTTTACAATTATCAATGTTTTTATTGATTCACCCATACTATAAGTAGAACATATATGTAATATACTTATAGAATAGTAGAATATGTTATAATAAATCTCATATGAACAACAAAATCAGTATATCACATCGACAAAAAACAACAAAACTACTCCAACTCTGAATCCAGTAAATTGCACAAGTAAGACAAAGATAACATCTAGATCTTAAACCGTCTGTCCCTATTCTCTCATGTGTTGAACAAGGACAACATCATCTTCATTTGCATCCTTTAAAGAGCAAGAGGGACAGCAATATAAGCGTGGGCGTAGCAGACAAAGAAAGAGATACAAAAATCGCAAAATCTTGCAAACAAGATAGAAAGAGACAGAAGATTATTAGACAGAGATGGACTAGTGGAAGAATTTGCATCACCCATAGGGTACAATAAGTAAGAGAAGGATGGAGATAGGTGGACTACTGGGGATAGAAAGAGACAACACAGGCCACCTATGGAGTTAAAGTATGGTAAATGATTATTTAAATTTGAACAACTTTAATGAATCTGAATTTTTACCGAATTAAATGTTAATTATTAGGGTGGACTTTACTTATCTTCGAATAGCAATGAGTTGAACAAACAATAAAATTCATTTAACAATACGCTTAATTGTTGCTTTAATTAACAATTTGAATTTTAAATTAACATGTTTTCAAAAATACATATATCCTTATACATATATGGTGCACTTCCCACATCAGCTAAGAGTCCCTATACACACTCTACAGGCATATATCAACCCCAAAGTTATGGTAATACAAAGAACAAAATAATGTATTTTTTTTGTAAAAAGTTTTGTGTTCATAAGGCTGTAACTCTGAAAATAATTGAGATACGGACCTGTACAATGCACCAATCGCTTCCTTGGACTTTTCTACATAAGTATACCAATTGGCATAAAAATTGTACGATTGATACATAATTACCAAATAAAAACCCCTAATATGGTAAAATTCAAAATCCGTAAAAAATCGAAAAAATTACCACACCTACTTTTAGGTAAATGACATGAATTCTCCCTAATTCAGACCTGCTGATTACGGGAAAAATATGTAAAAAATTCCCAGGGCTTTAGTTATTGAGATATGATTTTTTTAAATTTTTAAATGATAGAAAAAAATCTATAACGCTAGTTGCTTTACAGGGCTGTTATTTTTGACTGAGACGAGATATTTTGAATCTGTTTTTAGGGTTGAAAAAAGCAGGGTTGAATTCTATAAAAAGGGTAGTTTCAACATTAAAAAAAAATTGAACGGGTTTCGTAAAAGAATTTTTACTGAGATACACATAAACTTATGAAATATTATGTATTTATTATAAATTCATTATAAATTTTTATTTATTATCTACGTATTTAAAATTGTTGCAGCCAAAATTTTATAAGAAAAGTACGTGACAATATATTTTTAAAATATTTTTGGAAAAAAATAAAAAGAATTCTCTAATGACATAAGTTATATTTTTACTTCCCAATTTCCCAAAATTGTATTTATAGATTTAAAATTTCTGAAAATAAATAAAAATGGAAAAGTAATCTAGTTTCTTAATGGACTCAAGATACCAACTTGACAAAAAATAAAACACCAACCCACCATATGTTTTTAACTGAATATTTCCCGAGATAAAATGTTATTTTAGTAAATTACTTTCGAACTAAATATATCGTAGTAAGCTTTGACGTGTGTTTGACATGTAAAAATAAATACGCGTCTCGGCGATCAGGCCTGCCACTACAAATAAACAAAATCCCTAGCACTAACTCAATCAATTCGACAGGATACTGGATAGTGTAAAGATTAGGGAATTTTAGGCGGAGTTGGTACACTTGTTTAGGGAATTTTTAAAGGTCAATGCATTATTAAGTAGAGCACTTGAATTTTCTGGTAATTTACTCAAGTACGTAATAGATAAACACTTGTATTTCAAAATAATTACGTATGAACTAGTTTACAGTAACAAATTGGAAGGTGATGTCAGAAATTTGTGTATAACTTTGAAACCAAAACAGGTAGAATGTTGTACGTTGCGGCATTCGATTCTACGGAAAATTTTGCATAAAATACGTAACTTTCAAAATATATTTATTGGTTCCGTTTTTATACATAACTAAGCAAAATAAAAAAATAGATTAACAATCAAATAGCAAATTGATTTTTTATGTGTAGGGTGTAATTCAATTTTGACAACTTGTATCTCGGAAATGTACTGAGATAATTTAATTCTGTTTTAAAATTTGAAATCCCCATATTTTTCTTAGTATATTCTCTTATTTTCAATCCCGAAATAAATTAATTGCGAAATATGTGTAAGAAAAACCAAAAAACCATCTTATGGAAAAAAGTTAACAGTTAAAATTGAAACTTTGAGAACTTGTAACTCTGAAACTACAGAAGATATTTCAAATTTGTTTAAAAATTTGAAATCCTCATACTTTCTTTAGTATATATTCACATTTTTACTTTTGGAAAAAAAATATTACAAAAATTATATAATTAAATTTTAAAAGACATTTTTGTAGAAATGTTAAAAAAATGTTTAATTAGTTTTTATATTAATAATAATCAAAAACTATTATAAGTATTGATTAAAAACATTTTTTATTCCTCAAATAAATATATCCACCCAAATTTGGGTGTAGAAAACCCAGCATAACAGCTGTACCAATGACACAAACATTTAGATTATTATAAAAATCTGTTCTTCTACTTAATTATATCTAATTTAACTCTCATTTGTTGTTAATTGTATTAAGCATTCTTCCTCATTAAGCTCGAACAGTTGACTATCTCTCCCTCGAAACAAAATACGATCGTGCTGTGTTGATCTTCAACTATTCTCTGATCTCGTTTTGTTTTGTTCACATGTGTTAGGAATGTGAATATGTCACTATGACTACGTAGATGCTCTTCTGTTTTTAATAGCATCAATTGTCTTTCATTTATTTACTTCCTGTGGACAGGAGAGTGCATTTCCCTTAGCAGAGAGCCCCAAAAGTTTTCGAAGAGGGGCCAGTAATCATAGCAAAAAAATATATTATTATGGGATAATAAAAGTTATATTTTATATTTGATAATTTTAATATATAGTTCTCCGAAAATAAAATTCAATATTTTACTGTTATTTATTACTAATCATTAATTTTTATAATAATTAGAACTAAAATTGTAATTTATAGTATATAAAAGTCTATGAAAATTGTTTAACTATTTAAAAATTATAACTACCGCAACTTTAAGAAGCTGTATCTCCAAAAATAATTGAGATACGGAACGGTACGTTACGGCAATCGATTTCTTGGATATTTCTCCATAAATATTCCTATTTTTAGGTAAATTGTACAATTCATACATTACTGACAAACAAAAATCAGAAATATGGTAATATTTAAAATTCTGCATACGTCATGAAAATGGCCACCCTTACTTTTTGGGAACATATATCATATCCCCCTAATATCAACCCGTTGATTACTGGAAAAATAAGGAAAAAAATCTCTGGGTCTTAGTATCAGAGATATGATTTTTTAAAATTTGCAAATTGTCAAAAAAATTCATAAAACATGATTACGTTTAAACCTATATAACTTTTGAACTAAAGCAGATAATGAAAATTTGTTAGCAGGGATGAAAAGAGCAGGGTTGATTTATATAATTAGGGTAGTTTCAATGTCCAAAAAAATTGCACAGAATTCACAAACGATTGAAAATAAGTTTTTCAATAAGAATTTTTTCGTAAAATCGTAGATATTTGCAGTCAATATAATCGTCCGTCAGAGTCTACAATTAAGAATTTAGCGATAAAATTTTAACCAACTGGGTCAAATATTGCTGCTGTGAGCGATAGTATTGAGGAGGACCCAAATTTATTAATTGTACGGCGTTTTCAACAATTGGGCATGACCCCGAGTTTTGAGCGAAGATTTGGCTCTAAAGTCTTATAAAGTCCAGTTGGTGCAAGAATTGAGCCACCAACTTGGCACACAGCTCAAGAAACAATCAATTTATTGCAAATTTGATGGACGTTTGATTTCGCGTATAGGTGATTATTTCTTGCGGGCTACGTGAAAGATGAATTTATAAGGATATTCCAACAATTGTAGAGATCGAAGCCAGCATCGAACGTCTTCATATGGATCTTATACTCGAGGAATATGAAAAAAATATAATATTTGGAATCGCGATATTGGAGTTATGCGATCCGAAATGATCGACACATACACACGCATATACATACATACAGACATCATCGTAAAAATAGTAAATTCGTATTCTAGGGTCTACAAATCATTAAAAACTCACTATCGAATGTTTTGACCAAAGACAATACCTTCCTTACCTAATACCAACAAAAATCCCAATTTTCAGTTATTATAATTGTTGAATATTACAAACATTTTGAGGGTGTCTGTGTTGAAAGTAGTGAAGCACATCAACACACCCTTTCCGTTATGTGGTCGGCACATCAGAAATTATGGAAATATGTTTAGTTTACACAGTTCAGTACGTTTAAAGTCAAGCAATTTAAGTTGATATACAAGCTATTGTATTTGTTTAATCTTTAGAACTTTGATTACTATAAAATCGAGGTAATGGCCTACGTCCTGTGTAAAATTATGTTTTAATATTTAGGGAGTGGGTTTTACTTGGAAAAATCACATAGAAGAAAAAATAGTGTATGTATGTTTCAAAAATAATAATAAAAGTTTGTATATTCATTTGTGTAACTTTTTAGGGCCTGTAAGTTAAAATACGAGTAAAATATGTTGCATAAAATACTTATACAATATTAATAAACAAATAAATAAATATATATACACACTTATATATAGTAAAACCCTATAAATATTATATTATTAATTTTTTCTACAGACAAATTTTCTTTCCATGTTAATTTTGCGCCATTTTCCATACATTTTCCACTGCTTTTCCGCATGCTCAGTTGTTTTCCTGGCGCGTACGTCCTCAATTTCTCATTGGTTGAGGCTTATTTCAGCCACGCCTCGCTCCAAGTTGATTGGTGCACTGTATTCGTATAACACATTCTATACATATTTTGAATTGTATATTTTTCTGTACTACATCAAGAGTTATAATTTGTTCAGGATCATTTACATCTTGTATTATTAGAGTTACAGATTATATAGTTGGATTATGGATATTGTAATACTTAGATAGTGTAAATATATTTAAAATAATATCATATATTTTTGGTTTAAATAAATAAAATTCAATATTTCTGAACGCATGTCTGCATAATTGTTCGTAACTCGGAACCCAGTAAAGTTACGACAATTTTTGGGGCACCATTCGATTCTGTGGAAAATTCTCCATATTATACCAATTTTTCATAATAATTTAATAATAAGTAATATGTTTATAAAATGTACAAATTGTTATTAACAAATTAAAAAAAAAATGAAGTTTGTATAAAATATTACTGTAATTTGATGGCCTGTATCTCTGAAACAAAATGAGATATGGCAAATTTGTTTAAAAAATTGTAATCCACATACCTTTTTTTAGTATATTCGTATATTTTCATTCTTCAAAAAAATTTAGTGCGAATATAGACAAACCTAACTATTATAAGTGTCTTTGGAAAAACTTTCCATGTTTTATCAACTTTAAAGGCTTGTATCTCAGAAAATAGTTGAGATATTTTAAATCTGATTAAAATTTTGAAATTCCCATACTTTTTTTTGTATGTATCCCTATTTTCAACCCCTGAAAAAATTTATTCCAAAAATTATATAAGAAAAACCAAAATTACAATTTTTCAATTTTTAACTGTAACGCAAATTGTAAATGTTTTTTGTGTATTCTAGGGTAAATATAATATCCAGATAACCAAATACCCTTCTAGAATGTAGATTATAGATTCAACATCTGTCAATCGCAATATTTTAAAATAATCACGTACTATTGATATTCTAATTTTAAATTTATACAATCCTACGACTGTGCTATATTCATATTTAAATTTTGAAATAAATTATTTTACTTTCCATTTAAATGTCGTAATCCTATATATCGAGTTACCCTTTTTGATAGCAAATAAAGGGTAGATATTATGCTAATTTTGATAGCAATGATATATTTGCATATAGGGAGGTTTTTACGCTTGAATTTTTAATATTGATCATTGATTGAACGACTAAATTTATGGTAATAAATGTGAGAATATTCTATAACGAATTTATCGATAAAAAATTAATGTATTTACCAATTCCATACATATTTTACTGTACATAAATATAGATTATAGTGTTTCATTGTCAATATTAAATTGTAGTGTGCATTCTAATCGTATCGCATTGCATGAAGTTATATGTTTATTTATTTTCTAGTAACAGTTAAACAGTAAATAATGTAATATGTTTATAGTTACTAGTATTTCAATATGAAATAATAGTTTATGTATAATAAAATTAAGTATATATTGTAATATTACACTAATATTATTTTATTATACACTAAAATAATGTAATAGACCAACCAGGATTTTTTTACAAATTTTGCTAAAATTTCCCATTCATACTTTTGTGTTTAAAGGGCTGTATCTTTGTAACGAATTAAGATACGGCCCTGTACGATGCAGCACTCGATTTTTTGGAGTTTACTACATAAGTATACTTATTTTTAAGACAATAGTACGATTGATACATTTTTAACGGATAAAATTCCGAAATGGTAGCAAATACAAAAATGTACCAAATCAAAAAAATGACCACCCTTATTTTTAGGTGAAAAGTATTGTATACTCCTAATTTGGGGGCGTAGATAACGATAAAAATATGTAAAAAATTCTTTGGTCAGTAGTCATGAAAATATGAATTTTTTAAGCTGAAAACTGAAAGAATATTCCCCTGGAACAATTTTTGTGTTTAAAGGGTTGTAACTCTGAAACTAATTGAGATACAAATCTGAACGATACGGTATTCAATTTAATGGAGTTTTCTTAATAAGAATCCATATTTTCAAAAAAATTGGACGCTTGATATACATATGATGAATAAAATACAAAATGAGAACAAATACAAAAATTGTGTCACAATCGAAAAAAATGAATACCTTTATTTTTGCGTGAAAAGTATTGTATCCCTTTATTTTGGGATGTAGATTACGGGAAAAATATGGAAAAAATCCTTGGGCCTTAGTTTCCGAGATATGCATTTTTTAAAATTTTGAAAATTAAAAAAAAATTCTGGACAAAGTTCTGTATTTAAGGGGCTGTAACTCGGAAACTAATTATGATACGAATCTATACGATGCAGGATTCGATTTTTTGGACTTTTCTTCATAAGTACACTTATTCTTAAAAAAATTGTACGATTGATACAAGTTTGATGAATAAAATTCCAAAATGGGATCAAATACAAAAATGTGTCATAATCGAAAAAAATACTACCTTTATTTTTGGGTAAGTGGTGTTGTATCCCCTTGATTTAAGGGTGTAGATTATGGGAAAAATATGGAAAAAAATCCCTGGGCCTTAGTTATTAAGATATGATTTTTTTAAAATTTCAAATTTTGTTTTAAATTTCTCAAAAAACGGAGGTATAGTTAAGGGGCTGTAACTTTTCACTGAGGCAAGATATTTTAAATCTGTTTGCGGGGTTGAAAAGAGCAGGGTTGATTTATATATTAAACATAGTTTTAGTATATAGAAAAAATTGTTATGGGTTTTATGAATAATTGAATTCGTACGGTACAAATTTACAAAATTCATAAAAAAATTCTACTTCCCTTACCAATTCAACATCACCCTATCAAAATTCACGCGCCAAACTCTTCCTATACATTCACCCTTTATTCCTCAACCCTCTACACTCCATTATTTTCAACCATCCCTTAGAAAGGTATCTATTTATATCTATACACCCTTATTAAAGTTAGACATCTTTTCATATGGAATGTTCTTATACTATTCCTGTCTTCGGCATATGTAAATATGATAACTTGTCACCTGACAGGTGAAGTTACAGGGTGTGGCCGTTTTGTGCCCACTGGTACATTCAGGGACGAAAATTTTCCAAGAAATTATAATGCATATTCCCCAGACAGACGCAAATATATAATAACAAATATATATTTGGACCATAAATTGTGTGTCCCAATTTTGACTGGTCTAACTGTACCAACAACATATGAGAAATGTATAAATTGATTGATAAATTTCGATAACAATATTGATCAATTTTCGATACCATTAAAAGGGTGCGCCTCATCACATATACATATACCATAAATATAATAGTGTAGGAGTGGTACAAAATCAAAAAAAATATCAAACATTAATGACAATTCTATGGCATATATTTTCCAATTTTCTTGGGTTCGTTTAATATTCTAGTCTATCCATAAAGGCATTGACATTATTGGCATCCAATTCACACTTTTGTCGTTGACTGTATGTACATTCCAACACATAAGCAGCACGCGTACTGCTCGTGTCGAAAGACGTGCCTCAAGTTTTTCTTTATGTTTTTCCTAGTACTTCAATTTTTTGGGAAATCGAGTGCGTATGATATAACTGTATTAACGGTGCAAGAATAGTAGAACAGTATGATTTTGTATCGATTTTTGAAAACAAATTAGGGTATATTATGAAATTTTGGACTTAAGGTTTTAATTGGGGGTTGAATTTTTTCCCTAGGGGAGCCTAGGGAAGCCTAGAGAATCCTAGGGAACCCTAGTGAGTCCTTCCACCCTTAGCAAAAGGACACATTAAATACATTTTTTATTTTATTCGTCAAATAATCAAAAAATATTATTTTAACATTTTTTGGATTTTTGTTTGTAAATAATGTATCAAAGATACATTTTTTTTGAGAATAGGTCTAATTATATAGAAAAGTCCAAAAAATTGAATGCCGTAACGTACAGGTCCGTATCTCAATTAGTTTCCAAGTTACAACCTTTTAAACCCAACAATTTTACAGATTTTTTGGCAATTTCTTATACATTAAAAAATTCATATCTCAAAAACTAAGGCCTGTAGAATTTTTTCAATATTTTTCTCAAAATCTACGCCTTTCAATTAGTGGGATATGATGCATTTTACCCAAAAATAAGGGTAGTCATTTTTTTGATTTTTGTATGTTAATAATGTATGAATCCTACAATTATTTTGCAAATAGGTACACTTATGAAGTAAAGTCCAAGGAATCGATTGCCGCATTGTGTAAGTCCGTATCTCAATTATTTTCAAAGTTACGACCCATTAACCTTTAATCTTTCTCGCAATAATTAAGTAAATACATTTTTTAATGAAGTTACTGGTATATAATGTTTGTTGTAAACATTTATAGTTTTTGCCTAATTCCTGAGAAAACGTAAAGTCAAGAGACATAATTATAAAACATTCTTAGTATCAAATATAAATATTATTAATCTATGCGCTTAAATATTATCAGAATGAAAGAATTGGCGTCGAAAATGATTCACTAATAACTATTTCTTTTAAATAATATGAAACGTGTAATTTTCCTTAAATAATATGAGTAATAGAGTAATCTAATGCGTCCTTCAAATTTTGCGTACATAATTTTATTTAGTCAGGTGCTCAAAAATATCATATTTCTAAATAATTTTGTTTTTCAGATCTAATTACATTGAAATATTTGTAAATACTAAAAACTTTATAAATATTTTCCAGTATTTAACACTTACGATAAAAATTACTGAAAAAATAATCACACTTTATGAATTATAAACAAAATATAGCACGAAACGTTCGTTTCTTAATCGATTTATAAACATCCGTTGTACGAAATCAGCATTTTTACTCGCAGGATTTTTTTTTGGACTCTTATTGTACAGATATGTACTCATAACAAATTATTGAAAAAATCCTGCCGTAAAGTGTCATGTTTAAAGGGCTATAACTCAGAAAATAATTGAGATACTAACTTCTACGATACGGCAATCGATTCTATGGACTTTTCTACATAAATATACTTATTTCCAAAAAAAAAATCCTATTGATACTAAATTGATAAACAGAAATCCAAAAAATGGCACAATTAAAAATTTGAGAAATATCAAAAAAATAACCATCCTTTTTTGAGGAAAATGTATCACATCCCCCTATTTTTTGGCCGTAGATTAAGGGAAAAATACTGAAAAAATTCCCAACGTTTTAGTTTTAGAGATATAATATAGTAAAATTCAAAATTTGACGAAACTCAAGAAAATGACCACCTTTATTTTTGGGTAATAGGTACTATGTACCACTAATTTATGGGCGTAGATTACGGGAAAAATATTGAAAAAAATCCCAGGGCCTTAATTTCGAAGATATGAATATTTTAATGTTAGAAGAATGTTTCAAATATTTCCAGAAAACAGAGGAATGTTTAAAGGCCTGTAACTTTTATACAAAAAGAGATAATTAAAATCTGTTGACGGGGTTGAAAAGAGCAAGGTTTATTTGTATACAAAAGCTAGTTTCAACGTTGTAATTTTTTTTGCACAGATTCTACAAGAGGATGAATTTAAGTATTACATGCAGAAAAATGCTTAAATCATTTTTGCGTCTTGGTTGTTCCATTTAACATTTCTCTTTTAATACGTGGGTGAATTTTGTCATTACCTTACTGTTTTTAAAAGAAATTTCTTATCTTTCACAAGTCTGCAAATTTGAAGCGTGGGATATGATATACATTTTATTCACAGACTGATAATAAGGAATGCAGTACAATATAATAATTTTAATTTAATCTAAGTCCATACATTGCACATGTCTTAAATATTACTCATCATACATATAGATAACTTCGCAGAATTCAAGAATAAACACCGGAAAAAAATGTTTACTTCAGTTTTTAAAAAGGTAAACAAAAATATGTTCAAAATATTTCTCAGTAGAAGTGTTGGGTTTATTGGGCTGTGTCTATGAAAATAATAAACGTACGGTCCTGTACTAGCCGGGAATCGATTTTCTGGATATTTCTACATAAATATACTTATTTTTAATAAAATTGGACAGTTGGGGCATTATTGACAAAGAAAAATCCAAAATATAGAAAAATCAAAAATCCAGCAAAACTTGAAAAAAATACCACCCTTGTTTTTTGGTAAGTTGTATGATATTCCCCTAATTCAACCACGCTGATTACGGGAAAAATACGGAAAAAAATTCCAGGTCCTTAGTTTTCAAGATATGAATTTTATAAAATTTTGGGAATTGAGATTTGATACATATTTTGTATTTAACAGGCTGTAACTCTAAAACTAATTAATATACGGTACTGTAGGAGGCAGCATTCGATTTTTTGGCCATTTTTACATTATTATACTTATTATTAATAAAATTGTGCTATTGATGCATTATTAACAAAGAAAAATCAAAAATATAGTCAATTGAATAACAAATAACAAAATTGAAAAAATTAATCACCCCTATTTTTTGGTAAATTATACAACATCCCCCTAAGTCAACTATGCTGATTACGGGAAAAATACGGAAAAAAATCCCAGGGCCTTTGTTTTTTGATGATTTTTTTTTAATTTGGGGAATGGGAACAAAAAAATTCTGATACTTATTTTGTATTTGACAAACTGTAACTCTTAAAATAATTGAGATATGGCACTGTACTAAGCGGCGTTCAATTTTTTGGAAATTTTTACATATGTATATGTATTTTTAATAAAATTGTACCATTGGGGCATTATTTACAAAGAAAAATCCAAATTTGGAATAAAATTTTTGTTACAAATTTTGTATTTAACAGGCTGATACTATGAAACTAATTGAGATACAGCACTATACTAAGCGGCATTAGATTTTTTGGAGATTTGTACTCAAGTATACTTATTTATAATAAAATTTTACGATGCATGTATTATTAACAAAGAAAAATCCAAAAAAATGATCCAATAACAAATCCAACAAAAACTGGAAAAATCATCACCCTTATTTTTTGGTAAATTATATGATATCCCCCTAAATTAGACCTGCAGATTACAGGAAAAATATTGAAAAAATTCCTAGGATCTTAGGTTTCGGGATATGATTTTTTTAATATTCTGGAAATCGCTGATTTTTCTTCAAAAACACGGGTATGTTTACAGGGCTGTAACTTTGAAACAAAAATAGATAATTAAAATTTGTTTACGGGGTTGAAAAGAGAATACTTTAATTGTATAGTAAGGGTAGTTTCACGGTTGAAAAAAATTTTGTACAAATTTTACAAAGGAATGAACATGAAAATTTTAACAAAGTTCGATATATAAAGCTGTAACTCGTAAAATAAATAAGATACGGGCCTGTATGGTAAATATTAACAAATATCTAACCGAAAACTATTGTAAAGTAATAGTATATAATCAATATCAATCGTATTAGTTTCAATGCACAAAGTAATATAATATTTCTTTCAAATATACGTATTTCATATTATAAACCTGATCCGTAACTATGGAAACAGTTAATTCCACGCATCTAATATTACGTTGTTACGGTATAAGTTCCCCCTTTTTACCCAGGTTTGACTCTTTTAGAAAACCGTATATTTCAAAGAAATTTAAATTTATAATTGTATACAAAATATAAAGTTACTTACCTTACCAGTTCCCGGAATTGTGAAGTTCTGCAACAAAGAAAAGACATTAGAATATGAATACCTATTTTTGGGTGTGGACAATTATGTTCACACACTCTGTACGAACACTCTTAACTGAGAAAAGAGTGCACATATCATAGATTTTAAAGAAATGTCAATAAAAGAACATATGTTTTGTCCGAAATCCTATTTTAAAGAAACACTATTAATCTTCTGCACACAATTCATTCTAAAGACATTTTTTTCTATTTATACAAAGTGTTAAAAATTTTGAAGAAAAATATTTTTTGTGATTTTTTGGGATTACTGAAATATATACCTAACAGTCACCAAAATTACTTAACAGAAATGGCAAATAAAATAGACGATTCTTTTGGTTGATTGTGTGCAGGTAAAAAATGATTCTTATATTCTGAACCCTAGTTTAAAGGTTGAAACTTGGTTGCGTGTAAAATAAAGGCTTAAGCGTTGATTCGAAATTGTATAGAATTATACAGAAGCAGACGTTTTTAGAACATTTAGCAGATGTGATGAAATTATTGTTTTGTATTTATAAAAATATTTGCAAATAATGTATCAATGGTGAAATTATTGTAAAAATATGAATATTTATGTAGAAAAGTCCAAGAAATCGAATGCCGCATCGTTCAGACCCGTATCTTAATTATTTTCAGAGTTACAGCCTTATGAACACAACACTTTGTTCGGATTTTTTTCAGCGATTTATCATACATTAAAAAATTCATATATAAAAAACTAAGGCCCAGAGAATTTTTTCAATATTTTTTACGTAATCTACGTCTTTCAATTAGATATATACGATACTTTTACCCAAAAATAAAGACAGTCGTTTTTTTCAATTATTACAGAATTTTGAAATTTACTATATTTTTGATTTTTGTTTATATATTTAGTACCAATCGGATAATTTATTTGATAATATGTATACTTATGAAAAAATGTATGAAAAATCGAATTCCGCTTAGTACAGGTCCGTATCTTAATTATTTTCCGAGGTATAGTCTTTTAAACACAGCACTTTTTGGATTGTTTTTCGCGATACCACACACATTAAAAAATTCATATCTTAAAAACTAAGGCCCAGGGAATTTTTTGAATATTTTTCCCGTTATCTATGACATTAAATTAGTGATATATAGTATATGTTACCCAAAAATAAGGGTGGTCATTTTTTTGATTTTTACTGAGTTTTGGAATTTATACCATATTTTAGATTTTTGGTTGTGAATTTAGTATCAAACTGACAATTTATTTGAAAATAGGTATACTTATGGAGAAATGTCTACCAAATCGATTTCCGTAACGTACAGATCCGTATCTTAATTATTTTCAAAGTTACAGCCCTTTAAACACAGCAAAATTTAAAATATATAAACTGGAATTAGAATTTGTATGTTAGGGTCATATATTGGAATGTCCTTGGACGTTTTACATGTATATTGTTGAAAGTACATTCTTTATTTTTCCGTAAATTCGTTAGAATACGCCTACGTACAGATTTAAAATTACAATGCATTCTGTAAGCATCTTCTGAGAAATATGAATTTATAATATATCCTTCACGGTTTTGAAAGTCGCTGCAAACTTCCTTTATGGTAGAAATATCATATTGTCCTGATTTTATCATAAATAGATATTAATATTCAAACCAGAGCCTGCTGTATTAACAGTCATAGTCATAGATTCATAATAATATTTTTAATGTTAAAATATTCTATAAATAGTTGAAATTCAATCACTGCCTCGCCGTTTCGTCACTTCCTGTATTACTCTGCATTCTAATTGGTCGGATTTTCGTTTCCTTATAAATACTAATAAATGGCAAAACAGTTATGGCAACGAAGAATATAATTGTTTTTGTTATTTTGTTAGTGTGTTGCTATGAGACCTGTTTATTAAACAATACGTAGCACCAATGTGGATTTATGTGATTATGTGTGCGACAATGCATAAATATTTTTGTTTTGGATTGTAAAAACGCATATGGTGACTTGATGAAGTTAGGAATAAAGTTTCACCAACTATGAACGGCTGGTCAATCACAATTTTTACGAATTAGTCATGTTTCCTTTACAGAAGTAATAAATAATGATTTTTAATATTGATGGCACATGACCAAAATATATTAACTGGGTTTGGTGTACGATATCTCGGAAAATAAAAGAGATACCAACTTGGCTGTTTAAAATTTAGATTCAGTAAGACTTCTTCTATAAGTAACATATTTTCAGTAAAATAGAATCGCTGAAAAAAATTTAGCGTCAGCTTATTTGTAACGACTTACTGAATTATTCAACATTAGAAATTAAACAATGCATAACTCAAAAAATAAAAAAGATAGCAGGTTTTATTCAATACGTAAGCATATTTTCAACAAATTTACATGGCTGAAAAAAAATTCAGACATTCTTGTTTAAGACGATTTCTGAATTTTTTTGTTATATCGCATTTAACAGCCTGTATCTCAGAAATTAATTGAGTTAGCGACTCGTTCGTTCCAAATTTGAATTCAGCTGATCTTTTTTCATAAGTACACCTAATGTCAATAAATTTGATACGCTGAAAAAAAAATTGCAAACAGATATTTTACATATGGCAAAAATATTAATATTAACATTTTTTTTTGGTATTTTAGAAAATCGTTTATAAATTTTGTGTCAAGTGTAAAAAAACATTGAAAATTTGATTACAAGGCAACAAAAGTATGAGGATTTCAATGCCGCAAAGTACAGCTCAATATCTCTTTTATTTTATGAGATATAAGCCTGTTTTTGCATACATATTATAACCCCGATTTTTCTTGTATTTTATATAGGTTTCAGCAAGGATAATGTGTAGTTAATAATCACATAATGTCCTTCCTTGTTTATTATCCTTTTCAGGACATGATCCTGTATAATTTAGTGTGTTTATGGTGTAAAATAAAAGTCCCTATCTACAAGTGAATTGCCCTTAACTGGGATATTACATGTTTTGCAGCTGGCAACAACGCCGGGCTTCGTTCTAATGACCAAAAACTTTGGGCATTTAAATACAGCGTTGCCAATTTGTCATTGTGTCACCGGCAGTGCTGCCAACAAGATGAGAACGTCCCCAACGCTGTACCGAAGAGCCAATTAACATACTTATTAGCATAATTTTATCAGTTTTCTACAAATTTGACTCTGACACTTGCGAGAATTTATAATCTCAAAAAGTGGGACTTTTTAGACGTAAAAAACGGAGACGGGGCTTTTTATCATTCGGGAATGAACTGTATTCAAATGAGGGAAAGATATACTTCATAATATTTTGCTTGAAGAATATCTTTCATTTATGTTTTATTCTATCGGATTTCCAAGCTTATATCTAAAATTGGGTGCAAGTTACACCCTTAATATTTACACCATTGAATTTCTCTTACCTTTTTACATAAGTGTACAATTTTTTATTAAAATTGTATCATTGAAACTTATTCAAAAATAAAAAATATAAAATATAGCAAAATCGTAAAAAATTACCACCCTTATTTTTAGGTAAAAAATATCGTATCCCCATAAATCGGACTTGTAGATTACGGGAAAAATATTGAAAAAAATCTTGGGGTCTTAGTTTTCGAGATATGAATTTATTTATAATGTAAAGATTGGTTGAAAAATCTGATAAAAGTGGTATGTTTAACAAGCTGTAACTCTCAAAATAATTAAGTTACGGACTTGTACGATACGGCATTCGATTTTTTGGACATTTTTACATAAGCATACGTAATTTTATAAAAAATATACGTTTGATATAAATTTCGCAAATATTATTCCGAAATATGATCCAAATTTATTTGCCGGTGGCATTTCAAATATTTATTTACAAAATATGTACTAAATATTTAATTACAGTAAAAATACATATATAACATAAATAAACTATGGGGGATTCAATTCCGTAAAGTACAATATGATATCTCTTTTAGTTCTGGAGATATAAGGCGTTGAACTTATATATTTGTAGGGAAAAATTTCTGTATTCGAACCCAGCCTTCTAAGTTACAAACTCCTCGCCTTAACCACTGTTTACATCTTCCTCCCATCTTCCGGAAGTGCTTAAGGCAGTCGGTAGCTCTTCATGGCTACTGCGATCCGATACAATCTTAGCGGCTGATTTATGAAATTGCAGAGACGAGCAAACTTACTAAGACGTACTGTAGTTTGACTAAGGCGTGACTATAAGAAATATTGAAGTACAGATGCCTTGCAATGCTTGCCTATTGTTTTATCGGCAACTGAAACCATGGAGATATTGTTTATTCACTATAAATTGTCTATAAGTATCCATGGATTTATGGGAAAAAATTCTGCGAAGATGTGCCAACTTTGGTGGTGGATATCTCGAAAACTAAACGAGATAATGAATCAAACTTTGTGGCAATGTATTCAGCGTAGTTTTTTCTATATGTATGGAAATTTACAAAATATTTGTAGACCAAATACACATTAGACAAATAATTGTTTTAAAAAAGATTAAATTACAAAACTTTTGTCCAAATTTAATCCTTCATAGCTCATAAACGAAAAAAGATACGTACTTGAAATTTACGCCATTCGATTTCTCAGACTTTACACTATATATGGCCATATTTTAAAATATTTTGGTCAATTGATCCAATTTGTACAAGAAGAATTCCAATATCAGACAATATGTTTAAATATTCAGAATTGACCAAAAGTTAACCACCATTATTTTTTGGTAAAATGTATCGCATCCCACTAATTCAAACCTGTAGATTACGGGAAAAATACTCAAAAAAATCTTAGGGCCTTAGTTTCTGTGTAATGATTTTTTTTAATAATGGAATTTGGCAGAAAACTTCCCTGTAAAGTGTTTTGTGTTCACAAAGCTGTAACTTTGAAAATAATTGAGATACGGACCTGCACAATGCGGCATTTGATTTTTTGAACTTTTCTACATAAGTATACTTATATTTTAAAAAAAAAATACGATTCATACTTGTTTAATATGTAAAAATCTGAAAAATGGTAATTGGCAAATTTTCTCGAATGGGACAAAAATTTCTAATATTTGATTAGGGGATAAAAAATGCGTAACTCGAAAACTAAAGGAGATAGATAGTTGGGCAAGGTATTTTCTATAGGTATACTAATTTTCAAAAAAATGGAATCGGTGGAACATTTTTGGTGAAAAGATATTTAAAAAATGATCACAAAACATTAAAATTGTTATTAGACAGCTTTTGTTATATTTGTTTATAATAATTGTACTAAATTAATAAACAAATTAAAAATTTGTCTGTAATACAAAGAAACTATGAGGAATTTATTGCTGTAAAGCAAAACAATATATCTCTTTTTATTTCAGAGATACGAACCATTGAATCCAGTTCTTTATGAAAAGATCGTTCAATTTTATTGAACAAAATATTTGAAATATTCCTCATCGATTGGGAATTTTTATTTGGCAATAATTCAATCTCTTAATCAGTGATCAAAATTATAAATTCATTTCACATCGTATTGGCTGTGATTATGTGTTCCAAAAAATAAAGGGAAGACAAAAAGCGCAACTATAGCAACGCGAAGTTTATCGATATGATTCTATTGTTCGCTTGTCAGCCATTCGTATTAATTAATGATTTTGACGTCACTAACAATTAAAAAAGACAGACATTTAATATAATGTCCACAGCGAATAAGGTAGGTAATATTGACTAAGGTGTGCTTATATTGGTATTGGCTATTGCTCTAGTATACATATACACTATACACAAGAATAATTGTATACCAATGGTATTTCGCATTTAACTTAGAGATAGAGAACGTACACTCACATGAATTATGAGTGAGAAAAGGACAGAAACAGCCGGATGTACGTTTCTTCTATATCTATCTTCGTCACACTCATTGCACTGTATGGCACCAGAATGCTAAGTATTTTATGTAGGTTTTGAATATGATTTTGATTTTTGATTTGGATTTTCGGAATTAATATTGTATGGTAATTATTTTTAGAAATTCAGGTGTGACTTAAGATGACACATTTTAAGAATTTTACTCATAAATCATTTGTATTGTAAAAAAATCTGTTGTGACCAATACAATACCTACCGACATTAGCATGTATTTTATATAAATTCCTTACAAAATTTTTAATGTATTTTCAGTAAAATTATGTCACATACATATTGTCTAAATTGTACTTTACACATCTGTCAATTAGTAATGTTATTGAAACTGTTTCTATGGTTTCATAGCAAAAATTACAAGATTTATCAAAATTCTTTTAAATTCGTTTCTCTAAATACATTGAATATGAAGAAAATAATTTTATCAAATCGTATACAGAATACTTCCGGTTGTTCAATTGTAGCGGAAGTATAATCAAGTCTTCATTAGAATTAAAGAATGAGCAATACGACAAAAAATTGTAATTTTTGGAATTGTAGTATTGGACATACAGACATCATCGTAAAAATAGTAAATTCATATTCTTAGGACCCCAAAACATGTTTATTCATTAAAAACTCACCATCGAATTTTTTACGCCCCTAATTTAAAGAGTATTCCCCCAAAAAATGAGGTGGTCAAATTCTTGGCACACCAGAAATTTTGTGAGTTGTGTTGTTTTGATTATTTACTTGTATTTGTTGGGCTAGTTGGTCCAAAATCATGAAAACTTAGAGATATATACATTATAGTATGTAGAATCGAATGAAGCTATTCATTAACGAATCTCTAGTAGTTTTAGAGTTATTTAATGCTAAGTCCAACGAAAATAATGAAACAAATGTTTAGGGATACAAACGTCGCCCCAATTTTTTATTTTTAGTGGATTAATTTGGCTCAAAATATTTTTACATATAGAAAAAGCCCTGCTCAATTGAAATTTGAAACGTTTACATCAATATCTCTTTTAGTTTTCGAGATATTAATTGTTAAACTTGATAAAGTCAAAATTGAAATTGTACAATTTTGCACATTTTAGTATATTTACCATTTTTTACATATTTACTCATAATAAATAGACCAATAATAATACATCATTGATTTTAGGAATATATATGAACAAAATTATGTAGATTTCAAATTTGTAACGTAGAACTCTATATCTCTGTTAGTTTTGGAGATATTGACTGCCAAAGTTGATCAAAAAACGTTGACTTAACTTACAATTAATAATATATGCCTAATGCTGTGAATACACTATTTGAGGCCAAATTTAAAAACGGTACATGTCTTTCGTCTTGAACTAACTGTAAATAAAAAAAATATTCATTGTCACACTTCTAATATGTATATGCTGTTTGAAATTATATAGAAATTTATTTAAAATTATCATAATATATAAGAAGATTTATGGTAGAATAATGTTCAATTTTTGTTTTGTAACTTTATAAAAAAGTAATTTACTGTAACTTTTTAGCGATTCACGATTAGAAAAAACTTAGTCAAATAAGACAACCAATTATAATCATTGTTATCTTTTCAAAAGCCAATGAAAATAACGGGATTTTATTCTTTCTTTTGTTATTTTTTGTAGGCTACATTCAGATATTATCAAAAGTATGACTATGAGAAAAAAAATATTGTATATTTCCAATACTTAATAATATTATATTGGAACAGAATTTATTAGTTTTCTATAAGACAAATTATATAAAGAAGTCTCTATATTTTTTATCCCTCTTGACCATATATTAAGATCTATTTAGTTGAGAATAGCACCCCTATTATAAGGGTAGTTACCCTATTGACCACCGCTCAACACCTTAAACTAAGGGTGCAGACCGCTAGAAAATATAAACTAAATATATATACGGCCTAAATTTTCTCACATTAAATAGTAATATTTTGCCCATTTTTTTGTGGTGCGAATTTTTTTAAGTGTTGATACTTCAAGAACTGTTAACTGAATATATTTTCTAAACTACAATATGTATTTTGGGTACATTTTTTGCGCGGACACAATCAATTTTCTATTTAATTTACAAAATATAACATATATATGTCGGAACTATGAGATTTAAATATGTATAACTCCAAAAATATTAAAGATATGATTATAGCAGGTACAAATTTGAATTCTATGGACTTTTCTACATATGTATAACAATTTTTAATAATATTGTACGATTCATTCAATATTTATATAAAAAAATCCAAATTGCCAGCAAATTGCAAAAATGCAAACATCGAAAAAATTACCATCCCTATTTTTGGTAAAACATACATTATTACCCTAACCCATACCCGTAGATTACGGGAAAAATATGGAAAAAATTCTCCGGACCTTAGTTTCCAAAATATGAATTTTTTAATTTGTTTAAAAATGTTTTATTTCCCTAAATAATTTTGAGTTTACAAGGCTGTATTTTTGAAACTAATTGAGATACGGACCTGTACGTTACGGCATTCGATTTTATGGACATTTCTTCATAAGTATACTTATTTCCAATTATTTGGTACCATTCATACCTATGTCACAATAAAAAATCAAAAATATGAGAAAATCCAAAAATTGTCAGATAACGCAAAAAATAATTACCCTTATTTTTTAGAAAAATGTATCGTATCCCCCTAATTCAAGGGTGTAGATTACGGGAAAAATATCCAAAAAAATCCTGGGGCCTCAGTTTCTAAAATATGATTTTTTTAAGTATTGATGTTTGTTAAAAATTACTTAAAAACAGGGGTGTATTTAGAAGCGTGTAACTCTTAAACGTTAAAAGATAATTCAAATTTGTTTTTTTCGTTGGAAAGAACATGCTTTACTTGTATTGTAATAGTTTTTTCACCTTAAAAATATGTATTTTAATAGATTCCTAAATGGTTGGAATTTAATATGTTATATTTTTTTTTTGTATGTGGGAGTATATGGATGTAATGAACTGTAACTCAAAAAGTAATTAAGATATTTGCTTGAACTTTGCGGAAATCGTTTCTACAGGCTTTGTTCTATATGTAAGGTAAGTTTCAGGGTTGGAAATTTTTTTGTACAGTTTTAACAAAGAGCCAAAGTTGAAGTACAAAAATTGAAAAAACATTAAAAATAATTAGTTGTTATATAAGTTGTATGTG
The DNA here is from genome assembly GCA_951394225.1 of Harpalus rufipes. NCBI lineage: Eukaryota > Metazoa > Arthropoda > Insecta > Coleoptera > Carabidae > Harpalus > Harpalus rufipes. The sequence continues at coordinate 332,981 of OX596289.1, read as the reverse complement.
GATATAATTAATTGTAACTCAAAAACAAATTGAGATATTGGTTAGAACTTTGCGGCATTCGATTCTACAGACTTTTTTCAATAAGTTGGATAAGTTTGAGGTTTGGAAAAAAATTGTACAATATTCACAAAGAGCCAAAGTTGAAGAACAAAAAAGCAAAAATTAAAAAAAAATATTTCGTAAACTTTAAGAGTTATACGAAGTGTCGGTATGAAATACACAATATAATATTTGTGTACTTGCGTACACATATGCGTAAGCACGTATGGTTATAACATATGTCATTGACATCCAATAAAATAAGGCGACTGGTATTCAAAAACAATGGAGTTCGATTTTAGTTTTAAGACGTCTGGACCTTTTTATTATTTTAAAAACTGCACTAAAAAGAGACAAAAGACCAAATTCAATCAGGTAGACAAGGACAGAGCCATCCTTCGTTTCATATAACCGAAAATTTAACAACAGAAAGAGACAGCGTTAGAGATTTCAACGAGTGGAACAGAGACAGGAACAATGCCAAAGAGTGATGCACACATTCTCCACAAATGCATCAGACAAAGATGGAACATACATCATATAGTTCCATATAAAACGAATTAAAAATATTTTGGCCACATTCCATCTTTGTCTTACTAATATATTTTCTGTATCTTTTGTCTCATTTTATCCGACTGTTCAAATTTTATGGTTTTAAATACTAGGGACTTTTATTACTGAACCAGTTTTTAAAAAACGAAGATTATGCGGCCAACAGACAAAATAAATCATATACCGCGGTATTTGAGTAGTAAAGTCAAAAAACAAAAACTCAACTCTTTTAATTATATTTTAACTGACGCTTTTAAAAGACCACGAAAAAAATTATTACGGACCTTATAAGGACAGCGAAGACGAAAATTCTTAAAATTACTCGACAGCGGATTTGTTTTTACGCGGAACAAGAAATTTGGAAGCATTCTTATGGCCCATTGTCTTCAGAACTTCTTTTTTGAGATGTATATTCGTTCATAAGTCGAAATCTTTTATTGTTCTTACACTGAACGTTTTATAAACTTATGCAATTAAATGCTAAAAATATTTTCTATGAATCAATGTTTTCAAAATTTTTAGTTTAAAGCGCCATATCTTTGAAAGTAATTGAGATATGAACCTATACGTGGCGGCATTCGATTCTATAGATATTTCTCCATATAACTGCTTATTTTTAATTATTTTCTACGATTGATATAATTTTGACAAACTAAATTCTAAAACAATTATTCAAATTTCAGAAAAATCGAAAAAATTTGAGTTTAATGGGCCATATCTTTGAAAAAAATTGAGATACGTACCTTTACTATACGGCATTCGATTCTATGGACATTTATTTATAATTATAATTATTTTAGTAAAAATTGTACGATTCATACTTATTTCACAATAAAAAAACCAAAAAATGGTAGAACCTAGAAAATTGTAAATTTCGTAAAAAATGACCACTCTTATTTTTTGGAGAAATGTATCATATCCCCATAATTTAAATCGCTGATTACGGGAAAAATAAGGAAAAAAATCCCTGGGCCTTAATTTTTGAAATATGAATTTATTTATTTTTTGCTAATTGGTAATTTTTGTGTTTAAAGGGCTGTAACTCTGAAAATGATTGAGATACAAACCTGTGCGATATGGCATTTGATTTTATGGACATTTCTACATAAGTATACTTATTTTTATTAAAATTGTACGACTCATACTTATTTCAAAATAAAACAACCAAAAAATGCCAGATTCAAAAAATTGCATATATTGTCAAAAATGACTATACTCTTATTTTTTGGTAAAATATATCATATCCCTTAATTTATACCCGTAGATTAAGGGAAAAATATAGAAAAAAATCCCGGGGCCTTAGTTTTCAAGATATGATTTTTTTAATTTATTGAAAATTGTTAAATTCCCGATAAAATTTAAAGTTTAAAGGGCTGTATCTTTGAAACTAATAAAGTTAAGGACCTGTACGTTACGGCATTCGATTCTATAAACTTTTCTTTATAAGTGTACCTATTTTCAATAATTTTATACGATTCATACTTATTTAACAATAACAAAAGCAAAATATGACAAAATCAAAATAATTGCAAATTAAAAATTACGGGCACTTCAAGCTGTACAAGAGAAGGATTCCTCGTCTATTATGTGACAAATTGAAGTGTGATTTACACTCTCAAAATTCACACGAGCGTGCAAAATGTCACAACAATGACCATAGGTCAGGAAAAAAATTAGGTCATTTTCATATAAGTCATTCAATATTCAAATAGCCACTTATGTTAATAATATCATCTGTAGATTCACTAAAAAATGTGAGAACTTTAAAAAAACTACCCCTAGTATAAAAAATCTAATAGGGTGTCCCTAAAAATAGGGGTGCATATATTTGAAATCCATTAAACAGGTAAAAAATTTAACGAAAGTTCTTGTGAGTAAGTTGAGGTTTTAAATTAAAGTGAGCCATGGAATGGCTTGTGTGTGGGTGTATTCTTGATATATGAACGTCTGAGACGATCGTCTTTTATTATCCGGCGATGTTCAGTCGTTTTCTAGTAGCCAATCACATAGTTCGAATCGTTTATTGTGGTAGACACACAACAAAAATTTAAAGCATTTTAAATTGGTATACATTTCTAAATAGACATTAGTTAAAGGGAGTAATTTATAGATAATATTATAGATTATAGATTGGACAAGACTTATATAGAATACGGAGTATGAATTTGTATAAGAAATTTACTTGAATTTTCATTGGAAGTTACAGATTATAAAATTGACAACCAGAATTTGAAACACCAAAGGAACAATACATTATATATTAATTAACAATTATTGTTGGGGTGTTAAATTAAAGATATATAACTCCCCTAAACGCTAATAACGCAGAACAATAAAAAACAACATTTATTTTTTTATGCTGACCAATTACTTATGCTAGTTTAGTTATCCGATTGTGCAAATGAACTGCTTGTGATCTCAAAACAATTTTTAGGGGTTCCGAAATATTAGGGGGGGTGTTCCATCCTCTAAATATAAACAAATATATCATCACGACCTATTACCCGTTTCTGGGTGTACTGCTTGTAATTTTAGACGATTTATTTCTTTTATTGCTGGAATTTTTTTCAGCGATTCCTGATTCAAAAACTGAATCCTTTTAGTAAGACAATAATATTATCCTTGTTGATAATTTCTATGCATGGAACCTCCCGCCAATTAATTCCGAACCCTTTCAAAAAAACATTTTTAAGTTGTGGATTTTGGACGATTTTTTTGTCCCATTGGAGGGTAAAGTTTGAGCGACTTCTGAATCAAATCCTGAATTCAAACTGTCAAATCCTTTCAGTACAACAATAATACAACCCTTGTTGATAATATCCTCCTCTGTAACCTCCCGCCAACTAACCCCAAACCCTATAAAAAAATCATTTCCAATTTGCGAATATACTAGCAATTCTATCATTCAGAGGGTTGTCGCTACAGAGCAACCAATATTATTTCAGCCTATACGAGAATATTCGGGAGTGGTGGGGAGTACTAAGTACTAGCGCGTGGTGGGGGTAAGTACGGTCCCCCTTTTCCACAGCCTGCTAGTTCGTCACCAGCCGTGATTCCGTACGTTGAGAAATTTTCGTTCTTTTGACTTTATTTCCGAAATTTTGAACAGAGTGTCTGTGAGTGTGTGTGTGCGGATTCTTAACTGTGTGTGCGGTAGAGTAGAGAGTATGACAGACAAAATATACACAACGTAAAGGTGAGGCACCAATTGTTATTAATTTTGTATCATACGTACGCACAAATTTTGACATTTGACAAGGATGAATAAATTGTTGATGGACCCCTCGCCTCTTATATTTGTGTATACTTTTAATAAATATTGGTTAATACTGCTCTGATATTCAATAAAAATATGCAAATGATTCCCAGAAAATATATGAACAAATAAATTTCCCATCGCCGTCTATATCCAAGAAACATGAAAAACATATTTTATTATACATTTTTTTTGTACTTACTGTCCAAAATTGCCTATTTTATGCGTAAATTAATGGTCATCAAGTATACTTAAGTTATCAAGCTTTATATTTTCGTATAATGGCCAAATTCAGTAGCAAAAATCTTGATAACGAACCGGTTCATATCGATACAAAATTGGGCAATTTATATAAAAACCAGGTAATAACAATTATGAAGAACGCTGTTTAACATACTTACATACTATTAGGATAATTGTCCGATTGATTTTGGATGATACCTTTGGATATATCATCCCGAAAATGTGGTTGTCAAGCTTGGATAAATGCTGGCATTTCAAGGAAGGGTGACCATAATACTAGCTATGTTATTTGAAGTAACTGTCCCCATATTATGTAAGAAAGTTTTAGTAGCGTTAAAATTTTATTCTCTAACAATTAAAAAGATTTTTTATGGCTGAAGCTGGCTTTTAGGTCTGGGAAATCGTAAAAAATTTAGATCTAAGTTAAAATATACTTAGTTTTATTGCTGAGTTTAAAAATATCTAGGATAATTTCAAATGATTAGAATGATATTCTCTGAATTTCAGTTTTATATCAGGCTTCTTAATTATCTACTATTAAGCCGGTAGTTTAATTATTTTTTCTCTATTTCAGAATTTAATTGTATACTTAAAAATATGGTTTCATCGTAAAGGTAGATCATTGACTTACGGTTTATAACATAATAAAGTTTTTTAACATCTACATTTTCCTGTAAAAAATAATAAAATTAAATAATACTTAAAATACCAGGTCTGTAACGATTTAATTTGTAACATAAATTAAATTACAATTCAATAAAAACGCTATATAAACTGTTCCAACTTTACGTTCATGTATCTCGAAAACTAATTGAGATATCGAGTTGATCATTCAAAATTTGAAATCCCCATACCTTTTTTAATATACACCCAAATATTGGTCAGAATTAATTGGCCCAATTTTTTTAATATTCAATACTAATCATAACAATACCTTTCCGACAATTCAGTAAAAACACTGCATAAAATTTATCCAAATTTATGTACCTGTATCTCCAAAACTAATCGAGATATTAAATGGAACATTGAAAATTTGAAATCCTCATAATTTCTTTTATATATATCTAATTTTTTGTCAAAATTGTACCATTCAATTTTTTTATATACAATAATAACTAAAACAGCTTTTCGGAAAAATTAAAAATATTGCTCATAGATTACGCGTTATACAACATCTAATATCTCTACAAATATTAAAGATAGCGCCCCAAACGTTCCAAATTTAAAATCGTCATAGTCTTCTTTATATATATTCAAATTTTTGTTAAAAAATATTAACCCGTGTAAAATCTGGGCCGGATTGAAAAAAAATTCCGCAAAAACTATACAAATTGACAATTTCCTAAATGGCTTAAAAAGTGTATAACTGGTTTGTCAGGGCAGTATTAAGGTAAAATTAAGTTGTTTTAGATGTAAAACTAAACAATAAACAAATTTACAGATAGGTGTTAGTAGATATTAACATATACTTGTAATATGTATAATTGTTTTAATGTAATATTTTACAACTTTTTGTAAATATTGTTAATTACAAGCCGGAATATTTTCTTACATATTTACCTAAAAATAGGTGTAATAATTACATAAACAAACAGTAGTAAATACACATATTTTCATTGTGAAATTTCGTATGTACATATGTACATACACAAAATTATTATATTATTCTTCCAAGACCAAATCTGGATACAAGTTGCGCTATCTTATTTACTTGCATTTGTCGGCACCTGCTTTTAAAATACCGACAATTTACGGTAGAAGATAATATACTTTGTTCTATAATCCGTATGTTTGTATTCTACTAAATAAAGCAATCTTTCGCAATCCAAATATAGATTAAGTAGATAAAATACTGCTTAACACTTTGCAGCAATATTTATTTTACAGATTTTTATTATTTATTTTCTCAAATCTAGTAAAAACTACTAAAAATGATAAATAAATACATTTAACAACTATGCTAGTACGGTAACAAAATTGTTGAAAATTTTAGTGTAATTTTGTGTTTGACAGCCCATATCTCTGAACATAATTGAGATACGGACCTGTACTAAGCGGCATTTGATTCTACTGACATTTCTTTATAAGTGTACACAATTTTAATAAATTGACATCATGCATCCCTATTTTACAAACAATATTCCAAAATGGGACGACGCACAAAAACCGAAAAAATGACTACCCTTATTTTATGGTAAATGATATCATATAGCCCTAATTTGGACACGCTGATTACGGGGAAAATAATGAAAAAAATCCCTGAGCTTTAGTTTTTGAAATATATTTTTTTTAATTTCTAACGAATTGGTATGGAGTATTACAAAAAAGTTTTCAGTTTAAGGGGCTGTAACTCTGAAAATAATTAAGATACGGACCTGTACTAAGCAGAAATCGATTCTATGGACATTTCTTTATAAGTACACATAATTTCAACAAATTGGTACCATTCATCCCTATTTAATGAATAAAATTCCGAAACGGGACAATATACACAAATTAACAAAAATCGAAAAAAATGACCACCCTTATTTTTTGGTAAATGGTATTGTATCCCCTTAATTAAAACCCGCTGATTACGGGAAAAATAATAAAAAAAATCCCTGGGCTTTATTTTACAAGATATGATTTTTTTAAATTTTCTGGGAATTGGTATTAAATTTTCCAAAAAAAGTTTTGGGTTTAAGGGGCTGTATCTCTAAAAATAATTAAGATACGAACCCGTACTAAGCGGCATTCGATTTGACGGAGATTTCTTTATAAGTGTACATAATTTCAATAAATTGTTACCATTCATCCCTATTTAACGAATAATATTCCGAAATGGGACAATATACAAAAATTAACAAAAATTGAAAAAAAATGACCACCCTTATTTTTTGGTAAATGATATTATATCCCCCTAATTTGAACCCGCTGATTACGGGAAAAATAACGAAAAAAATCACTAGGCTTTATTTTACAAGATATGATTTTTTTAAATTTTCTGGGAATTGGTATTAAATTTTTCAAAAAAAGTTTTGGGTTTAAGGGGTTGTATCTCTTAAACTAATTAAGATACGACCCTGTACTAAGCGGCATTCGATTTGACGAACATTTATTTATAAGTATACATAATTTCAATAAATTGTTACCATTCATCCCTATTTAACGAATAATACTCCGAAATGGGACAATATACAAAAATTAACAAAAATCGAAAAAAATGAACACCCTTATTTTTTGGTAAATGGTATCATATTCCCCTAAATTAGACCCGCTGATTACGGGAAAAATAGTAAAAAAAATCCCTGCCTTTTAATTTTGGAGATATTTTTAAAATATTGAAAATTGGTAGATTTGTTTTTTTGGAAAATATGTTTAAAAGGCTGTAACTCTGAAATTAAACGAGATACGGATATGTATAAGGCGGCATTCAATTCTACGGACATTTCTTTATATGTATCTATAATTTCAATAAATTGGTATTATCTATCTCTGTTTAACAAATAAAATTCCAAAATGGGACGGCATACAAAAATTGCTATATGTGGATAAAATTGCTTATAACTCAAAAACTGATTGAGATATTGGCTTGAACTTTATGCCAATCGATTTATGGAGCTCTTTTCAATAAGAATACATAGTTTGAAATAAATTATACGATTGATATATTTTTGATAAAACAATAATTTTGAAAAAGTTATTTGTAAAAAAATAATACGTTGTTTACTTGTTCAATAGATTCTTTTCCTTAAATGTGAATACATATAGAATAAATTAAATATTGTACGTCTTTGTTTTAATCGTGGTCGTTGACATTATGATTATAATACTGCTGTATATTTAATAAAATATTCCTAAGTATAATAGTTCATTATTGTATATTCATTGTACTTTATTTATTATTCTATTCTTTCAATTGTCCCATATTATTTTCATGTAATTGTTATTTCCACAAAAATGTAATTGTTAAAACACAAAACAATCAAAAAACACTACTAAGGTGGTCTGATAAACTAACAATATATGGAACAATATTTTACAGAGTGTTTCTAAGAAATTTTTATAGAGATCTTATCAGGATCCTCAACTAATTGAGAAATTTTTATAAGTTTGAAACTACTTTTAAGCACTTAAATTCTTTTTCCCTTCATTAAATACGAAACAAGTTACTCGATAACAGACAGGCATCTTAATGCCTCGAAAAAGAACAAGACAACCGCAAGAATATTCGACTATGTTTAAAGATTTTCTTAAATTTCCGCAAAACGGAAATATGTATTTGATAATAATTATCTCAAATCTATTTGTGGTATTAATTAAAAATGAGATATTATATAAAAATCTGATGTGGCAAGCACATTACCTTCCGCCAATACTGGATGTACAAATTCTATTAATAAATTGTTAAAAATTAGTCGAAAGTTCAAACAGATTGCTTTTTAGAGTAAATGGATGTGTTGATTTTTTTGTACAATGTTTAATAAATTAACTGCATGTTTTGTATGAATGTATTTTGTGTACATCAATTGTAACAATTTGTAAGATCTTACTACCCTAAAGAAGGTACAAGGGTGCACCGAAACGTTAATATAAGACACTTATTTTTTAATTTTTCTATTTAATATTCACATCTTTTAGAAATCTTGACTTCCGTCAAAACCTGTGATTTTGGGAACAGGTAATTAACCTTAACCATCGAATTGTATATTAATTTTCCTACATTTTCTCTCACAATCTTTTAAAAAACCAGGACAAAAAATTTGAATGAGTTAAGAGATCAAATATCCAAAAACCTGTTCTTTAAAATTTTAGTATCCAATTAATGACAAATTTAAATATGTTTTACATATTTTTCATCAATATTTAACACTAAATTTCATCAAGTTTTAAACAGAAGCTCGTATTAATTTATAACAATTCTTTTGGATTGTATTTTAGTTACGGCCATATACCCAAAAATAGTTGTACCCTAAGTCTTTATCTACTGCAATAATGGAATCCTCATACTTTTGTACTTATGAAATACTTTTTACAATGGGTTTATAATTTATTGAACAAATTAATAAAAACGGTTATTGTAATTTTTGCCGGTATTACAATTTTACAATATATTGGAATATACTTTATAATATTTGTACCAATCATATAATAATATTGACAATAAGCACAATTATGAAGAAATGTCCATAGAATTGATTGACGCTAATAACAGGGCCGTATCTCAATTAGTTTCAGAGTTACAGCCCTTTAAACAACACCATTTTTCATAGAAATTTCTACACATTTTCAACATTAAAAAAAAATACATATTTACAAAACTAAGGCCCTAGGATTTTTTTCACTATTTTTCTCGTAATCAGCACTGTAGAAATAGGGGGATGTAATATGTTCTACCCAAAAATAAGGGTAGTGTTTTTTTCCGACTTTTGCCAACTTCTGTATGTGGTCCCATTTCGGAATTTTATCTGTTATATAGGGATGAATCATAGAAATTTATTAGAAATTGCTATATATACGTAGAAATGTCCATAGAATCGATTTCCGATACGAATAGGGTTGTATCTCTATTGGTGTCAGAGTTCCAGCCCTTTAAACTCTACCATTTTTCAGAGAAATTTCTACCAATTTTCAACATATTAAAAAATTTATATCTCCAAAACAAAGGCCCTAGGAATTTTTTCACTATTTTTCCCGTAATCCGCAGAGTTGTAATAGGGGGATGTAGTATGCTTTACCCTAAATTAAAAGTATAATTTTTTTCCAACTTTTCTGGATTTTTGTAAATCGTCCCATTTCCAAATTTTGTTTCTCATATAGGATTGAATTGTCCCAATTTATTTATATTTGGTGTACTTATGTATAAATGTATGTAGAATCGATTGCCGCCTTGTACAGGGCCGTATCTTAATTATTATTGAAGATACGGGCCGTCAAACTCAAAAATTAGTATTGGTCAAATTTTTCGTATGCTCCCATTTTTTTATTTTATTGATAAAATAAAAATGAATCGTACAATTTTTATTATGTATATGTAGACGTATAGAGAAACATCCAAGGAATCGAATACCGCCTGGTACAGGTCCGTATCTCAATTATTTTAGAAGATACGGGTATTCAAACTCAAAATGAGTAATGTTAAAAATTTACAATTATTGTTAATTTTTCATTTTGGTCCTATTCCGATTTTTTTTCAACTAATTAATTATTAATCGTAAAAATTAATAAAAAAATTGCTGTATTTATGTAGAAATGTCTGCCGGATCGAATGGTGAAGTCACCAAGTCCGTATCTCCACCCATTTTTGGGTTATAGGCTCGGAAACATTACCCAAAATATTGATAAAAGTTCAACGTCTTATTTAATAAAACAATCCGATCATTAAAGTATGCAAAACTATAATTTTTATTAATACATAACTGTTTCTGAATTCTTGATGCAGCATAAGTCCATTTTACATTTCAATGATTGATATTTTTCTTATATGCTTCATAACTTCACGTTCTTAAAACAAACACCCTCATACCATAAGTACTGAATGGCTTTATCAACCAAAGAATGAAATACATGTAGTTAAGATGTATTTAATGCCAGTTATGTCAAATATCCCATAATAGCCTAACGGTACATACATACAACATGAGATTATATCTAACTCGTAGGATACTTGAAAATAAGCCTTTTTACCTTCCGTTACTTTTGGCGGAGGGATCGTGTTAAATATCGCATATTGGATTTTGGTAAATGACCATGTTTTGAAGTCCCTACAATCAGATTTTAACATTTCACGATAATGTCTGTGGGTGTGAATGTGTGAGTGTATGTGTGTGTGTGGATCCTCTTTACGCTCTTTTGGTGTAAATCAACCGGAAATGGCGCTTTACTTGAAGCTCAAAACAGTTTTTCTTCAAAAAATACATTTAAATTACATTTTTTCAAGATTTGTGTTTTTATAAAAATTAAAGATTATCAAATTTCCTACAGATATGCATTAATATTTTTTCCATATATTTCCCGGAGTCTATGGTTTAAAGATAACCATATCTCGATGGTTACAAAATTCAGATCTTAAATTTATGTAACTGACAGATAAATGTCACTATCAATAAATTCATGATTTCAAATTAATAATGGTACTATTTAAAAAAAATCAATAGTTATATTACTATATCATGCAAAGGAACTTAATGCAGTATAGACAGCATTAGTAAATATGTAGGTAAGTATTTAAGTTAACTAAAATGGCGGGAGGTCTTGTGCTGGCCACATCAGATTTTTATTTATAACATTTTGAAGTAATTTTGATCTTTCCTAAGGCTATACAGTAAGAAATAAATCAAGAATATAAGCAATTAACCATTGACTAGTTAATAATTGGTTTACCAAATTATAAATTGAGTTCTTTACTACTACGAACTTAGTAAACTGGCCCAAAAAAACACAGAATAAGATGTGGCTACCTCGAAGATAAAAAACGGGTTCTTGTATTGTTTTCTATGTAGAATTCCCACATATATTACAAAGAATTCACCAAGATTCCGAGTTTATAAATAAGTATATCATCATCGAAGATCTTTCATGTATCTATTCAATCATTGACCATGTTTATTTGTTGTAAAAATTGTCACACTACACTAATTTTTAAGTATACATGATTTTTTGATCATTGCCGAAATCAGCAAAAATTTCGGGGAATATATTTTGTGTTTGTCGGGCTGTAACTTCGAAAATAATTAAGATACGGTCCTGTACGTTACACTATTCGATTCCCTGAACTTTTCTACATATGTATACAAATTATTATTAAAATTTAATGGTTGATACTTATTTTACAATTAAAAATACAAAAAATGGGAAAATCGCAAAAATTACAAATATCGTAAAAAATTATGACTCTATTTTTTGGTAAAACATATAATATCCCCCTAATTCGTACCCGTAGATTTCGGGAAAAATATTGAAAAAATTCTCCAGGTGTAAGTTCCCGAGATATTAATTTTTTAATGTTTTTCCTCAACTCCTGAAAAAGTGTTGTGTTTAAGGGGCTGTAACTCTGAAAATAATTGAGTTACGGTCCTGCACAAAGCGGCATTCGATTTTGTAGACTTTTCTTCATAAGTGTACTTATATTTAATGATTTGTTATGATTCATACTTATTTGAGAATAAAAAAACAAAAATGAAAAAATCGTAAAATTAGTAGATTTGGGAAAAATAACTACCCTTATTTTTAGGTAAAATGTATGGTATCCTCCTTATTCATACCCGCAGATTTCGGAAAAAATAGTGAAAAAAATATCCGGGTCTTAGTTTAGCAGATATGATTTTTTTAAATTTTAGATTTGGCATTTTTTTTGCTGGAAACATTGAAATGATTAAAGGGCTGTATCTTCAAAACTATTAAAGATAATTCAAATCTGTTTACGGGGATGGAAAGAGCACACTTTGGTTGTATAATACTATTAGTTTTATGGTTTAAAAAAATTGTACGAATTTCACAAATAGGTAAATCTTAAGTATGCTTTTATGTAATTTGGTATATTTTTTACTGAGTTTTATTGTGGTTAAATAGCTTATAACTCAAAAAATAATAGAAATATCGGCTTAAACGTTGCGGCATTAGAATCTACAGGCCCTTATTAATAAGTATTCATAGTTTCATAAAAATTGTACGATTGATATGCGTTTCACAGAGCAATATTTCTAATCGACTGAACGGTTGAAAAAGAATATATCGTGTACTGGTCGTCAGCACCCTTCTTATAAAATAATGTAAATGAATCTATATGATTAATGATGTTGAGAATAAAGATTCCAGTTTTTAATTACATTGGTACAATCGTATTCATCTATATATCCACCCTGTAACTTGTATTTATTCGTCTGTAAAAAATATATATTTTAATATGATCGATCTACAGTTTCATTAATCAAGAGCCGGGATATTTAAATGCAGTGAACGAGTTTAAAAATCCTAGACTATTAATCATCCAACAATAGATCAACCCGAGTCGAATGGTATTTTTGGGATTAATTAATAAAATAGCATCCGATTCCTCCATTAGCTTTGAGTTCGATTTGATGTTCTACATAAATTATTCCAAAAGAAAGAATTGTTTGAAGACAAAGATTCCACGACTCATCCAAGAATTAAATCAGGCATAAAAGAGCACTTTTCACGGGGAAACAACTAATTATTTCACAGACAAAACGACTTGTAATCGACTGAAAATGTAATGAAAATTTGTCGGAGTTTCCATACCCCTAACCCGAAAGTGGGTGGAGATACGGCCCTGGAGACTTCACTAATCGATTCTTTGGACTTTTCTACATAGGTATACAAATTTTTAATAAATTTTTATGATTGATAATTCATTTAAAAAAATGTGTAATATCAAATTGTACATTTTCAATATTAATTTTTACATTTGAAAACAGGTATCTTTGAAACTAATTGAGATACGGCCCTGTACAAGACGGCAGTCGATTATACATACATTTTTACATAAGTATACTAATTTAAATAAAAATTGTATGATTAATACTTAATTAATTAGAAAAAATATGCAACTGTACTAATTGTTACATTTACATAAAATGGACATTTTTAACAATTTTTGAGTTTGAAGGCTCGTATCTTTCAAAATAATTGAGATACAGACTTGTAGAAGATGGCATTCGATTTTGCGGACTTTTCTACATAAGAATGATAGTTCTTATAAAAATTTTACGATTCATATTTATTTTACAATAAAAAATCTGAAATATAATAATTGTCAAAAAATGAGCAAAAATCGAAAAAATGACAACCCTTGTTTTTTGGTGAAACATATCATATCTTCATAACTTAAGGGTGTATATTACGGGTAAAATAGTGAAAAAAATCTCGGGGCCTTAGTTTTTGATATATGATTTTTTTTAAATTTTGAAAATCGTAAATTATCTTGCGAAATTGATCAAGTTTGCGGGGTTGTATCTTTGTAAATAATTGAGATACGGACCTGTACAAGGCGGCATTCGATTTTTGAGACTCTTCTGCATAAATATACGTAATTTTACATTATTTTTGTGCTTTATACAATTTTTATATAGAATTTTGTAAGATAAGAAAAAATGCTGACATTAGTAACAATATTTAGAAAATTGTTTAAATATATGTTTACATAAAACTACAAGGAATTCATTGGTGAAGTCGTTGATGATCTCACACCCATTTTATGGTATGGAAATTTAAATCAAAAACAAAATTTGGCAAATTTTCGTTTGATTTTAATATGTTTTATACAAAATTTAAGCTATTTATTAATGTTTTAAAATGTTTTTCCTATGTCAGGTAAAAATATAATATTGCACATGCTTTGTCATGAATTTTTGTGCAATTCTGCAATTTTATCAAGTGTGCATTGACCCTAAATATAATTAGAATAATTAAACGAAATTTCGAAATGTAGATTCTTGGTTCTTCCAAATAAGGTTTAATTAAATTCTGCATTGAATTGTATTCTTTTTTTTAAAGGTTTCCCAATTGTTAAAAAGGTCCACAATCCACTAAACCAGATTTATAGAACAACTGTTTATTACAGTAACACAAAAAATTGGTCGTTTTGGTTTGTATAAGCTGATGGTTCTTATTTATCTGGTCCACCAAATCTAGATATTCAAATTTATAGTGGGGTTGGGTGATTTGCATACGAACATGTGTGCATTTATAATTCTAGCCCTTTGAAAGATTTGAAATATTGCATCTACCCTTATTTCGTTTTTTAATAGCATCTCTCGCGGAAAGGGATGTTTTCAGGGGATGCAACTTGTATTTGATTATAGAACAGCCAATTATATAAGCGCTTTGTTTGATTTCCCGATGACTCACAGAATAAATGATATTTCACCCTCAAACAGACAGTGGAATATTATTCTTTGTTCAAAAATCACCATAAAAGTCTAATAAATTATGACAGAAATTTTTACAGTTTTTAATCGTCTATAGATCGTATAATTGTTAATGTATTTCGATAAAAATTTCACAACATATGAAGAAAAGTCTGTAGAATTGAATGCCGGAAAGAATAAATTGACATCTTATTTAGTTTATGAGTTATAGTGTATTATATCGAACTACAACACATATACAAATATTTATAATATCAAATTTATCGTTTCGTGAAATCTGTGCCAAATTTTTTTGAAGACTGAAACTATTCTTAATATATAATTCAACCATGATCTTTTCAACCCCGTAAACAGATTTAACTTATCTTTACCCTGTCAAAAGTTATAGCTTTTTGAACATACCCGCGTTTTGTAGAAAATTTTCAACATTTTTCAAAACTTAAAAAAAATCATATTTCCAAAACTAAAGCCCAAATATTTTTTTTCATATTTTTCCCGTAATCTATTAGGGAAATGTGACATGTTTACCATAAAATGAAAGTGGTCAATTTGTTTGGACTTTTGCGAATTCAGAATTGTGCTTATTTTTTTGTATTTTTTACTGTAGAAATTGTATCAACCACAAAAATAAGTATACTTATGTAGAAATATCCAAAAAATTGAATAACGTAACGGACAGATCCGTATCTTGATTATTTTCAGAGATATAGCCTTTTAAACATACAACTTTCTGGAAAATTTCAAAATAATAAAAATAAATCATATCTTTAAAACTAAGACCCAGGGAATTTTTTCCATATTTTTCCCGTAATCTACGCCTCCAAATTAGGGGGATGTGATATATTCTATCCCAAAATGAAAATAGTCGATGAATTGAATTTTTGCAATTTTAAAATTTTGCTCATTTTGTTAATTATTTTCTGTGGATATTGTATCAACCATACAAATAATGTGAAAAACTAGTATACTTGTGTAGAAATGTCCAAAAAATCGAATGCCGCCTTGTACAGATCCGTATCATAATTAGTTTGGGATATACAGCCCGTTAAACTTAAAAAATAGTATTGGCAAAAAAATTCAATACATGTATAGTTTCAATTTGAATTTTATTTGTTAGATAAAGACGAATCGTACAATTTTTATAAAAATACTTATATTTATGTAGAAATGTCCAAAAAATCGAATGCAATACCGTACAGATCCGTATCTCAATTATTTTCCGAGATACAGCCCTTGAAAGTCAGATATTTTTTTTGAAAATATTTGTAATATTTTGTACAGTTACTGTACAGAAATTTTGTAGTTCCTAGTTGTAAAATAGATCAATTTTCGGTTTAGCTAACAGTATTTTAACCAGTTGACCAATATTTAAGCAATACATCAAACTATTTGTTCAAGAATTTGCGTAGGTTTGACATTTATTAAGTGGAACACTTACTGTATTGTTCCAAAAAGTGTATTAACAAAATTACTTGAAATTGGCAAAAAATGAAACATGTTATTTCAAATTTAAAATTTAAAACATTAATAGTTGTAAGTTGTAGTTAACCCAGTAAAAAATACTTTCTATACATGTACCCATTTGAATATTGTCAATTGTTTTAGAAAGACATTGTTTCAGCTCTATGATTATTTCTTGTTTGTAATATTTAAATAATTCATAAATACCAAGAGTATAATTTACATTTAATATTGGCTTGCATCTTATTGTTTGTTCATACAAATTGCGACACTTAAAAAATAAAAAATTAAAGTTTTTCTCTTCGAGAAAGACCCATGATGTGGGCAGCTCTTCCGGGTCATGGGTCAAGCTTCCGGACAGTAGGCGAACATTCCCGAACAAGGCCGTACAGGCCCGAAGAGTGTAAGTAAGTGAAACATGGATGTATTCCAAACGTGATCGTTAACTGGACAATTACATGGCTTTTGCTCACCTTATTAACTTGTATGTAATTATAGGCTTCGAGCTACTGGACTGCCTGAAATTTTCACCAACATATACGGAGAAATATTCGTAAAACAAGCTTGTATTTATATGGATTTATCAATAAAATTTACTTAGAAAACCTTTGAATTTTGTTGTATATTGATAAAATATGTATAATTTTATTTCAGTATTGAAAATAACTTAACTTATAGAGAAAAGTTTGTAGATTCGAATGGCGTAAAGCTCAAGACAATAACTCTAAGTTATAAGCCATTTATTCCACATAGAACACACGAACAATTAATCCGAAATATCTTATATTTCGCTGTTTGTGAAATCCGTACAAAAAATTTTTGAACACTGAAACTACCCTTACTATACAATTCAACCTTGCTCTTTTCAACCCCACAAACAAATTTTAAATATCTCCTTCCATTTCCGAGTTACAGCTCTTTAAACATAACCATGTTTCTGGGAAAAATAGACCGATTTTCAAATTTTTTAAAAAATCATATCTTCAAAACTAAGGCCCAAATATTTTTTTCCATATTTTTCCCGTAATCAGCATACCTAAATTAGCGGGATGTGATATAATTTACCCTAAAATAAAGATAGTTATTTTTTTATTTTTAGGATATTGTTTCATTTTTGAATTTTATTTGTAAAATAGGGATGGACCATACAATTTTTATAAAAATAAGTATATTTATACAAAAATGTCCATAGAATCGAATAAAACTATGTACAAGTCCGTATCTCAATTAGTTTGAAATATACGGGCCTTCAAACACAAAAATTGGTAAAATTTTGCGATTTCCAAAAGTTTAAAAAATTAATATTTCCAAAAATAAAACCCAGATAATTTTTTCCATATTTTTTTCGTGATCAGCGTGTTCAAATCTGGGGGATGTCATATAATTTACCCCAAAATAAAGGTGGTGATATTTTTCAACATATTTTATATGTTCATATTTCAGAATATTATTTGTAAAGTAAGATTTGTAGATTTGAAAATATGTGTAATTATGTAGAAATGTCGAAGGAATCGAATACCGCTAAGTACAGGTCCGTATCTTAATTAGTTTCAGAGATATGGCCCTTGAAGCTCAATTTTTTTTTCTGGTTTTTTTTATAATTTTGCGAATGATATAAAATTGAATTATATGGTGAAATAGGTACAATATTGTAAGTTTTTGTATAAATATGTATAGTTGATGGATGTATGGACCTACCACACCCAGAAATAGGTACAAATAAATATCTCTTTGTGAGTTCAAACATTTTAATTCCAGTAAAAATTCTCATTTGATTACTATACGTTAAGCTGTGTATATGTCAATGTACTTGAGCGATTTATATTTACATATTTATATCTTCTGTCTCGTTCTGTCTCATTCCTTGCTCCCACCTTAATCCGCTGTCTCTTTCTCGCACATTAAGGCTGGGTACCTTATTGTTTTATAGGAATAATATACATAGAGGTGTGACCGTAGAAGAACTTTTATTTTGCTCAACACACGTGTTAAAGAAATTTTATTATTTGTATCTTGATATTACAGTAGTAGACGGAAATTATAATTAAACAATAGTCGAAAAAACTTATGGAAAAATTCATTAATCATTGACAATATTAAAATTGATATATTGTGTTAAATTATATACTAAATGTCAAATTGAAATTAACAACCTTGAATATTTTACGAAAATATGAAAGTTAGGTGTGACTTAAATATTAGTTCTTTACTTAAAAATGTTTTAAAATACTCTATCTAGATAAAATCTTAAAGGATGACTTGTAGAATATAAATTAAGCACTTAAACTATTTGGGAAATTCATTAAAAAAGCAATTAAAGAATTTTGAATAATGAAATACGTAAAAAGCTACACATTTTACATTTTATAATTACATATAGTTTTTTTCAAAAGTATGTTTCTTAATTACTTTAATCGTCTTATTATAATTAACAAATAGTTACATGTATATTCCAACGAAAATAAGTACATTAACACTAACTTTTTCAACTCTTTGTACAAGTTGTGCAAAATATTTTGCATCCACTGAAACTACTTTATCTTACGCAAAAAGTCTGTAGAATCGAATGGCGCTATGTGCAAGACGATATCTTAATTAGTTTTTGAGATACAGGCCGGTAAACGTACAGGGGGGGTGACCGATATAGTCGTACATAGGACTTAACATGTAAAATTAGATTTTGGTAATTTCCTACTTCCCTAATTATTTTAGGTAAAAAAGCTTCAAATAAAAGTTATAGAGCATAAAATTCTGCATCTGAATCAATAAACAACATTAATGTTTGTTGCCTTGTAACGGCATGAAAATAGCTATTGTAAAGTATATTATAGTTCACCCCGTCGTGAATATTATAATAAATTTTTTTGAGAGCTGAAATTATGGTTGTAATACAAGACAACCCTGCTCTTTTTAACCCCGTAAACAGATTTAAAATATCTCTCCCGGTTTAAAAGTTACAGCCCTTTAATCATACGTATGTTTGGGGCAAAAAATCATCAATTACAAAAATTTAAAAAATCCATATCTCCATAACTAAGACACCAAGAATTTTTTCCATATTTTTCCCGTAATCTACGCTCTCAAATTAAGGAGACATCATGCCATGTACCCAAAAATGGGTATAATCAATTTATGTAATTTTGCCGATTTTAAAAGTATATCCCGTTTTGGAATTTTGTTGGTGAAAATTGTACCAATCATAGAAAATAATTATAAATATGTGCACTTATGTAGAAAACTCCAAGGAATCTATTAGCGCCAATTTCAAGTCCGTATCTTTATTACTTTCAGAGTTACAGCTTTTTAAACAAGTTTTTTCCAAATTTGAATATATTTTTAACATATATTTCGTACAGAAATATAAATACAGTATATATTTATCAGAATACAGTAAAATAAAAATTAAACAATGACATATTTATTTATGATAAATATCAGAAATATGTAATATATATAAACTAAGATTTATATGTGAATAGTTAAATATACGAAACAATTCTGTTTGTTTTTAGTCTCAGGTAACTTTCTTGGAACTATTTGCTAAAACAGTGCTGCCAACATTGTACAACTAAATGTCACAAAGCCACGCAACATAATTCCGATAATTTATTGATGGTAATTCTAATTGTTATGAGTATAAATATCCATATCTTAAGTTATTTCTAAATACCATACAGGTTTATACTAAAGAATGAAACAGATTTCTCTTTCACTGTAGTATAAAGCGGAACTTGCAATGAATAATTAAATTTTTTTGGAAATATCAAGGTTTTGAATTGAAATATAAATGCTGTTACTAGGAATAAAAAAATGGTATCATTTACATATTTATATAAAATTTTCATATTGAACTTATATTTTTGATCGTTATTCATTTATGTTTGAATCGACCAATTTTGATTAAAATATGTGTTCTTATGCAGAAAAGTCTGTAGAATCGCGCAACGTTCAATGCAATATCTCAATTGGTTTTTGATATATGGCCAAAATTACCCACACACAACACGTTACAAAATTTCCAAAATATCTTAAATGCATGCTTATGATTAACTATCAAATATGTGGGTACAAAATTTTTGTCACTCATACTAAAACAAACTTTACTATACAATTCTGCCCTGCTCTTTCCAACCCCGTAAACAGATTCAACATATCTCTTTTAATTTAAGAGTTACAGCATCTTATACATGTCGAAAAATTTAGCGATGCTCAAAATTTTAAAAAATTCATATCGACTAAACTAAGGCCCAGGGATTTTTTTTCTTATTTTTCCCGTAATCTACGCCTTCAAATTAGGGGATTTTGATATGCTTTCCCTAAAAATAAGGGTGGTCATTTTTTCGACCTTAGCTGATTTTTATTTTGTCACATTTTGGTTTTTTATTGCTTAAATAAGTATGAATCGTACAAATATTTTTACAATAGGCACATTGATGTAGAAATGTCCAAGGAATCGATTGCCGCCTAGCACAGGACCGTATCTCAATTATTTTGATAGTTACATCTTTTTGATTACAAAACTTTAAGGAAATTTTAATTTTTAAAATTTGAAAAAAATCATATCTCCAAAACTAAGACCCAGAGAATTTTTTCCTTATTTTTCCCGTAATCTACGCCCTTAAATTAGGGGAGTTTCATGTGCTTTTCTTAAAAGTAATGGTGGTCATTTTTTTGACCATAGCCGATTTTCATTTTGTCATATTTTGGATTTTTATTGTTTAAATAAGTATAAATTATACAAATAGCTTTATAATAGGTATATTGATGTAGAAATGTCCAAGGAATCGATTGCCGCCTAGTATAGGACCGTATCTTAATTATTTTCAGAGTTACAGCCCTTTAAACTTTTTCCCCAAATAAAATCAGGATTTTTTGCGTAGTAAATATTGGTAAATAAAATTAATTATATATGATTCCTATGTAGAAAATTGTGTAAAATTCAAATATAAAATTGGTTTTGTGATATTTTCATCCCTTAATATATATTTCAACCATTTTATTCAACGAGTATACGCAGCACAGTAAAAAATTAATATTACAAATTTTACTACGTACGTAATACTCGTATAATGATTGCGAAAGTAATGACTGTTTTGTAAGTGGATGTAGTTTACAGTTTCAATCTTTACGCCTTGTTTCACATAAGTTAAGCGAAGAATTACTACTATGAACAGCCGACTAAGATTAAAACATATTGTAACCGGTAACTTCAAAATTGAAACAATTCCACGATTTAATATTACAAATACACTTCAAATTTACTTGAATTTTGTATCTTTGTACCTACAGTTTTATAGTTAAAAATATATGAAACCAGATAATAAACTACTTTTATAGCTACGTGCAATATCGTCTGTAAAAATTAAATAAAAATTTATGATTTACTAACGATATAAATACTTCATCTGGTGATTTTTTTGCAGATCTGGGGACAAAATGGCGACTGTTACTTCCGGTCTCATATCGCCAAAATCCTACGCCTTGACTTCCGGTGAGTAATTATTCATACGCCAAAAAATAGTCCCATATTATTATTTCATCATTTTTAAACCTCCATATCTCATAAATTAAAAGAGATACAAACCTGTGCTTAGTGTCATTCGATTCTACCGACTTTTTACTATATATATGCAAATTTACAAATATACCAAAGGGCCGAAAATAATGAATATTTATTTACACTGTAGTGATTAAGCGCCCCCATGAATAAACACAAATTCCCTGTGTACGCCCATGGATTGTGGAGTAACTTTTTACACAAATATTTGGGTAAATAATACCCTACGTGACTGAAATGTAAAAAGTCGTTGAACAATTAATTTTGGTTTCTCAGAATTTTCGAACGGTAGATTATTTTAAATCACCTAATTTGTAAATTTTTCGGTGGGCAGAAATTTTTTCGTGGTACCGAAATATGTATTTTATATTCCAAAGTATGTGGATGGTATTTTTATATCGCAAAAACGTTTTAATTCTTTTGAGGATGAATTAATTTTCACGGCGCTACCGATGGACTTGTGTTTTTATTTTAAATTATTCTGGTAGTAAATTTTTATATGCAAGTTTAATAATTCATTAACACCCTAAAGAAGATGCGAAAAAGAAGTATTTAAGTTGCTTTCAAAAACAGACAAACAAAATACAAAGTTAATCTGATCATAATGATTTGGACGTTTTGTAATGCCAAACACTCGTTTGTAATTTTTTTTTCAGCGATTCAAATATTATTAAAATAAGTATGCTTATAGAAAATGACATGCTGAATTCAAATATTAAACGATCAATTCGACATCTTTTTTAGTTTTGGAGATATGAATTTTTTAAGTAATTTATGAACATAGATAAATTTTGTCACAAGTTTCTTAAATTATAAACTGGTCATTTTTTAAATATATTTGTTCACGATTATAATAAAATATTGAAAATAAGTATACGTATGTAGAAAGGTCCGCAGAATCGAATGCCGTATAGTACAGGTCCGTATTTAAGTTATTTTCAGAATTATAGCCCTGTAAACACAACTAACTTATCTGGGCATTTTTAAGCACGATTCAAAATTTAAAAAAAATCATATTTCGAAAACTAAGGCCCTGAGATTTTTTTCATTATTTTTCCTGTAATCTACGCCCTTAAATTAGGGGTATGTGATATACTTTACCAAAAAATAAGTGTAGTTTTTTTTACGATTTTTAGATTCACAATTCGATATTGTTTCGGTAATATATTTGTAAAATTTGTATTAAGTGTAGTAAATAATTGATAATAAGGCTACATATGTACAAAAGACTGGGAAATCTAATGTCGCAATGTACATAGCGATATCTATTTTCTTTTCGGAGATATGGGCTTTGGAAATCATAATTTATGAAAAAAAAATTGCAGTTGTCATTTTTTAATCTATTTTATGTGGTATTTAAGCTAATAAAAAAAATATGTACCCTTATAAATAAAAGTTCATGGAATTGATTAGCGCAAATTTTATTTGGATATCTCATTTAGTTTCTGAGATACAAGCCTTCAAAATGACAATATGTTAAAATAAGTAGTACATGACGATGACAAAAATTTGGAAGTAATCGTTTTTTAAATATATTTATGTGTTATTTGGACCAATCGTACAAATTTATTGAAAATATGTATACATATGTAGAAAACTTGAAGAAATCGATTGGCGCAAAGATCATCTTAATATCTATTTTAGTTTCCGAGATACAAGCCGTCAAAGTCGGAACATATAATGCATGTTGAAAATGACTGAACACTACATAAATTCAGCTATTTTCCGTTAGATGAGCACTATAACAATTAAAATATAAATGGAACAGTGTGCCACCCAAATAGTGCAAACACTTGCGTGGTAGTTTATTATTTATTTATCACAATTCCAGTACAAGATGAGTTATATAGTGAGTAAACTGGCGTTACGTACTTGTGTCTCGGACTTTTGGCTATCTTCCATAATTACAGAAATTGCGAATGATTAATTGATACCGTCTTGTTATTTTCGCCAACTGTGTTATTCGTACAATCGTCAAATTATTCGGAACCCATATTCCAAGTCTTAGGCAGTCTCGGCAGACGCTAAAATTAATCTTCACCTGTCCGCTATGTCAAGTAGCGAACGATTGTTAAGGATTAAAATAAATACTAGTTTTCGAACACTATTTGATTAGAAAATTAGAAATTTTTTGAAAGCTCAAAGTCCTAATATTGTCAAAAATATAACAGTTAGGTATTAATTACAACATATGGAGAATAAGACTACATAACACACATTTATTTAGTATATTTTTCACCAATTTTGGAGCTTTGTATCTCGCAAACTAAAAAAGATATCGACATGTACTTTACGGAATTGAATTCAGCATCCTTATGTATACTAATTTTTAATGCATTTATTCAATCAATACAGTTTTTACAAACAGTTGTTTAAAAAAATACCAAACTTCAAATTTTTCATTTCGCCTAATTTCATATTTACCCTCTCATATCTTCAAAACTAAAAGAGATACGGACTTGAGCATTATTTTATTCGATTTCCCGGACTTTTGACCATATATAACCAAAATTTCATTTATTTTGGACAATGGGCCGAATTAATACATCAAGCATTCCAATATGGGACAATTGTTTAAATTTTCTAAAATAGTCAAAAAATTACCACCCTTATTTTTAGGTAAATTATATCATATCCCCTTAATTTGCACCCGCTGATTATGGGAAAAATACGTAAAAAATTCCCTGGGACTTAGTTTTTGAGAAATGAATTTTTTAATTTGTAAAAATTGTTACAAATATACAAGTAGTGTATGTAAACGGCTGTATCTTTGGAAATAAGAGTGATACGGACCTGGACGTTACGGAATTCGATTCTATGGATATTTCTGAATAAGTATACTTATTTTCAAAAAAAAATTATGGTTGATATATGCTTAATGACTAATATACTTGAACAAGACAACATTCCAAAAATTGATAAATGAAAAAAATGATTACCTTTATATTTTGGAAATATATATAGGATCCCCCTAATTTGGGTGTGTAGATTACGGGAAAAATAAGTAAAAAATTCCCTGGGCCTTAGTTTTTGATATATGAATTATTTAAGTTAGTACAAATTGTTTAAAATTTTCTATTTACAAGTTCTGTCTTTAAGGGGCTGTATCTTTGGAAATAATTGAGATATGGACTTGTACGTTACGGCATTCGATTCGGTGGACATTTCTACATAAATATACATATTTTCGAAAAAATTGTACGATTGATACATGTTTAATGAATATTTTTCGAAATATTGGATTTTGGAAGTTTACATTTGACAGATTTATAAAAGTATAAATAACTTTGAAAGCAAAAGAGATATAAACTTGATCCTTTAAAATTTGGATTCAGCATGAAATTCTCCATAAATAAGCATATTTTCAAGAAATTTAATTAGCTGAATTCTATACGTTTGAATATTATAAACCGCAAGAATGTTTAATATTTTTTGTTTGTTTCAGACCCGTCAGGCGTTAAGATGTCAGCCGAACCCGAAACCACAGATTCCGATTTCGAATCTCGAAATTTCGAACCAGTTTTCGACTCGAACGCAAATTCCTCGGACTCTGAATTGGAACCTTTGACAAACCCTAGTTTAATCAAAGATATACCCAAACGAAATAAACGTAAAAATTTCAAACCCCGATGTACAAATATAACTTATTCCGACTCTGAGCAACCAGAGGCCCTAAACCTTTCCGAATTCAGTAACAACAACAATTTAAAAAACATCCGTAGAAGAAAAACATTATCTACAAGAAAATTAGTGTTAGAGTCACATTTTACTCCAATTGATTTGAGCTCGAGTCGAACACAAGACTCTTCAGACAGTGAGACTGACACGGAAAGTGAACCCAAAATTCCTAGTAGTTTTTCCATTACTAATTTATCAAAACCGCACGTCCCGGAATTTGGGAACGGGTCGGGATTGAACCAAGGAGTCTCTGATATGAGGGAATATGCTGTGAACACTATGAGAGAACTTTTAGGGATATATGGTTTGACATCGGAAGTCGCTGAAAGTATATCTCGACAGCTCCCCATAGCTGCATTCAGTAGTGGTAAGTGTCAACGCCTTATATTACATGCAATACTAATTATAGTATTTTAAAAATTAATTGTAAAACTTACCGATGGATGAAGTATTTTGCAATTAGGGCCTTCCACTAAGAGTCCACAATATCACAATAGTTATATTTCACTTTAAACATTCATTTAATACACAGAAATACACAAAAATCACAATAAATATATACACAGCGAGTGTTTATATCAAATACGCGCTAAGATGAACAAGTTCATACTAACTGCAGCAATGAAACTCAACAAAATATATTTAAATAATAAATGTAATGTATATTCAGCCAACATTAAAAAATGAATTTTCTTTAAAAAATACACTAAATAACATTTATAAATTAAATTATTTAATCCCTGAAAAATGGACCACCCGTATTTTTTGGTAAAATATATCACGTCTCCCTAATTAGAGGATGTATATTACAGGAAAAATGTAGAAAAAATTCCCTGAGCCTTATTTTTTGAAATATGAATTATTTCATATTCTGAAAATTTCAAAAATTGTGTTTAAAGGACTGTAATTCTGAAAATAATTAAGATACGGGCCTGAACGATGCGGCATTCGATTTTTTGGACTTTTCTACATATTGACACATATTTTGAAATATTTGTTATAATAACAAATAATTTTTTTAGTAGGGGTTAAAAATTTGCCAATAATCAAAATAAATTAGTACTCTTATTTTTTGGTAAAACATATTACATTCCCCTAATTTGGAGGCGTAGATTACGGAAAAAATATGGAAAAAATTCCCTGGGCCTTAGTTTTTGAAATATGAATTATTTAATTTTCTGAAAATTCAAAAAAATGTGTTTAAAAGGCTGTAACTTTAAAAATATTTGAGATATGGTCCTGAACGATGCGGCATTCGATTTTTTTAACGTTTCTACATAAGTATACATATTATCAAATATTTGATATAATTGATACCCGTTTAAATAATTATTTTTTTTATGAAGAGTAAAACTAAAATTGTCTATAATCAAAATAAATAACCACTCTTATTTTTTGGTAAAATATATCACATTCGCCTAATTTGAGGGCGTAGATTACGGGAAAAATATGGAAAAAAATTTTGGGGCCTTAGCTTTTAAGATATATTAAATAAAAAAATTCATAACTTCAAAACAATAAAATATATAAATTTGAACGATACAAATTTGGATTCAGCATGAAATTCTCCATAAGGACACTCACTGTCATCAAATTTAAATCGCTGGAAAATTTTTGATAAACTTTTAAAATATATTGTGGGAAATGTTTTTAAACCTCTTTAATCGTTCGATTAAAAAATCTTCCTAAGTTTTTTGCTATGTTCAATCGAGTATGTTTTCTCATGTTACCTGCTTTTTTACCTCTAAAGGCTTTAGATAAACAGGGGTTAAGATTTTTACGGTATTTAGTGCGAGAACAATAACGTACGCTATTCAGAAAAGTTTACTAAGTATACCTGAGTATTTAAACGAGTCGCTCGCTCGGTAACCGATGGGAAATATTAAATAACGGTTTGATAGAGAAAATTTAGACTTAAAGAAAGTATATTTGTATTCATATATTGTCAGAAATACGTGTTAAACTTCTGTATTGTTTCAAATATAGTTTCTAAATTCTTCGAATTATTCTCTAGCTTATGTGCTAATTTTTTATCGATGGGTGTGTCTGTAATATTCCTCATAGTTATTTTCATATTTTTCTAATAATTATAGATCAAATGACGTCACAATTTAAGGAATTCATCAATTGTTCATGCGTCAAGAAACAAATTGATTTAGATTTCGAAGTAACCTTGATTTATTGAAAATGTTTTCAAAGATTTTTATTAACCTTGCACAAATTTGTACACCAAATTTGAGTAAGTATGAATTGAAACACAAATAATAGTTATCACATTGACAAGGACACTGTATTCCAGGAATATATTTCATAATTTTGACTATAGAATTATTAAAACTAACAATGAACAGAAAAAAAAATTCGTATGTCGAGTTTGAGGTTTCGTATCTTGAAAACTAATCAAGATATCGACATGAACTTTGTTTTATTCGATTCCTTGGACTTTTTTCCATAAGAATACTTATTTTTAATAAATTTGTTTGATTGATTATATTTAAAAAATAAAATTTTGAAATATGGTAAATTTAATAAAATTGAAAAAAAAATCCACTATAATTTTAGGGAAACATATCATTTCACCCTAATTCAAGGCCGTAGATTACGGGAAAAATAATGAAAAAATTCTCTGGGTCTTACTTTTGAAGATGTGTATTTTTTTAAATGAAAAATTATTAAATATTTTCTTAAAACATGGCTATGTTTAAAGCCCTGTAACTCTGAAATTCGAAAAGATAATTCAAATCTGTTTACGGGGTTGAAAAGGGTATAGGTTAATTATATATTAAGGATAGTTTCAGGGCTGTCAAAAATTTATTGCAAATTCCACAAATAATTAAACTTGAATCTTAATAAAAACATTTCAGAAACAATTATTACTATGTTCTATTTTGAGAAAAAGGTCTGTAACTCAGAAAATATTTGAGATATCGACACAATCGTTGCGGGAATCGAAAGAGCATAGATTAATTATATAGTAAGCATAATATCAGGGGTGGAAAAAAATTCTCCCAGATTCTATAAACATTCAAAAACTGACAAAATTGTTGCCATAAACCCACAAATTATTACTTATAGAACGACCACATAACCACTGTCAGTTATTAGTTAATAAGCAGTAAAACCGAAAGCAAAACCTTATAAAGTATTTAAGGTAAAAAAATCGCTAAATAGGGGTAAAAATTTCGCACGGTCCTTCACAATCTATGGGGCAGAAATTTGGTGAAAAATTGTTCAATTTACCATTAATACAGAGATCGTTTTACAAATCCTTTATAATCCTTCTCTACTTTTAACCCCTAAATAACCCCAAAACAGGTAAAAAATACAGAAAAAAACCACCCCTTGTATAAGAATTTCACACACTTTACGGAAAAACACCCCAAATTTTTTATAGAGAGCTGCAGTCGACCTACTATGGCTTGTAGTGTTATACCGTTAAAAATAAGGGCCATAGGGTTGAATATTTTTTTGGCGGGTTGTCTTGAGGGATGGGTCTCAGTATATTTGTGGTAATGGGTAGGTAATATGAGGTAATATCTGTATTTTTTTAAGGGCGAAGTTAATATATTATTAGGAGAAGAATCATTCATTTCAAAAATGTTATTTTGCAAATATCTCAATAAATAACAACCTAAGATTTTTTTACATATTTTTCCCGTAATCAGCGGGTCCGATTTAGGGTAATAACGTATGTTATACCAAAAAATAAGGGTGGTCAGTTTTTATGATAGTAGCCAAAATTATAATTATGCCATATTTTTGATTTATTATATTCAAAAGTATATGAATACGTATACATATGCAGAAAAGTCCAAAAAATCGATTGGCGTATCGTACAGGTCCGTATCTCAATTATTTTTAGAGTTACAGCCCTTGAAACTCACCAAATTTTCCGGATGATTCTTGGAATTTTATAATTTGCACCATTTTTTATTTTTATCTGTTAAATATATATGAATCGTACAATTATTTTTAAAATAGGTATACTTATGTAAAAAAGTCCAAAAAATCGATTGCCGTATCGTACAAGTCCGTATCTTAATTATTTTCAGAGTTATGCGCCATCAAACACGAGAAATTTTGCGATGAAATTTTGAGTGTTTTAAGGGATATAATGTGTCGTGATAAAACTTTCTAAAAATGAAACTTATGAAAATATTGCCTAAGGAAATATAAAAAAACAAATTCAAATCTTCTTAAACGACCTTATTAAGTAGAAAGGATGTACCATACTCGTCTAATTCGTTATGCTTTTTATACTAATATAAGCAAGTTTATTTTTATTTCTAACTAATATTTAATATACTTTTTCTAAAAATTTCTTCCGTGGCCCGAATTTCCTACTCGCATATAAGAATGGTGTATAGTAGTTAATAAATATGAATAACTGTTCTCGAAGATTTTTTGCGTCCAAGTCATGTGTTTACTTAAAACACTTGAGTTCTGAACACATGTTGTTTTTTCAAGACTTCAAATGAAATATTTTAAGTGTATGAAGATATCTCGAGTTTATTTTCATATTTTTTCGTTTCGACAATTTGACAGAGAAAGGATAAACGGCTGCTAGGCAACGCTGCGTTTGTTTAAATAGTCGTTAGTAAATAAAAGACGGACTCTGTTTATCTAAGATGAATTAATGTGGAATCTGTCCGCACACAGATGTAATTTTCGACTTTTATTACTTTTTTTAATACTTCTGAGTAGAAGACAAACTTCTTCTAACGCTTGGCATAATATTTATTTTATTTCTACACATAATTCAATCAAATTTATCTTTCAAACATCATCATTTATTCAGACAATAATTTTGAACAAATAGATTTGTTTGCTATTATTATATTTTTGAGTTACAAGCTATTCTTTCCAACAATCATACAACAAAAATAAATTCACCACTTCTTCTAAGTCATACAATTTTTTTTTAACGGCTCAAACTACTCTTAATATACAATTCAACCCTGCTCTTTTCAACCCTGTAAACAGATTTGAAATATCTCAATCCGTTTAAAAGTTACAACCCTTTGAACATCCTTCCGTTTTGACAAATTTTTCTTTAAAATCTTAAAAATAAATAAATCATATCTTCAAAATTAACGCTCAATGATTTTTTTCACTATTTTTTTCGTAATCTACGCCCTTAAATTAGGGGGTTGTGATGTGTTACACTAAAAAATAAAGTTAGTTAAATTTTGACTCATTTCCAAAAAAATTATTGTTCAATTTTTATATAATTGTTTATATATTTTGAACCCAGTAGTTCAGAAAATTGAAAATATTGTTTCATATAGAGAAAAGCCTGTAGAATCGAATGGCGCAACGCTTGTTATTGTATCTCAATTAGCTTGAGAGATATTTGATGTTAAATATGACGATTATATATGGAGCAATTTTTACGAAAATGCGCATTTTCAGACATTTTTTTGTGAAAATTGTAATAAAACTTTCTGAAGACTAAAAATATGGTTATATATAAAAGAAAGCATGCTCTTTCCAACGGTGCAAACAGATTTGAATTATCTCTTCTGGTTTCAGAAATATATAATGTTTAAATATGACTAATCGATAAGACGTGACTAAAATATAAAAATTATTAAAGTAAATTGATTCAAGTTGATGTTCTCTTGCTCATTAACTTTGTAATAAGCTATAAATAAAGTCTAAAATTTTCGTCAGCTATTATTTACTTTTAGAGTAAATAAATTACTACAAAAACTAGTTTGCAGAATGGAGCTATTTTCAATAGTTCCTAACAATAGTATACCAGATCGTTATTTAGACATTTTTTCTGTAAACCAGTTCTAGATCAGACTGTGTGAATTATATTATGCAATACGAACAGTCAGACTTAAAGTATATATGTGTAGCGGTTAGATTATATAGTCTACTGCGTACACAATATAAGACAATAACTTCAAAAATTGACTTGGAAGAAAAATTTTGAAAGGTCAATGTTTAGGAATGTATAACTTTGAAACTAAAAGAGATATGTTAAAATTTGTTCCAGCATTGGATTTGGCATAGTTTCTTCTATATATAACCATATTTTCAAATATTTAAATAAAAAAATTAGAAGACTTACAAACACTTGTTTGAAAATGCATCATTTTAAATTTTTCTATATTGATGCCAGCCGGAACCGTAAAGTTTGTTATTAAATATCTTGAAAACTAATAGAGATAGCGACTTGTACGTATCAAATTTGGATTCAGCATGGTTTCTAGATTATAATATTTTTTTACTATTTTTCAAAAAAAAATCGTGTCTACTTTTACAATAAGATTACTAAAAAAAGCAACCTTCAAAAATTTTGGTGATAGTTGTGTGATGTTACTATCATGTTTAAAATATCGTAACTCTAAATCTAAATGAGATATCAACTTTTACGTATCAAATTTGAATTCAGCATGCTCTTTTCTATATTTTCAGGAATTTTGAACCGTTGAATTCGTTTTCAGCTAAGTTTAATTTAGCCGACAATTGGAAATCTTGATTTACTGGAATTTGGCTTTACGTAACTCGGAAACTAATTGAGATAGGGACTTGTACGATTCAAATTTGGATTCAACATGGTTTGGAGATTATTTTAGCTTAGCTTAAGTTTTCAAAAAAAAAATATTCGAAATTTTACAGCGAAATAACTGAAAAGCCGTCATTTAATAAATTTGTAAATTGTTGCATATTGTTGGTATAATGTTTATTATTACGTAACTCGAATACTAGATGAGATATCGGTTTGAACGTTCCAAATTTGAATAGAAGAAGGTTTGGAAATCATTATACTTTAATTTGGGTTTTCCAAAAAATTTGGTATAAACTTGAAAAACAATTAACCAAAAATTAAACATTTAAAAAAAATAAGTTTTTTTTAGAATGTTCGTATGTTGTTTATCATTACGTAACTCGAGAACTAAAAGAGATATTAAGTTGAACATTGAAAATTTGGATTAAGGAAGGTTTGATGTATATTATACCTTAATTTGGGTTTTCAAAAAAAAATTATACAGTTTTTATAAACACTTAAATGAAAAGTATTTTATGAAGATTTTACACAATAACTTGTAATAATTGTGCTCAAATATTATATGACTTAAGTATTAACTGTAGTCTATTGAATCTAATAGGTGAATGACTTAACTCTACTAGCTTTTATAATAAATATTATTCTACAAAAATCACTTACGCATTCCAAACGGCTGAGTAATATTGTCATACTTTGAATACCGTAAAGTTGTCGATTCCAAACGACTGTTATAAGTGTTATACTAACTTTTTGATGTGTGTTATTGTTATTTTATTACTAATTAGTTACGGGCAGTTTATTTGAATGTTCAAATTAATTTTTACACTTAAACAACCTTATAACCATTATATCTTTCACGGGGAAAATAAATTCATTCTCTACTTTTTGAAAATATGTTGACAGCCAGGACATAAAACTGTCTCTTCTAAGATAGTTTAGGCTGTAATTTTTGTAGGCTATAATTAATAACATAATTATTGTACTAAGGTATAGTAGGTAGTCAGATAGTCGATATATTTTGGTAGTAGTCAATGAATAATTAATTTCATAAAATAAAAAGTAAGAAAAACAAACTGGTTTCAGAATAAATTTTAAAATCCTATTAGAAGTATGTGAGACAAAAAATTAATGGAGTGAGGAAAAAAATGTTAATGTAGACAATTCATCTATGAGTATGTGAGTTTGATATAAATTTTAATTTTAAAACTGACTTATATGGTTAAAGATTTGAACCACCTTCAAATATAAACGCACATATCTCGTTAACCACTAGGTTTTTAAAATTTTGACACCGTCATTAAAATCAGCGTTCTTTACTGTGTATATAACCAATTTTTCAATTTTTTAAAATAAATAATATGAGATTTGTCTAGACAGCGTACCTAAATTTTCGGAATCTCATAACTTTTGAATCAGACAACATTTTGTAGTGAAATTTTGTATACGTATATAGTTTTACCTGAAAAATCCAAATTTGCAATCGACATATCCGTACACCAAATATTTGGTGGGGTACATGGCCATACCCAAAAATGGGTGGGTGGTACATGAAAATCGACACTGTCTTTATATTTCTTGGGCGAAATTATATAAGTATATATATTTTCAAAATTTTGTTACAACAATTAAAGTTTGAAACCATGGATTAATTTTTTATTTTTGTATAACTTTCAATTATCTTAATATTTGTAAAAAAAAATTGTATAATTTTGAAAATATATATTCTTATAGAGAAATGTTCAAAAAATCGATTGGCGCTACATTTATCCATGTATCTCTTTTATTTTCTGAGATATTTGATGCCAAATACAAAGTTTATAAACACAATTTTATATTTTTTTGATGTCTGCGCATTTTTATTTATTTGTTTCGCAAACTTGTACAAATTTTTTTTGTACATTGAAAATCACAATATATATAGAAAAAAAGTCTGCTAAATTCAATACTTCAAACAGATTTTAATTATCTCTTTTAGTTTTGGAGATATGCGGCCTCAAAACCCGACAAAAATTTACTAATATTATTTGACAATATTTTGAAAATTTGTGTATATACAATGTTTCTCGTAGAATCCAAATTTAGAATCGGTCTGTTCTACTATGGCTTACTCAAAAATTGGGAACAAGTACAATTTTTACAGTGAAATATATATGTGTAAAGTTTTTCATACATGTTTGAAACAATAAAAATCTAAATACCGACCACACCTCATTGTATCATATTTTGATACGAGTGTACCACATACCGAAAGAACCAATAACAATAGCTTATGGTTTACTTTCTGCCATTGACTGTACCTATTAATTTATTGCCATATGTTTCAAATTAATATTCTACTCGATTATAACGAATATTCTGTCTCTTTCTCGTACACGACGCAGTATTGTCTGTCTTTATCTTGCACGAAGGGTAATATACTAAAGAACATTAAAATAGATCGAATTGTTTTTTACGTATGTCGGAGCTTAGGTCGTAAAGCACTAAACTATGGCATAAATACAATTGCTTAATTTACATATTTGTATCTGCTTCGTTTTTATCTAGATTCTGCAGATAAGAATTCGAAATCGAGTATAAATATTCTATAATTATAGATTTATAGATTGGGGGCGTCGACCAATGAAATAAAATTTTATATGACAACAGTTCTTTGGAAAAAATAGCCTAAGGGGTATCATACACATACACAATTCCTTGCATTTCGAAATATAATAATATATGTAAACCAAACACCAAATTAATAACAACCATTTTAAAACTCAAATATCTCCAAAAGTAAAAGAGATATTCAAAATCTGTTTGCGCCATTGAATTTCCCAGACTTTTTTCTGTACAAAACCAAATTTTTGTTTTTCAAAATAAAATTATACGAATTTCACAAACAAATAACTAAAAATGCGCATTTTCAAGTTTTGTCCCTATCTACTATCTTTGTGTTTACTTGTTATTTACCCAAACAATGTTTGTGTTCATAAGGCTGTAACTCTGGAAATAATTGAGATATGTACCTGCACGATACGGCATTCGATTCCTTGGACATTTTTCTATATGTATCCGTACTTTCAATTTTTTAACGAACGGGCCCGATTTACACTAGGAAAAGTACAAAAAATGGCACAATACAATCATATAAGTCAAATCTTCGACCTCCTTATTTTTTAGGGTACAGTATCATATCAACCTAATTTAAGGGCGTAGATTACAGGAAAAATAGTGAAAAAAATCCCTGGGCCTTAGTTTGTAAGATATGAATTTTTTAATGTGCTGAGAATTGGTAAAAAAATTCCAAATAAATATTTGTGTTTAAGGGGCTGTAACGTTGTAAATAATTAAGATACGGACCTGTACGATATGGCATTCGATTTATTGGACTTTTTTGTATAAGTATCCATATTTTTAATTGTTTTTAACAACGGACCCAATTTACACAAGCAAAAATATAAAATATAGCATAACACTGTTATTGTCAAATGTGTCAAAAATCTGGTTACCTTATTTTTTAGGGAACAGTATGATATCGCCTTAATTTGGGGGTGTAGATTACGGGAAAAATAAGGAAAAAAATCTGGGGGCCTAGTTTTTAAAATATACACATATAAACATTTTTAAAATTCCATGATATTTTGGATAGGTTTAAAAATATCATAACTCGAAAACTAAAAGAGATAGAAACTTGATCGTATTAAATTTGGATTCAGCAAGATTTCTTCTATATATACACATATTTTCAGTAAATTTTATTTACTGAAAAAATAGTTACAGAACATTGTTTCAGAACATGTGTTAAACTTTATTATTTGTTAATTATAATAAATGTTTTGACTGGGATTAAAAATTTCGGGTTCTCACGTCATTTTATTTTAAAAACAGTCAACAAATTCAAAATATATCATTAGCATAATTCTTAATTAATAGAAAATAACTAAAATGTAAATTAATTCATTTATTAAATCTAGTTCACTTATAAATCCGCATTCTTTTATTTAAATTTTCAAAATCTTATATTAAGGTCAGTTGGATCTTTCATGTTTACAGAAAATAGTTGAAGTAAAAAAAAAAACAAAAAGTAAAAAACAAATGGTTTGGTTGTATACGCAGCTGTTTAGACGTACATATGCTACGCATGGGAGAGACAGAGACAGCTAGAGAATCCATCAAGTGTGACAGAGAAAGATAGATATAATTAATGGATATCACACATTTGTGGTAATATGACTCGGACACTCGAATCTGAACTTTAAATTTTAAGATATTAAGAGCTCGATTTTATGGAATGTTTTATATTTATACGGAAGCTGAGGAATCCATGTTGAAATTTGTCATTTTGAGAGATGACCAGATGAATATATTAACCATACAATAACATAATTTAACCGTACTAACAATTTGTTGATATATGTATATAAATCAACAAGTGGTCATTTTTAACAATTTTAATTTTTTATTCTCTCCTTTGCAACTTCTGCAATTTTTTTTTTGGTAATTGGATCTTAAGTATAATAATCTTTGAAATGTGCTGAATCCAGCCCTGAAATGCTCATCTCAATATCTTTTTTAGTTCTCGAGATATTGGGCCGTAAACATGATGGTAACTTTGAACAAAAGTCAACCAAATTAAAAAATTGTTTTTACATTTGTGCCTTACTGGAACTTGTAATATTTTTTTTTGAAAATCGAAACTATGCTCACATAATCTCCAAAATGTGCTGAATTTAATGCCGTAAAGCTCAATTTGATATCTCTTTTAATTCCTGAGATATTTGGCGATGAACATGGGCATGTTTTCTTTAACAAATATGTAATATTCACCGTACAATACTTGGCATAAGATGACTTTTTGGTAATATGTATACCATACTTGCAAAAAAAAATTGTATAATTTTGAAAATATGGATTCTTATAGAGAAAAGTCCAAAAAATCGATTGGCGCCAAATTCATCCTTGTATCCCCTTTAGTTTTGGAGATATTTGATGCCAAACACAAAATTTATGGACACAATTTTACAACTTTTGATATTTGTGGACTTTTATTTATTTGTTTGACAAACTTGTACATTTTTTTTGTACAGTGAAAATTTGGTTATATATAGAAAAAAGTCTACTAAATTCAATGCCGTAAACAGATTTTAATTATCTTTTTTAGTTTTCGAGCTGTACTCTTTCAAAATCCAACAAAAATTTATTCATAATTTCTCATGAACAAAAAGTGCGGTTGAAATTTTTCAAGTACGGCCCATAAATTCCTGTTCCTCTTAATACTGCCCTGCCCATCAATATCTTATTACCATTAAACATCCAACACTGGAGTAATATATTAAGAAACAATCACTAAGACTTATAACTACTTGATGCTAGAAATATGTTCTTCAAATCGTGAATATTATTGGTTGCGTGATGACCAGCAGTAGCCAATCAATGGCTACTGGACTTGTTGAGAGCCTCTGGAATCCGAAAAAATTGAACCGGATAATCGAACAAAATAGCGTGATGCGTTCTTCAATTATTTAATGGACTAGAAAATACGTAGTTTTTATATTTGGTAAAAAATGATAAATATAAGAATTATATGTTTTATAATTAACCTGTTTGGCAAAAAAATTGTAAATTTGGGTATATATAGAAAAAAGACGGAAGAATCGAATGGCGCAAAGTTCAAGACGATATCTCAATTGGTCTAAGAGATATTTGACTTTAAAGTTGATTAAGTTTTTACAGCATTTTTATATAGATTTTTGGTTAGAGTCTAACCATTTTTTAAACATTTATTTCTAGTAATTGTAGTGGATGTTCAATAAATATAATAATAGGGGTACTTATAAAAAAAACTTGTAGAAATTTAATGCCGCAACGTTCAATTCGATATCTCATTTAGTTTTCGATATATTGGACCTCAAAATTGATAAATGTTATGAACAAATTTTTACAAATTGTACAATTGACAATTTTCAAACATTTATTTGTGAAATATGTACAAAGTATACAATAAATTTGAAAATAGATATACTTATAAAGAAAAGTATGAGGAATCCAATACCGCACCGTTCACTTCGATATCTCGTCCAGTTTTCGAGATATTTGATCTCAAACTTATCAAATGTATAAAGTGTTTAACCGATCAAAATTTCATTCCCCCAATACTACAAGTATTTAATGAGTTATACGAACGAATCCAATAATAATATACAAAGTGCTTGGAGAGAAAAAAAACGAACATAGCTTCGATACTAAAACAATAAGAATGAGATCTTAAATTCTACTTTTGAGAGTGAGTGTACCGGACCAGTCTTTGTTCTCTATTATTATTAAACCTATTTTCAATTTATCATAATCCAAGAAAGAAACGATAACATCTCTGTCCAATTCACAATAAGTCAGAAAGAGATAGGGATAGAAAAAAACAGAACATATGAATAATTAGACATTTCGAATATCGAAAACTTGTTCGTCTATCTCTCTCTTTCAAGGGGTTACTCTATATATGATTGGCTGTAAATTGGATCCATACTTTTGTTTATTACTCACTTGTTTCTAGGCTGAATAAATAATATTTTCTATCTAGTAGCCGCTGGCTAGTTCAACTGTTTTTTTACCGAAAATTATAGAGAATAATTATATATCTTCTGAACATATGTTAGGAATAAGACTGAATTTCTAAATTCCGGGTCGACAGACAAAAACTTCGTAATAACCTAGGAAATAGCTTTTTAAAAGAATTTTAGTTTTATTTTAACAGTTTTTTGTTAATTTTCTTCAAGTTTGGAACGCATTTTTAACATGCACACTCATTTAAAGTTAATTACAAAATACATCGGACGTAAAAAAAATATATAAAATATTGGACACCTTTCTTTTTTAGTGTACCCTTTTTTAGTTATTAACTAACTTAAACCCTTTGGCACAGTAAAAATATTATTGTAAATAAATATATGATTATATCTTTACAAAAATTGTAAGATATGTAGAATCTAATAATGTTATCCGTATTTTTGTATCTCTTTTCGTTTAAGAGTTACATATATCCAATGTGTTGGTGGATGGAGTAAAATTGGAGCAGGTGAATGAGTTTGTATATTTAGGGATGTAAGGTAATGGGTGCTCTGGATACGTTTGCCCGAAATGTTAACGTATCCAGAGTTCTCAGCTAATTGTATATAATGGAGTGCTAGTGCCTGCTTTGATGTATGGTAGCGAATATATGTATATAGTATTTCTGTAATGAATTAATTTCAAAATTGCTGTTAACTTATAAAAAAATTGGGATATAAATCTAGTAAATATTACACCAAATTGTTTTATTTGTGAAATCAGTATTAATTGTTTAATTAAATTAAAAATTGGTATACATATGTAAAAAAGTATGACGAATCGATTGGCGAAGGCGCCATGATCATACCTACCACCATTTTTTGGGAATAGACTCTTTTCTTAAAAGTGCGACTTTGGATATAAATGCAAATATTTCAGGAACTATACAAGATATTAGGGTGAATGAAAAATATTTGTAAACTAGATACTTTAGGGTATAAAATGGGTATAAAATTGGGTGTGGTAATTGTATGGTTTGACCATGTATAACATATTAAAAATTGTGTTATGTATATATGAACAATAGTGATACAAATTCATAAAAATCATATTATTTGATTGTGTTTATATGGCCTTAATGTTGTTTGTGTGTAAGTTCTAAAGTCGAATGACAGACTAGTGGCGCCGCAGGCGGTCAGCATTGGAACTACCACCCGTTGACCGGGAGAAATTTGAATTTCCAACCATATTAATCACGAATGTCGTGTTCTATTATTCAAAATAAGAACAATGGACGGTCGCTCTCTGCCCTCACCACAGTTTATTTTTTTCATTATTCGTTTGTTTCCGACTGGTTTTTATTTTTTAATGAATGATATCAGAACAGAATAATAAGAAACTATGAATTGAACGACTTATGTTTTAGGAAGCCATATTAACTGCAAACAATATATATTATTATAATAATAAATTAATTATTTTACATTTTATTAGTATGTGGTTCATATGAAGCTATAAATACTATAAAGTTAAATTGAAAAACTTTTAAAATTTGTACACTAATACTAATTATTTATTTGCCCATACCCAAAAATGGGTACGACGATTTCACCATTAAATTTCTCATAGTTTAAACTATAAGTATACCAAATTCTAGGTAAAAATCGGGCCAGTACTTATATAATTAAATAATTTTCTGTAAAGAATTTATAACTGCCATTTTTATTTCTCCTTGTTGTAAATAATGTAACAATCGTACAAATTTATTGTTTATACGTTTTATTATGCAGAAAAGTCCAAAGAATCGAATGGCGCAAGGTTCAGACCCGTATCTCAATGATTTGCAGAGATACATCCATATGAACAGATCCCTATACCAAGACATTTTTTGGTCGTTTCATAAAATTTAAAAAAATTATATCTTAAAAACTAAGGGCTAGGGATTTTTTTCACTATTTTTCCCGTAATTTACGTCTTCAAAATAGGGGAATATGATGTTTTTTCCCTAAGAATAAGGGTGGTAATTTTTTAAAAAATTTACGATTTTTGTAATATGATCATTTTTTATTCTTTTATTTGTAGATAATGTATCAGTAATAAAAAAATATTGAAAATAGGTACACTTATGTAAAAATATTCATAGAATCGAATGGCATAATGCTTAAGACCGAATCTCAATTATTTTCAGAGATACAGCTGTTTGAACACATCCGTTTACCAAGATATTTTTTGGTCGTTTCATAAATTTTAAAAAATTCATATCTTAAAAACTAAGGCTCAGGGATTTTTTTCACTATTTTTCCCGTAATCTACGCCGTCAAAATAGGGGGATATGATGTGGTTTCCCTAAAAATAAGGGTGGTCATTTTTTTCAATTTTTATAATTTTTGCATTATGACCATTTTTTATTCATTTATTTGTAGATAATGGACAAATAGTACAAAATTATTGACAATTTGTATTCTTATGCAAAAATCTTCATAGAATTGAATGCTGCAGCGTACAGGTCCGTATCTCAATTATTTTCAGAGTTACAGCCTTTCAAACACAAAACTTTATCCAGAAAATGTTTATTATGTGATGGTACAATAATTGTAGTAATTTATCTGTATCTAGGTGAAATTTACTAGCTCTATAATTAATTTTTATTGAAAACTATCCTTAATCTATGAGAAAACTATGTGTAGTATCTAATAGATAAGTATTAAGACATATACAATTTTTTCTCAATCTTAATAGCTTGTAAACTTGTACTAGACTATATGTGAAATATTTTATCGCTTACGTGCTTATTGCAGAGAATTTCTCTCGTAAATTTTGATCAAAGATATCTGGGTAACACCTAGAGAAAACAGCCGACTCGGATCCATAGTTACACTAGGTGTTAGCAATTAATGAAAATAAATTATTCTGAATTTTTCTACGAAAATTAAAGTACAAATTGTAATTGATGATATATATTATAGTCTGTCCTTTTCTCGTGGAAGGATAATGCATGTTCTATCCTTGTCTCGTTATAAATAGTCTATTTATTCATTAGCATTTCTATTTCATTCTATCTTTAGTATTTTTACATCTTCTGTCTTCTTTTCTCACATATTGTGTTTCGTGTATTAATCATAAATATGGCTGTCTCCTTTCAACCCTCTGGTGGTGCATATGTCTGTCTTTGTCTGTTCGTGTAGTCTGTCTTTGTTTCACTATCCAGTTACGATCACGGAGTGCTGGGGAAATTCATTTGTTTCCTCGCAAATGATAAATGAATATCGTTCTTGGTTTTTTTAAAAATAACTCTTTCTTTATTTCTTTGATTTGGGTTTTGTTGGGATTTATTTTTCTGGAGGGAACAGAATCGAATAAAATTTATTTTTAATTATTATGTAAATTTTTTAAAACCAGTTTCTTGATACATATGCATGTATGTGTAAGGAGTTGTAATGTATTAGCCGATAAATTCTGTATTGAAAAGTTAATTGTTGGTCTCAGCTTTCCTACGATTAGTAAATATATACAGGGTGTCCAAACATGTATTATTTATTACATATATTTACATTCAAACAATATTATACTTCCTACATACATACTTATATACACCTTAAAATACATAATAATTCATCTTAAACTTCCTGCCGAATTTTACTTTAAGTTTACGCATTCATACCCAAAAATGGGTGGGAGATACGCCCATGACGACATTACCACTGAATTCTTCATGGTTTAATCTATAAGTACACCAATTTTTAGGGAAAAATACTGATAAGTTCTAATTTAATTAAATAATTTTCCAAAAATGATTTTAACATTTTTTTAAATATTTGTAATTTCCTATTTGTGAAACATATATTAATAGCACAAATAATTTGAAACTAAGTATACTTAGGAATAAAAGTCTAAAAAATTGAATGCCGTAAAGTTCAGAACCGTATCTCAATTATTTTTGGAGATATAGCTCTTTAAACACAATTATTTCCCAATATTTTTTTGTATATTTCAAAAAATTTAAAAATTCATATTTTAAAAACTATGACTCAAGGATTTTTTTTACTATTTTTACCGTAATCTACACGTTTGAATTAAGAGGACACAATATGTTTTACCAAAAAATAAGGGTAGTTATTTTTTACTACTTTAGCGTTTGCAATTTTACCATTTTTTATATAATTACTGATAATAATTGGACCAGTAAAAATATTTTAATAATTTTTTTAATGTATATACAAAAAAGTACGCTAATTCCAAATTTTTAAACCCCAAGTCCGCATCTCTTTCAGTTTCAGAGATATTCAACTTTAAAGTTAAAGGATAATGAATGTATAATTTTATAAAAACTTAAAATTTGTAATTTTCATTTCAGTACTGTATCCATGTTTTTTGTTTTTCCAGGTAAAATCTTAGAAAATTTGACCCTGGGCCCACCAAAACAAGAACCCAGTCCACCTTCGCAACCACCCACCCCTCCTAGTACACCCCTGTCACCTCCAAACAATTCCGAACTCCATAAAAGTTTAAGCATCCCTACCTCACTACCTCAATTACCCAATGTCTCAATTACTCGAGCTGTTACTCCCCCTCATTCCGGTCCACGAGGTCTTCCAGCCCAGAAGGGCCCTTTGGACCTCGGGTCGAAGAAAAAGAAACCAAGTACGCCTCTGTACAGCAACGGCGTAGGGCTGAACCTTAGTGCAAATAATTCGCAACCTTCGACCCCGCAAGACGAATTGGGCCAGTATGGGTCGGCGGATTTGGAGGCGATTAGGAACAAAATGGCCGATTTGACCAAAATGGCCAGTATGCAGAATCAAAGGGTAAGAAAAAAAATATATTAATTATGCATGGACCGACGGTAAAGATAATATTATTTTAAATTTGTACTATTGGACAAAAATATTTGAAAATAAGTAAACATATATTATATTACCCGTAGAATTCAAATTTGCAATCGGCAGGACCGTACCATTTATAATTTCGGAGATACATGCCCACACCTAAAATTGGGTGCAAAATATTTGTAATTCAATATCACCATTGGATTTCTCAGGTCAAAATATATATGTGTACATATTTTTAGGACAAAATTATTACGGGTACAAAATATATTCCAAAAATCGGTACCAAAGTATGACCAATTTTCGGTTAATAACTTACGGTTTTGGTACCAAATGGACAAAAAAATTGAAACTAA
This sequence comes from Harpalus rufipes, assembly GCA_951394225.1. Taxonomy (NCBI): domain Eukaryota; kingdom Metazoa; phylum Arthropoda; class Insecta; order Coleoptera; family Carabidae; genus Harpalus; species Harpalus rufipes. The sequence goes on along the minus strand of OX596289.1, from coordinate 289,100 downwards.
GTAAATATATGTAGAAAAGTCTGCCGAATCTAATGCCATATCGCACAGGTCCGTATCTCTTTTATTTATGGAGATATGGAGCGTTAAAGTCAAAATTTGTCGGAAAAAATAAATTATTCAGAACAATTTGACCATTTTTTGGATGTTTATATCCAAAAATTTGAACCAGTCATTAAATGTTTTTAAAAATTATTTTGTATATGTAGAAAACTATCCCAATTTCAAATTTTTAAGGTACAGGTCTATATCTCATTTATTTCCAGAGATATGTGGCCTTAAAGTCATTATTTGTCGGAAAAAATAAATTATTTGGAACAATTTGACCATTTTTTGGATATATATGTCCAAAAAATGAACCAATCATTAAACATTTTTAAAAATTGGTTTATATATGTACAAAACTATGCCGATTGTAAATTTTTAACGTACAGGTCCGTATCTCATTTAATTTTTGAAATACAAGCCGTCAAAATTGATACTCCGAAAAGTAAAAATTTATGTGATAAATATATTGAATACAGTAACTATATATCTCTTAGTAGGAAGGAATTAAGTTTAAAACTAGTCGAAAGAATAATGTGAGAAGTATATTCGTGGGTGTAATTAACTTTCTACAATTTACTTTTTATGAAATTATAAATCAGATTAGAGACGTATTCTCAAAGGGAGCCAAATATACAAAAGTTCTCATCCAGTATATAATTTGCTTAATTTTTTGAATAATTAATTCTTACTAATAACGGTTAGCCTGAGAATTTTTTGTTAATTTCTTTTCTAATTGCAAGAATAATTATCAAAATAACACTTGTTTTTTTGGGTACAGATTTTAACTTAAACCTTATAAAATTACTTTTAACTTTGTATATTAACACACAATTCTGGGAAGTTCTCGTAAAAAAAATTAGAAAATTATTAGATTTCTTTAAAGATAATTAATTATTTCGCAATGTATAGTGACTTATGCAAATTTTAAATGAATCGACAAGGAAATAATAACGATTTGTTATCTTCAAATGCTTTCACAAACAAAATTTATTTTAAAATTTCACTTTTTTTGTACATTTCGTACCACCTGTCTTATTTAAATTTGTGAATGCATATAGTTCGTAACCTTTATGCAAATTAAAGTTTAATTACAGAAATAAAATTTAAATTTTGAGGTAAGTAACCTTTGGAAAAACAATACGAAGCAGTTTACATTGTGTGAGATTTTCCAAAATAATTAAAAAATAGCTGAGAATATACCGAATTGTAGAACACATGGTACAGTTATTAAAGATTTTAAGTGTAAAATAAAAGGTCATTGTTATATTTGAAATAGTTAGAGCATAAGATTTGACTTATTAAATAAAATGACTAGTATTTTACTTTAAATTAGACAGAAACGTATTTGAACATGTGTACCTAGAAAAATGGTCAAGTTTACCGTTACGTATCTCAGAAAATATAACAGCTATTGATTTGATCGTTGCGAATTTGAAATCAGCATAGTTTTCTGCATATATAACCAAAAAATCTATTAATTTTTTTAATTAGTCCGTATTTTATTTATAATTAGAGCCTGTATTTTGGAAATATAAATTTTGAAACCCATATTTTTTTGGCTAACAATGCTATGTTTAAAGGGCTGTATCTCCGAAAATAATTGAGATACGGACCTGTACGTTGGGGCATTGTATTCGGCAGACTTTTCTACATACGTATATATTTTTTTTATAAATTTGGTACCCCTGATACAAATTTTACAAATAAATAAATATCCGTCAAAATATTTTTACCATTTTTTTTGTTATAGGGGATTTTTCCTGGTAACTTCATGAGCCTAGGGACTCCAGGTGACCAGGGCAGTCCACCCCACAGCCAAGAAAGTACCCCACTTAATGGTAAGTTAATTTTCCATAATTACACTTAATTAAGTAATTATTCAATCTTATTTACATATAAAAATAACGCAACAGTGAAATTAATAAATGAAAATTTATTTGTTTTTTTAATACTTATTAATTGCAATAATAAATATTTTATATGAAATTGTCGAATCAAGAAGGCTTGGAAAACAAAGTACGATTAGAGCGCGGACCAATGAGAGCACAGCTTATCAATTTCGATGCGATATTGTCGGATGTTCAGCTGGTTAAAGAGGACAATTTATATAATTAATTTCAATTTGAATTCAGAGATTTTACAAGGGGACAGACACATGTTAGATCAATTCTTCTGAATAACAACTTATTATTCGGAATTGGGACTTTTATTAAAATAAATTTGGCCTTTATACATAGATTAGAGACATTACTTTTTATTACTGAACAGCGTACATACATATTTACATACATAACAAGTCATATTTTATAACGAAAACTTTTTGCCAACTTTGACCGAGTGTACCTCGAAAACTAATAAAGATAGCGACTTGAACGTTTCAAATTTGGATTCAGTATACTTTCTTGTACTTGCAATTTTTTTGAATAATTATTACAATTTGAATAATACATTGTTTACAAAACCACCAAATAACAATAATTATTCAAATCTCAAAAAGGTTTCTTAAATTTGAGACTCAATATCTCATAAACTAATTGAGCTATCAACTTGAACATTAAAAATTTGGAATCCTCGCACTTATTTTCTATATGTACTAAAACTATAATTAAAATTTTCATATTGAGTCATTATTTATAAATAATTGTTTAAAAAGTGGTACAATTACTAAAAAAAACATTTTTTGCGTATTTTAATTTTAAGTATATCAACTTTAAAAAATCATATCTCAGAAACTAATTGAGATAGCGACTTGTACTTTTCAAAATTGAACTCCCCAGCTCATTTTCTATATGTATACGTATTTTCTAACAATTCTCTGACTCAGACTCGAATTTGCGTAGTTATATATAACTTTTGGATGTCTAAGAAGTAATTTTTAATCTACAAATGCCAAATTTTTGGCGACTAACTTCTACAACGGATTCCGAATTCTCAATTCTCTCAAAGAAGACGGTTCCCGAAATAGCTTGCCCCCTCCAAAGACGGACTGCACTGACAAGGACAGACGCAGCGACAATAACGAGACAGATAGAATAGATGCAGTATTGTGTAACAAGAAGGCTTTGACTGTTTTGTTTTACCATTTTTTGTTCATGTTTTTCAGATTGAATTAGTTTAGTTTGTTGAACTATGTTTTAAATGTATTTAAAGCTATAGTATCCATGGAATTAAAATATTTAATGCTAATTCAATTAGCATTGTTTGTATACTACAAGTTTATACAGGCATATCTCGAAAACTAAAAGAGATATTGAGTTGTTCGTTACGCCATTGGAATCGGCATACTTTTCTCTATATGTGTAGCAATTTTCATAATTCGTCTAGCTATAGTCCAAATTTTATAGATAAATATATAAAAAGTTGTAATTTATTGAATTTATTACAATAATCCTGCAGTCCGTTATCCTTTGTCTTTGAAAGCCCATAACTTGAAAACTCAAAGAGATACGACCCTGCGGCTTGATAATTTGAAATCTGCGTAGTTTTCTGTATACATACTGAAAAAATTGTTAATGTAACCAAAGGGGTCCAATATTTATCAATAAATAAGTAAATAATGGTAATATTGAAAATTCCAAATTAGGTAAAAAAAATTATTACCTTATTTTTTGGGGAAATGTATTGTCTCCCCTTAATTTGGGGGCGTAGATTACGGGAAAAATACAGAAAAAAATCCTTGGGCCTTAATTTTGGAGATATGAATTTTTTAATATTTAAAAATTGGAAGAAAATTTTCCTGATAAAAGTTTTTGTTTAAAGGGCTATAACTCTTAAACTAATTGAGATACGGATCTGTACGATGCGGCATTCGATTTTTTGGACATTTTTCTATAACTTTACTTATTCTCAAATAATTGGTACGGTTGATACAATAATTAGGAATAAATATTAGAAATAAGAGCATATAACAAAAAATGTCAAAATGGTAAAAAATTACCACCTTTATTTTTGGGGAAAATGTATTTTATTCTCCTAATTCTAGGGCGTAGATAACGGGAAATATATTTAAAAAATTCTGCGGGTGTTAGTTTTTGAGATATGAATAATGTAAAAAAAATTGGAATTTGGGTAGTTTTTGGGTGGTCAAAAAAATTCATAACTCCAAAACTAATTGAGATAGAGGGTTGATCGTTTCAAATTTGAAATCTGCGTACTTTACTACATATATGTACCAATTTTAGTTAAAATATTTTAACCAAGATGAATTTTATAAACAGTTATATTTGAAGTTGTAAAACTAAGAAGTCTCAAAAATTATTTTTCCTGTATACGCACTGTGTTGACTGTGTAATTCCTAGTACGTCATATAGATGTTTCCATCCTTGTCTGTCGAGTGTGTTTGTCTCTCTCGCACTGCAGTACATTACCATAATCACTTCAATTGATATATTTAGCCTAATAAAATCCTGAGCTCTCTCACGACAATCAGAACCCAATTTGATCCATTTAGTCCGCGTTATTTTAATGTTCATAAAATCTCCTCTATGGAAATCATGTCCTAGAATTAGGAACAGGATTACCGTTTTCCTGAACAGTGACAAAGAGAGGAATAGTAGCCTTATTATGTATTAAATATGCTGAAAAACAGATACATGATATTTTTGAGGGGCGCGCGTTTTGATATAATCTTTTCTCATTATTGTTTCAACAATTCTATTTTGATGACTTATAGAGAAATATATAGAGAATCGAATGGCATAATGCTCAACTTTGTATCTCTTTTAGTTTTGCAGTTATACATACTTAAATTTGACAAAAAAATGGTAATTTTAAATAAATATTTTTTGATTGCCATATTTCAAAAATTATTTTGTATTATTTGTATACATCAATTAATATAATTGAAACTATGTACATATATGTAAAAAAGTCTGAAAAATCGAATGGCATAATTCGCATACATGTATCTCTTTTATTTTTGGAGTTATACACCGTTACACTTAATACAAAATTGCTATATTGTGAATATTTTTCCAGCAATTCTATTTTACTGAAAATTTGTACACATATAGTTTCAACCTTGCTGAATCTAAATTTGAATCGTACAAGTCTCTATTATTTTTAGTTCTTCAGTTACGAATTTTTTCTCCATTTCCAAATTTTGACAATTTCTATTGAAGATTTGCTGTGTATATATCAAAAACTAAGGCCCCGGCAATTTTTTAAATATTTTTGCCGTAATCTACGGCCTTAAGTTAGGGGGATATAATACTTGTCCCCAAAAAATAAGATGGTCGCAATTTGGATCCATATTGGGTACGACTTTTTACTAAATTATTTGTACAAGTTGTACCAGTACAAATATTTTAATTATTTTTCTGTTACATATACAGAAAAGTACGCTGATTTCAAATTTTCTACGCGCAAGTTTGTATCTCTTTTATTTTCAGAGTTATCGAGCTTCAAACTCAAAAGATTATAATGTACAACAAAAACAACTTTTCGATAATGTGAATTTTCTTTCAACAATTCAATTGTACTGAAAATATGTACATATACAGTTTCAGCCTTGCTGAATATAAAATTGAAACGTACAAGTATCCATCTCTTAATTTTTGAGGTACAAAATTTATTGAACACTTCCAAATTTTGACAATTTATATTCAAGATTTAGTGTGTATATCTTAAAAACTAAGGCCCTGGGATTTTTTTAAATATTTTTACTGTAATCTACGACCCCAAATTAGGGGGGTATGATACTTTTCCCCTAAAAATAAGGTGGTCGAAATTTTGATCCATATTAGGTTTTTTGATTTGTACCACTTTTTACTAAATTATTTGTACAAGTTGCACCAGTACAAATATTTTAATAATTTTTCTGTTACATATACAGAAAAATACGCTGATTCCAAATTTTCTACGCGCAGGTTTGTATCTCTTTTAGTTTCGGAGTTATAGGGCTTTATATTCAGAAGGTTATGATGTACAACAAACACAATTTTTCGGAAATGTTATATTTTAAATATTTATATATAAATTATAAACTAATTATTAAATATATTTGAAATTTGTAACTGAAAGTTTTATAAAATTTATGCAAAAGATTATTACTTGAAAATATTATTGTTGTCCAATTATTGTTAAATCATTGTTAATGTTAAGCGTCGTTAGCTGCCTCCCTATGTGAGAAATATTTACTAATTTTATTACGTATCGTTAAGAGAGTTTTATGTGTCTATAGTTACTTATAACAATGGCTGTTTTATTTTCCTGAGTCGACCGTATCAAATTTCCTGAATGGGCATTTGGGCTATGCCGGGACTGACATTTCCGAGAATTCTGCGTTTCTTTTACTGTGTAGTCGACTGTTTGTCACGTTCGACTTTTTTCATATTTCGTTTTACGACATAAAATAAGAAAAGTCAGCATGAGAAATAAAAAGAGAAATATTAATATGATTTTGATTTCCACACCCATAAATGGGTAGATATAATTGCTGTTTATATTAAGCAATGTGTGAACGTACAAAGTAATAAAAATTATCCAAAATTGAACTAGTAAATAGTCATGATGCTTTAAAAAATGTAGGTCATATGCTCAACAATGTAATACATGAAATTTCTATTCGTACAGAATAAATATTACTGACCTAATTATTGTTATATCCGTGTGCAAATTCAAAGATTGTGACGTCATCACCCAGTTGTCAATATGATATGTCAATTGATTTTTTACCCGAAAAATTTATTCAGGTTTACGTAACAAGAATGTCGTTTAATTATAATTGATAACTACAGATACCAATCGGTAATACAAGCAATTGTTATACGATTTTATGTTATAAATTTATTCTAATTTATACATACGGAAATATTTAGAGCAAATACCTACAATATCGCAAGTATTTATTACAATATTTTAAGATTTTATTGGTGTTAAATAAATAAATTATAATCATTCAACTTTGTGCGCTTGTATCTTGGAAACTAAAAGAGATACAGACTTGCGCTTTGAAAATTTGAAATCTGCGTAGTTTTTTGTATATATACACCAATTTGTAATAATGTACATAGATTGGTTTAAAATTAACAAATAAATTTTCAAAAAATGACACTTGTAAAAATATGTTTTGTGGTATGCAGTTATCCTTCAAGTTTGAAGGTCCATATCTCCAAAACTAAATAAGATATAAAGCTGTACTTTGAAAATTTGAAATTTACATACTTTTCTTCATACGTACTACTAATATTAATAAAATACATTTACTGGTACAATTGCAATATGTAATTATGTAAAAAATGGTAAAATTGTCGAAATTGCAACATTTTGTCAATTTAAATTTGGGTGTTATTGCATAAAAAAATTCATACTCTAAAACTAAATGAGAAATCAACTTGATCGTTTCAAATTTGGATTCGGCATGAAATTCTCCATAAGAATACTTAATTACAGCAAATTTAGTACGCTGAAAAAAATTTCAGCACAGACTGAATTTGTAACAAATTTAAATGCATATATCACGGAAATTGTAAGAGATACAAAGCTAAGTGTAGAATATTTGGAATCTACGGACTTTTCTACATACGTACCAATTTTTTTATTAAAATATCTAAATTGGTACAACTGTGACGTGTAATTATATAAAAAATGGTACAATCAAGAAAAATGTAACAATTTGTAACATTCAATTTGAGTGTTAGCGTATAAAAAAATTCATAACTCATAAACTAAACAAGATATTCACTTAAAAATTTCAAATTTGGATTTAGAATTAAATTCTCCATTAGCATGATTAAATTTGAATCGCTGAATATTTTTTCAGCAAAGCATGAAATTGTAACAAATTTAAATGCTTATATGTTTAAAAATAAAAGAGATATAAAGCTGTACATGCAAAATTTGGAATCTACGGACTTTACTGTGTATATGTACCAATTTTAGTAAAAATATTTTATCCGTACCAAATTTTAGGAGTGGTTGAAAAAATACAATTTTTTAAAATTTGTTATCAGACATTTATTGTAATAAATAATTATATAGTAATATTACACATGTATTTTATTAATAATTCTATAGATAATGAACTATTTCACACATAAATGAACACATACAAATATACGAAACACATACTGAACATATGTGATTCAGATAATTTGAGGTCAACTGCATAAGTCTGGTATCGAGAATTTTTAACCATTGCAAATATAAATATGGCGGTTAAAAGCCTCGTATAGTCTATCAGTTTTATGTGTTAAATACTTGTTTATCCCTCCTGTACTTTATACATTTACAGTGAAATTTATTTCTAGTTTTGTCTGACTTTGTAAGTTTGTTACATTGTAGTGATTACAATTTACAACTACGGGAGTAACCATGGGCGTAACATGCGAAAATTTATTCGGGATTACAGTTAAATACATCATTATTACTTTTGTATATGTTATACATACATATTTCAGGGTTCTACATATTTATTTGTTGAAAAAATATGCAGATAAATTCAACTTTTGGAAAAAGTTTTACTAATTAATTAATATCTCCAAAACTAAATGAGATACGAAATTGATTTTAGCGCCATTCGATTTCCCAGACATTTTTACATAAATAAACAAATTATCAATAAATTTCTACCCTTAATACAACTATAGTAAATAAATATATAAAATATGGTATTTGGCAAAAAAATTCGACACATCAAAATTTAGCCACTCTTATTTTTACCTAAAACATATCGTATCCCCCTAAATCGGACCCGCTGATTACGGGAAAAATAACGAAAAAATTCTTAGATCCTTAGTTAGCAAGATATTTTTGTTGGAATTTCCCGGATTCCTACTGGGAAACTGCTGCATATTTGATGTTACCTAACTTTTAAACATTGAAAGATATTTACATTCTGTTTACAGGGTTGAATTCAGAAAAGTTTAATTGTACTAGAAAATTATAATTAAGGGTTGGAATTTTTTTTGTACAAATTTTCAGCAAGGGTAAAATTAGGGTCAATTTTTTTCAGGAATTTTCAAGGGTATTTTTGAGAGCATATCACTCTAAAACTAATTGAGATACAGGGATGAACGTTAAAAATTTGGAATCCTCGTAATTTTTCCTATATGTCCAGCAATTTTTATTGCTAACTTCCGTCTAATTCATACTTAAAACAATAAAAGTCTAAACATCATACAAACCGCAAATTTGCTCAAAAAAATTCCAACGTTTTTCATACTTTTCCGAAACATTACGGCCCCTTATGGGCCGTATTTGTCCTCTGCCCTTATTGATACGCCACTGGCTTCATGTTCCTGCATTCTCGTCCGATTTTACTGCGTGTAAAGCTTTTAAAACGAGCAATTGTGACAACCGCGCCCGTTGCCGTGCAAAATTAATTTCACACAGTCCGATAACTACGTTAAGAATTCTGTCTTTTGAGACAGTCACACTGTCTGGAAACTGTCTGGAGACTGTATGGAGACTGTTTGGAGACTGTCCACCAAATGCTGAAGACAGTGGAGAATGGACAGTGAGAAAATTGATAGAGAAAACATGAAAATATTTTAGAAAATTGCAATTTAGTAGTTTTAATTACGAGTACATGTTGTATGTTCGTCGTTAAAGTACAAGTAAAACACTCGATAATGCTCTTACAAAGTGTGTAGTTATAAATTCATATTTATATTAAAAGTTATTCATAATTTTAAAGGTATAATTTGAACCACGTAATTTACATATTAATTTAATTTTTTTCGTGGAACAGTTTACCAATTCAAACTATAATAAAAATAAATTGCAGTTAATTCGGGAAAATATATATTTATTAACTTTCCTTCAAAAGCGGTTATGTTACTGGTAAATAAAAACATTTTTTGTTATACATATTAATAAATCCTTGATTTTAAATTATATTCATCAAGTTTTTACGAAAAAAAAAGTATTTATATAGAATTAGAATGTACATGTCTACTAATATAATTTTGTGATTTAGAATAATAACTCTAAAGAACACTTGTATAAATACGAAGTCTTTTCATACAATTTTAAGCTTTAAAGCAACATAACACAAGTACTATTTTAGATATGGGTTCTTACCCTTTCAAAAAACATCTGGACTCTTATATGAAAATAAAATAAAACTTTAATCCGTCCAAAATGGAAAGCAGTATAGAGCAAAAAAGTGAATACAATAATTTGTTTCCGAAGTAGTGTTTAATGTAGTAATTATTGATAATTTCACCATCGTTGCAATACAATAATATTTATAATATTTATAATAATAAACAAAATTCTTGAAATACGTATAGGTATTATTTGTGTTTGTGAGTTTGTATGTTTTGTTATACCTTATACTGGGTGTATGATACACCTGCGGTATTGGGTACACCCATAAATGTACCTTAAACCCTGAAAAAAATATCCATTTTACTGTATTTATCAAATATATAATTCCCGTAAAATTATTTGTGTTTAAAGTAACATACACACCCAATATAGGGTGTGAGGGTTACGCGGGACGTCTGATGCACTCTCCCACATGCTCCATACATAAATATCATCCTCTACCATAATTTATTTCATATTTTGGCTCATAATTATAAAGATAAATGCGAATATCTTGTCACATTTGTAAATATTTTCGATTTTTGCCATTTCCCAAATAACATAAATATGTTGTACGTCAACTGGGGATTATTTATAGGCCTCGTCTAGGAATTTAAGATTGTGAACTTTTTCCAACTGGGTTAGTCTGCTCTCGTAAACATTAATATGTGAATCATAGTAGGCACTGCCAAAATTTTCACAAACTTTTCATTTATTGTTTTATTTTATTTAATTGTTTTTCCTCTGGTATATTGATATATTTTTGAAAATAAATTTATTAAAATACATATTTAAACTTATTATCAATTATTTATTGTATAACATTCACCATTAATTATTAAAATATAAAATTATTTTAATTACATCCAAATGTCTGAATTGTATCTATAAATAACATGGAATAATTATTTTTCTACCGGTTAAAATTTATTGAAATATAGTGTATATGTGTAAAAAATGTTCCTGGATTCGAATTTAAAACGTAGAAGGCCCTATCTCAATTAGTTTTTGAGTTATGAATTTTTTTATCCACCGTCAAAATTTAGTCATTTTCAAAAAAAAAAATTACGGATATCTCACAAACTAAGGCCCCAAGATTTTTTTCCTTATTTTTCCCGTAATCTACGCCCCCAAATTAGTGGGGTATGATATGTTTCACCAAAAAATAAGGGTAGCATTTTTTTGGTATATGTGGCGATTTTTAAACAAGTGTCCCATTTAGGAATATTGTTTGTATAAATTGGGACGGTTGGTCAAAAAATTTGTAAATTTGGTAGTTTATAGACAAAACCCTGGAAAATCGACTGAAGATAAGCGAAAGTTTGTATCTCTTTTTGTTTAGAAGTTATTGATGCTTAAACTTGACAATTATAATAATTATAAATTTTTGAAGTTGTTGTTTTGAACATATTTCTGATTTTTTTTTGTGTATATTGTATAAATGGTCCAAAAACATTGAAACTACACCCATATATAGAAAAAAGTCTGTAGAATCGAATGGTGTAAAAATCATTTTCATATCTCATTTAGTTTCAGAGTTATACACAGTTAAACTTTACTAAAAATGTCGGACGAAAACAACAAATTTTTGCAAACATCTGTATTAGGTTTTTGGCAAAATATGTGTGGTATTTTGTGTTTGTTTATTATTTGGGATGTATAGAATAAATTTCGGTTCAGGTCATTCTAAAAATACTCCGATAAAATCTATTCTTTTCATCTTTTGTGAATGACAACGATTTGAAAATTGAAGAAACTTTTTTAAAATTTGCACGTGTTCCCTGAATTCATATAATAGGATATAGCATTACTGGAAACCCTTTATAAAAAACTGGTTCCTATACAACCCTTTATTCCACCGAATAAAAGGTTTTCGTATTATTAAAGATTTAAACGTACGCCCAAAAAAGTAGAACATTTTACTCTTTGTCAGGATGGGCAATATTGAACTGGGTAACTGTATTTCAACTGTTGGGTAAAACTCTAGTTTACTAAGGGTTAGTTAAATTTAATCTCAGCCATAAGGGCACCCTTATAGAGAGGGTCGAATTAATTCTTTTTAGCTATTATGTCAAACAAATTCAATGTAAGATAGTTTTAAAACTTCAAACAGTAGTTTATATAATTTTAGACATGTTTTCAAAACATCGCATTCTCAAGATCTAAAGTCTAAAGTATTTTGGGATAATATAAATGAAGAATTAATGTGATATATTTTAAAATAATTCATATAAACTTTAAAGTTTTTTTTAGAAAAAAATAGTTTTGTATTTTGAGAGTTTGAGACTGCATATCTCAGAAACTAAATGAGATATCGACCTGAGCGTTTTATATTTAGATTCCTCAGTGTTTTTTCTTGTGTGTATACATATTTCAATTGTTGAAAAAAATTCAGACATACATATTTCAGACGACTACATAAACATTTAATTCTACCACTTTTAACGAACATTATCTCAAAAACTAAAAGAGATAACGACCCAAACTTTTCAAATTTGGATTCTAAAGACATTTTTTTATAAGCCTATTTATTTTCAAAAATTTTGAACCGCTAATACAATGTTCACATTAAGTACTATTAAGTACTAAAAACAGTACCTTAAAGATCCAAAAATAAAAATTGTTAGGCCCCCAAAACTTAAAAAATATAACATTTTTTTTCGTTTATGGACTACGGGTCCCCCTGTAAAGTAGACCACCATTCGTATATTTTAATCGTAATACACGAATGTATTGTGGAATTTTGTATAGTTATATGCAACTTTAAAAATTCATATCTCGAAATCTAAACAAGATAGCGACGTGGGTGTTTCAAATTTGGAATTAGCGAGTCTTTTTCTATATGTAAACATAGTTTCAACAAAATTGAAGAGCTGAAAAAAATTTCAGACAAGGTTGTATTTGTAATTGTTTGACTTTACCAACATTAAAAATTCGTATCTCCAAAACTAAATGAGATATCAACCTGGACGTTGCAAATTTGAATTCAGCAATGTTTTTTCTATATGTATATTTATTATCAGAAAATTTGAATTGCTGAAAAAAAAATCAGAGAACAATAAATAGATTAGTGTTATTTTAGTATTTGAAGCGTTTAGTAATGCCTAATTTATAAAACATAATATCTATTTTCATATTTGTGCCACTTATTTTTTCTTTTTCTAAATATTTCCTTCGTATTTAAAATCTGAACTCAGTCGCACCCATGATAATTCAATCAGTATTTTTATGAAGCGGTCTAAAGAAATCATACAAGAACAATAGCTCATGTGAGTTGTGTAGTTGGTCCGCTGTGTTGAAATGAAAGCATGGACTATCAAAAATGTTGTATTCATAATTCATAAATGGTTTTTTTTCTACTCGTTCCGTCTCTGTCTTCGATTGAAATTTTGTAGAGCTGCTATAACTTTAACCGACGAAGAAGATAGATCTTATATAGTCAAATATTAAGGCTGAGAATTCCGTGCTAAGTAAATTTTGGGAGTGTATTATGTTGGAAAAAAGGTTTTTTATTGTTATAATATCAAAGAAGGCTTTGCCCGCCGCCTATTTTTCATTGTTTTTGAATTTTGCCTGTAATAAATTTGTTTTAAGTACACCAGCCGATTCATTAATTTTAGATTTTTATTTTGCGTGGGTCGAACAAGTTATTATAGACTTTACAAAATATTTAGTCCATTTTTTTATGAGACTCAGCGATTTTTTAAACGAGTAAACAATTTCGAAAGAATTTGGAAATACGATTTTGATTAGTTGCATTTTTTTGCCAGCAAATATAACAAATATATAATACAAATTTTGTAATAAATTTGTTAAAATTATGCCAACTTTAACGTTAAATATCTCGGAAACTAAAAGAGATATTTAGTTAAACTTTGCGAATTTGAAATCAGCGTAGTTTTTTGCATATATACACAAAAAAATATTTATTTATTTTTATTTATCCAAATTTTATTAATAATTGTTTAAAAAGTGGCGAAATTATAACAATATTGTTTTTAGGATATTGTACAATCAAATATAACAATTAATATCTCGGAAACTAAACGAGATACGGAATTATACGTTACGGCAATCGATTCTTTGGACTTTTCTACATATGTATTCGAATTTTAAAATATTTAGTACGATTCATACTTTATTCACAAGTAAAAAACCAGAAACAAGTCTACAATACAAAATTCTTACATATATTAAAAAATGACTACCCTTATTTTTTGGTAAAACATATCATAACCGCCTAATTCGAACCTGTAGGTTACGGGAAAAATATGAAAAAAATTCTCTGGACTTTACTTTTGGAGATATGATTTTTTTGAATTTTGAGAAATTTTTCTCGCGATAAGAGTTATGTTTAGAGGCCTGTATCTTCGAAAATAATTAAAATACGGGCCTGCACTATGCGGCATTAGATTCTCCAGAGTATTTTCTATAAGAAAGCTTATTTTCAATTTTTTTGATACATTAATACAATTAATAATTGATGTTGTTTCAAAAATACCGTAAAATTTGCTTCTGAAGCATTAATTTGGATATTCTTGTATATTATGTGCCCTTGAGACAGCATGTGTTGTTTGCCAGATTTATAGTAAATTACCCGTTTAAAACTACAAACCAACTATACGGAAACAGCGATTTAATTAATTTTGACTAAAATGAATCGATTTTACAACGTTTTCTGACACAAAAAAGATCAAATAAATTCATTTGAGACGTAAAGTATGATATCGCTGGTCTTGGTATTCTAATTTCGTCTTTTTCTCTCGTAAAAAACTCTCGGAGGATGTAAAAGCTATTTGAGAGCATTATAATCTTTTTATTTCACATATATGTTTCTCTCAAATTGAAGAGTCTCACACACACACATGTGGATGGCAGGAAATTGTTTTTGATCTTCAGCTGACACGATTGTCGAATTTTTTACTACGCACGATTTAACCGAGAATTTTTATTTCTTATTTTAACGATTTAAAGTCTACTATTATTAGAATATTGTTTGAATACTTGAAATTCTAGTTTCGAAATTGTGAAAAATTATTTGTTCTAGTTTAAGTGGCTGTAACTCGAAAACTAAAAGAGATAGAAAGTTAGTTGTTGCAAATTTGGAATCGTCGTCATTTTTTACATATATACTGAAAATATTATCGATTTTTATTGATTGCCACATTATTTATCAATAATTATATAAAAAATGGTCTAAACCATAAATATTGCAAAATTAAGTTTTTACAAGTTTGAGTATATCAGACTTAAAAAAATAATATCTACGAAACTAATTGAGATATCAACACAAACGTTTCAAATTTGGATTCAGCATAAATTTTTCTATATATGCATACATTTATAGAAAATTTGAATCGCTGAAATTATTTTCAGCTAAGTTCAACTCAAGGCGAAAATGTGCCCAATTTTTATATCAAGTTTACTAGCTAATAACTCCGAAACTATTAAAGATACGGTCCCGCACGTAGCTTTATTAAATTCTATGGACTTTTCTACATATGTACCCAAATTTTTAATTATATTTCCCGAAGGGCCCAATTTGTACAAACAAAATTCTAAAATTGGCCATTAGATATAGCTAAAAAATTTAACCCCTTTATTTTTTAGGGGAACATATTATATCCCCCTAATTTGGGGTCGTGGATTACGGGAAAAATACTGAAAAAAATCCTGGGGCCTTAGTTTTTCCGATATATATACTTGAACTTTTTGGACAATTGGTTATTTTTTATTTGTACAAAAAAATTCATAACTTTAAAACTAAAAGAGATACAAACTTAAACGTTTCAAATTTGGATTCAGTATAATTTTTTTTATATATAATCAAAGTTTCAGTAAATTTGAATCGCTGAAAAAAATTCAGCCAGATTTGTATGTAAAGATTTTTTTGTATCTTCCTTTCAGCAATGATGGCGCAATCAGTGTCACCAGCAACCCTCCCCAGAGACAATGCAACAACCCCTAATATCTTAGGGAAGTCACAAGTTCCTTTAGATTACTCCAGATATGTGAAAAGATTTTCTTCAGCTCAGGAATGCGGCAGTGCGTATTGCAGAGATTTGAATTATCGGTAAGTCATTTTTAAATGCTTATAAATCAGAAATAAAATGAGATAAAGGGTTGGGGGTTAAAAATTTGAAATCCCCATAGTTTTTTGTATAGGTGCACTAGTTTTTGTTAAAATATTTCAAAGGGTTTAGGATTAATTGATAAATATTTGAAATATCACAACTTTTTCGAAATTTTTCTGATTGATATTTGATATTTTTATATGTAACTTTTGTAATTTTGGGATTTTTTTGTTGAAAATTTGTACACATATGTAAAATACATCAAGGAATTCATCCCCACTATTATTTCTACCCTAAAATGGGTGTTGTACCCTCTACAACAGTACAACCCTTGAATTTGTCAACAGAGAGCATTTCCATTGTCTCGATTGTAACTCTCGAGTATTTGTTAAAAAAGAAGAGATGATTCGCCATTTTAAATGGCATAAAAAGAGAGACGAATCCTTACAGCATGGTTTTATGCGATATTCACCTATGGATGACTGTAGTGATCGCTATAATAGTTGTTCACATAATAGAAAACAGACACATTATCACTGTATCAAAGAAGGGTGTGACAAAGTGTATATATCAACTTCAGACGTTCAAATGCATGCGAATTATCACAGGAAAGATTCAGCCATTATTCAGGAAGGATTTCAGAGATATAGGGCCACTGAAGAATGTGGGGCGAGTTACTGTGCCTTTTTTGGGCAGAGGACAACACATTTTCATTGCAGACGATCTGGGTGTAAATTTACTTTTAAAAACAAAGCAGATATGGGTAAGTACTTTATTCGCAATTACCCCAAATATATTAAAATATGTTCTAATATTATTGTACTATACATGTATCATCAAAATTTGACCGGTAATCCATCCCAAAATGATTTGTAATCATCCAAACTTGAACAAAAATATTGCCAATTTTTGACTGTCAATTTCACAATGAAGAACTTCTAAACTAAAAGAGATATTAAATCGTACTTTACGCCATTCGATTCTACGGATATTCTTCTATTAGTATTCATTCATTTCAATTTTTTTAACGTGCTGGCCCAACTTTAACAAATAAAATTCCGAAACGATGCACCAACAAAATTTTTCAAAAGATCAAAAATTTAACACTCTTATTTTTTGAAGAAACATATCATACCCCCCTAATTGAAACCCGTAGATTACAGGAAAAATAACGAAAAAATTCTCTGGGCCTTAGTTTTTGAAATATTAATTTTTTAAATTTTGATAATTACAAAAAATATATTTTGAAGGGCTGTAAGTCGGAAACTAATTTAGATACAGTCCTGTACGATACGGCATTCGATTTTTTGGACATTTCTACATAAGTATACTTATTGTTAAAAATAAAGTACCATTGATACAATACTGACAAACATAAATTCGAAATATGGTCAAAATCGAAATTTATCAAAAATCGTCAAAAATGGACACCTTTATTTTTTGGTAAAACATATATTCCCTTATATCAGACCCGTAGATTACGGGAAAAATAGTAAAAAAAATCCCGGGGCTTTACTTTTTGAGATATTCATACTTAAACTTTGATGAAAATTGTCTAAATTTGGAGATTAATAAAAAAAATCATATTCCAAAAACAAAAAGAGATAGAGACTTGTACGTTTTAAATTTGGAATCAGCAAGGTTCTAGCTATATATGTTCAAATTTTCAGTAAAATTCATTCGCTGAAAAATATTTCAGTCATACGTAAAGTTCACCATATTAGAACATATACTGTTCAGTTGATATTAAAGTAGTAAAAATGTTATATAGGTAAAATATTTTTAGAAAAACATAAATCTTATCACATAAAAGACGAACAATTATCCAGGGACGGCTTTAAAAAATTTATGAAACACGAGGACTGCCCGTACGAGAACTGCAGATTCTCAAAAGTCTGCAATCATATCCACTGCATTCGACCTCAATGCAACTACGTCCTGCATAGTAGCGGCCAGCTCTTTTCGCATAAAAGAAAACACGAACGAAAAGATTCAGAACTCGCCTACCGAAAATTCAAACTCGCGCAATCCATGATGCGTAGCCTTCAAGAGTCAGGTTCGATCCTTCCTCAGAGTTACGAGCAAGCTTTCGAGGGAATACCAGTAAATCTAATCCAACAGAACTCCATGTCGAACTCTGGAGAGACTAGCTCTGATGGAAGAGTTTCTCCAGTGTCTTATGGAGAATCGGAATCGGCTTCAGCAATAGATTTATCTGCAGGAGAGAGTGCGTATGGAAATATGGAAGATCCGGCCTGGAATAATGAGGATTTTTGGAGGAAATATCTCCAGTTTTATCCAGGAAATGATAAGTGTTATCCAGGATGTGAATTAATGTATAATGAACATTATCATTGTATGGTGGAAAATTGTGATATGTTATTTACGTAAGTTGAGACGGAAATAAATATTTGTTTGACTTATATTTGGTACAATTTCCGGTTAAATTGGACGCTAATTTCCGGTCTAAACCTGGCAGTATATCCGGTAGAATATACCAACAAAATATTACAGTATTTTTTAAATAAATTTGTAAGAAGGTTTCTGTTTAAATTAACCAGAATTTGACAAAATGTTACTGTACTTTCCTTACAAAATTACTGGAAATTTCATACATAAACCGTTAGTATATTTCCGGTATAATACTGGTATAACTTCTGGTAACATATACCAGTATCCATATACTGCATAAACTATTGAAAACATACTGAAATCATACCGAAAATCGTTATTTTGTTATATGTACCAAATATTGCAAAATTATTTATTATTCTCCCTACAATTTTTCAAAAGTACAGGGCCGTATTACAAATTTTAGATGCAGAGACGGAGTCAGGGAACATGCCAGAAATCATGAACAACAAGAACAAGTTACGGACGCATTTTTTATTACTGTAGACGCACAAAACGGCCGATGCGACGAGTCCTGTATATATCAAGATAAAGATAAACACTTTCATTGCAATTGGGTAGGATTTAACTCCCTAAAATTTATTTTTACAGCGTTGTAATTTGTATATTTCGCAGGACAATTGTAGAGAAGTTATCCTTCCTTCAGATAAGCCGTTCCGACGGTTGGATCATTATAAAATGCATGAATACTCAAGGAAGTTATCCTTAACTAAAGATCCGTTAACTATGACACATTTAGCAACAAGTATCGATGGTATGTTTAGAAGAAAACGCGGCAGACCTCCTAAAAATCGTGTTATTGAAGTTTGGAACGATTACGTGAGATTTTCAACCACTTTACAGTAAAAACATAGTAATAATTGTTGCGTTTTAGAGTCCTTTAGGAGGGCAAAGTCTTATGGACTCGCCCCAGGCAATATTTACGAGTTTTAAGTTGCCTAAACCGAGTACTAGCACACCGAGTAGCTCGCGAGAAATCGAAATCGATAATTCTATGGATGATAGATCGAATTCATCCAGTCCAACTGTAAGTTATCCTTTTATATAATTTATAATTTACAATATATATTTACAATGTTTGTAACAGATTACAGATTATAATCTACAAGGATTTGATATATACAGTGAAAATTGCAAATGTCCTGATATCCTTTGTCCTTACCTAGGATCAGTACATTATCACTGTAACCAAAGCAGATGTCTGTATGTAACAGACAAGGATGATGTCCTTTTAATGCATAGCAAAGATTTCCATGATAATATAGAAATTCTGGAAGGATTTGAATTTTATGATAGAAATGTCGACTGCCGGTTAAATTCCTGTCATAGGTAAGTCAACTTTGAGATTTAATATCTTTGAAACTAATTAAGATAGAGACTTGTACGATAAAAATTTGAAATCCTCATAGTTTTTTCTATAAGTATACTATTTTTAGTTAAAATATTTGAAAGGGTTCAAAATCTATCAATAAATGTTTGAAAAATGACAATTTTATTGATTTGGTCTAAAGTAAGGCACATGATAAATATGTTGTATCAAGTTTCACCATCCATATCTCGGAAACTAATAAAGATATCGTCTTGCGGTTTGAAAATATGAAATCCTCATACTTTCTTCTATATGTTTACTTATTTTAAGTAAAATGGAAGTGCTGAAAAAAAATTCAAGAAAGATTGTTTTAAGACATGTTTTTTTTTGGAAAACAATCAACTTTGAGATACAATATCTCGAAAACTAGTTGAGATACGGACTTGTACGATAAAAATTTATATTTCTGATAGTATTTTGTATATGTATACTAATTTTCAATAAAATATTTTGAGGAGTGCAATTGTTATAATTAATTGTTTAAAAAATTGCAATTTATCACTAAAATTGGTTGAAGTCAAATTAGCTTATTTTTGAAACATTATTCAATAACTCCTATAATTTTTAGAAATTTTCCCTGAAAATTGGTACACATATTATATAAAAAATATCAAGGAATTCATTCCCGCCCTCAATTTTACCATAAAATAATCCATACACCCCCTACAATCCTCCAAACTGACACAAAAAAATTGTTTTGTTTTCAGTAACAAATTGAACCGCCATTTTCACTGTACCCGCGAAAACTGCAACTACTCTTTTGTCCAATATTCAACAATGGCAATTCACAACCAAAAACATCTTGAAGACAACAAACAACTTCTACAACAACAAATACAACAAATTGTTGTAACCCCTGAAATCCACATCAAAAAAGAGACTGATATTCAGCCTGAAAATAATTTCAGGGCGATAAATCTTAGTCAGACGCCTGCTGAAAACAACAAAATTTCAGGTGGGTTGCATAGATTTTAGTGCATGAAGTTTTTCTGTATAAAATGGGTGTAGTTTTCGTATATTTTATATGGTGTCTATTTGAACTATTTTCTTAGATTTTGTATATAATTTTCTAGTGGTAAAAGCTTCAGGTACTTTCTATCCATTATCAAGTATACCTACAGATCGCACAAGCCCGAATGAAATACCTAAGAACACCCATACAGGTAGGGGAATTCTTTCATACTTTCTCGTAGTATTTGTAGAACTTTCACTGGTATAAGGGGGTTGACAAATTTAAGTTTAAGTTATTAGGGTATAAGGGTATGACATTATAAAATATGGAGTACTATATCATAATTGATATAGGACCCCATATTGTTTGTTTAAATTTTATTGTAAATTAATAACTTTTATGCATAATTTGTAATACATAAATGTAATATTTTAGAATCATCTGTACAAGAATCAACAAACACGTCATCTCATATTCTCTACGGCCCGGAACTATCTTGTAGTCGGCCATTTTGTAAACTAAAGCGCAAATTACACTATCATTGTAATGCGTGTAACCAAGCGTTCTCAGAATTAGACCGCCTTGTCTCCCACATTGCAAAACATAGTACAGGGGCCTTAAATTCTCAAATAAACGAAGACAATAATAACCAAAATAGCCCCACACACACACCAATAAAAACAGAACCCAAAATACAAGTAGCTAGTTTACAATCTTTACAAAACCCCCCTGAATTAGAAAACCATTCGCCGATTTTTTCGCCTCCGACATTCGAATTCGGCCATTTTGCGAATTTTTCGCCAAATTTAGCCACGCAATTCGCTCTTATGAGCCAACAAAATGCGTTTTTGCCGTATCAAAACACAGGCATACATCCCCAATTAATGTTTCAACATACTTTAATGCAAAACCAATATAACACCCCAGAAAACATCCCCAATATGACAAGCCCCCTCGCAGCTATGGCTGCCAACTTAAACAAAAGGGCTATGAGCCCTCACGAAATGTCCCCAGAGGCCAAAAAGGCCCGGATACAATCCTCCATGCGAATTTTGAAAGATGAACCAGTCCCCGACGGTTACCTCAGGTTTAGATTCAACGAAGATTGTCAGTATCCTCACTGTGGGTACAGAGAACATCAGACACATTTTCATTGTCAAAGACAAGACTGTGGGTATTCTTTTTGTGATAAAACGAGATTTGTTCAACATACTGCAAGGCACGAACGGTTGGATACATTGATGGGAGGGGATTTTCAACAATATAGAGCAAATGTGGCGTGTGGACGGCAAGAATGCGCATATACTAACACATTAGGTAAGTTTTCATACTTATTTATAATCTATAATACCTTATAAAGCGATATTTTTATTGCGAGTAGAGAGAGATAACCTGAAAAGGCCAAAAGGTTCTTCTAACAAATAAATCATTTTTGACCACCAATATCTCGGAAATTATTTAAGATAGGAACGTGTACGATGAAAATTTGGATTCCCCATAGTTTTTTCTATAAGTATACCATTTTTAGTTTAAATATTTTAAAGGGTTCAAAATCTATGGATAAATGTTTGAATAATGGCAATTTTACTGATTTTGTGTAAAGTAAGGCACATGATAAATATGTTGTATCAAATTTGACCATCCATATCTCGGAAACTGATAAAGATATCGTCTTGCGGTTTGAAAATTTGAAGTCCTCGTACATTCTTCTACATATATACTTATTTTAAGTAAAATGGAATCGCTGGAAAAAAAATCAGGAAAGATTGTTTCAATACATGTTTTGTTCTCGAAAAATATCAACTTTGAGACTCAATATCTCGAAAACTAATAGAGATACAAACTTGTGGAATGATAATTTGAAATCCTCATAGTTTTTTATATATGTGTACCAATTTATAATAAAATATTTTGGGGGTACAATTGTTATATATAATTGTTTAAAAAATAATAACTTTATGTAATATCGCCAATTTGTTTGAAGGTCATATTAACTCATTTTTTTATATCTGTTGTATTTTGTGTAAATTTTATCTAAAAATTGGTACACATATGTAGAAAACATCAGGGAATTCATTTCTGCAAATATTTATAGCCTAAAATTATCCGTTCACTCTCTACGGGCCTTCAAACTTTATAGACATTTACAGACAAAGATAGATCATTGTAGTTCTCTTTCTCGTCGCGTCTATCTATATATTTCTCTTCTTCTTTAGGGTCTACACAGAACAAGGCATCCCATTTCCATTGTTTAAAATGCGATTTTGTTTGTACTGACACAAATAAAGTCGTTGCCCATCGAAGACAGCATCAGAAATTAGATTCCATCCAAGCAGCTGGTTTTGAGAAATTCACACCTTCGCAGCAATGCCGGGCTGCTAGTTGTCAGCACAGTGGCAAGCAGACACACTATCATTGTTTAAGTTGTCAGTATGCTGTGTTAGGATTAGCACAAATGTCTGCACACAAATACAGGCATTTGGAAGGGTGAAAGTTTTGATAAGCGCAAATTTAGCAACAATATAGATAATATTAGGAAATTGTTGCTAATTTTGCTTGTACATGTAAAACAGACTTTGAATGTTGTAAACACCAATATTTTGTAATTAATATACACTGTATATTTATTATAATTTTATGTAGAACCTAGGGAACAAATGTAAATTAAAAAAGACAGATAGTATTTTCCATAGTATAGGTGGCCTTTAGAAGTAGTGCCTTAGAAAGACAATTTTTACAATTTTAGTGCCTTACAAAGACACATTTAGTGACTAGACTTTATTTTGTAGTCACATAAATTAGTTTTTACACTGTGTCTAAGACCACGTTAATGTGTAATTAATATTAAATGTAGGTGAACCTTAAAACGTCATCACCGTATATTCTGAAGGTATTTACCATTCACATATAACTATAAAAAAATCATTTCCGGCCAAACGGTCCACTTGAGAAAAAAAGTTATTTGAAAAAAGTTACTCATAATTAAATTCTAGAAGGGGTTAGTTTGAAACTTTTTTCAAAATTTCTACATTTTTAAAAACAATATCTCTGAGGTATTCTAATTTACAATTTTTTTGAAAACCAACTACCTTTGTTTATAATTATTAATTAACCAAATTTACATATGTAACTCGATTCGTAGATGCTAAAAATCTATAAGCCAACTTTCTATCACCACCCATTTTTGGGTAAGGGGCACCGTCCCTGAAAATGGGTAGACCTACAAAGACAATACTACGATTTTTCGATTCTACGGATTGAGGTACGTATATACCCATAATTTAGTTGTGGAATTTTTACAAGTACGGCCCTGGCAATTATTTAAATGTTATTCCAGAATTAAAATAAAAATCATTTCCGGCTAAACGGTCCACTTGAGAACAAAAGTTGTTTGAAAAAACTTACTCATAATTAAATTCTAGATGGGGTCAGTTTGAAACTTTTTTCAAAATTCCTACATTTTTAAAAACAATACCTTTGAGGAATTCTAATTTACAACAAAAATTATGAAAATCAACTACCTTTGTTTATAATTATTAATTAACCAAATTTTGGGTACATATGTAACTTGACCCGTAGATGCCAAAAATCAATAAGCCAACTTTCTATCAACACCCATTTTTGGGTAAGGTGCACCGTCCCTGAAAATGGGTAGACTTACAAAGACGATACTACGATTTTTCGATTCTACGGGTTGAGTTACGTATATACCCATAATTTGGTTGTGGAATTTTTACAAGTACGGCCCTGGCGAATTTTTAAATGTTATTGCATAATTAAAATAAAAATCATTTCTGGCTAAACGGTCCACTTGCGAACAAAATTTATTTGAAAAAAGTTACTCAAAATGAAATTCTAGAAGGGGTTAGTTTGAAACTATTTTCAAAATTCCTACATTTTCAATAACAATACCTTTGAGGAATTCTAATTTACAACAAAAATTATGAAAATCACCTACATTTGTTTATAATTATTAATTAACCAAATTTTGGGTACATATGTAACTTGACCCGTAGATGCCAAAAATCAATAAGCCAACTTTCTATCAACACCCATTTTTGGGTAAGGTGCACCGTCCCTGAAAATGGGTAGACCTACAAAGACGATACTACGATTTTTCGATTCTACGGGTTGAGTTACGTATTTACCCATAATTTGGTTGTGGAATTTTTACAAGTACGGCCCTGGCGAATTTTTAAATGTTATTGCATAATTAAAATAAAAATCATTTCTGGCTAAACGGTCCACTTGCGAACAAAATTTATTTGAAAAAAGTTACTCAAAATGAAATTCTAGAAGGGGTTAGTTTGAAACTATTTTCAAAATTCCTACATTTTCAATAACAATACCTTTGAGGAATTCTAATTTAAAACAAAAATTTTGAAAACCAACTACCTTTGTTTATATTTATTAATTAACCAAATTTTGGGTACATATGTAACTCGACCCGTAGATGCCAAAAATCTATAAGCCAACTTTCTATCACCACCCATTTTTGGGTAAGGGTCACTGTCCCCGAAAATGGGTAGACCTACAAAGACGATACTACGATTTTTCGATTCTACGGGTTGAGTTACGTATATACCCATAATTTGGTTGTGGAATTTTTACAAGTACGGCTCTGGCGAATTTTTAAATGTTATTGCATAATTAAAATAAAAATCATATCTGGCTAAACGGTCCATTTGCGAACAAAATTTATTTGAAAAAAGTTACTCAAAATGAAATTCTAGAAGGGGTTAGTTTGGAACTTTTTTCAAAATTCCCACATTTTCAATAACAATACCTTTGAGGAATTCTAATTTACAACAAAAATTTTGAAAACCAACTACCTTTGTTTATAATTATTAATTAACCAAATTTTGGGTACATATGTAACTCGACCCGTAGATGCCAAAAATTAATAAGCCAACTTTCTATCACCACCCATTTTTGGGTAAGGGGCACCGTCCCCGAAAATGGGTAGACCTACAAAGACGATACTACGATTTTTCGATTCTACGGGTTGAGTTACGTATATACCCATAATTTGGTTGTGGAATTTTTACAAGTACGGCTCTGGCGAATTTTTAAATGTTATTGCATAATTAAAATAAAAATCATATCTGGCTAAACGGTCCATTTGCGAACAAAATTTATTTGAAACAAGTTACTCAAAATGAAATTCTAGAAGGGGTTAGTTTGAAACTTTTTTCAAAATTCCCACATTTTCAATAACAATACCTTTGAGGAATTCTAATTTACAACAAAAATTTTGAACACCAACTACCTTTGTTTATAATTATTAATTAACCAAATTTTGGGTACATATGTAACTCGACCCGTAGATGCCAAAAATTAATAAGCCAACCTTCTATCACCACCCATTTTTGGGTAAGGGGCACCGTCTCCGAAAATGGGTAGTCCTACAAAGACGATACTACGATTGTTCGATTCTACGGGTTGAGTTACGTATATACCCATAATTTGGTTGTGGAATTTTTACAAGTACGGCTCTGGCGAATTTTTAAATGTTATTGCATAATTAAAATAAAAATCATTTCCGGTTAAACGGTCTACTTGAGAACAAAAGTTATTTAAAAAAAGTTACTCATAATTAAATTCTAGATGGGGTTAGTTTGAAACTTTTTTCAAATTTCCTATATTTTTAAAAACAATACCTTTGAGGAATTTTAATTTACAACAAAAATTTTGAAAACCAACTACCTTTGTTTATAATTATTAATTAACCAAATTTTGGGTACATATGTAACTCGATCCGTAGATGCCAAAAATTAATAAGCCAACTTTCTATCACCACCCATTTCTGGGTATGGTGCACCTTACTCAATAATGGGTAGGCCTACAAAGGTGGCACCTCGATATTTGGAATCTACAGGTTGAGGTATGTATATACCCAAAATATGGTTGTAGTAACTTTATTTATACAGCCCTAGCGAATTTTTAAATTTAGATAGTTAATACAGAATTTTTATTTATTAAGGGCACGGATTATTTAAAAAAATCATAACTTGATTTTGGGGACAGATATTTCAAATCTGTTTTCAGGCTTGTATAAAGGAAGGTTTGAAGTATATTTGAGCCAAGTTTTAAATTTTTTCAACAAGGGGTGCAAATTGTACAAATTGGGAAAGTCGATAAAATAAAATTTGTACTTTTTTGTGTTTACCGCCTTGGCAATTATGAAAGTGTTAAGTACCTACGTCATAAGTGGTGTTGACGTTTTAGCGTGTATCTATAGTGTATATTAAGTATACATTGACGTGAAACTAGACGCAGTCTAGTTATTATTTGGTTTTAAACTCAGACCAGTGATTTTTTTTCGTTATTTAAAATATTTATTTTTATTTAAAGTGTCTTAGGCCTCAACAGGTACTAATGAATGTTGACAGTAGATCATTCCATATTAAAAAAGTGCCATAATGATAAACTATATATAAATATATATATACATATGATATACACACGTTAATTGACTAGTATTGTTCATAGTTTAGGCAATATAGTCATATATTAATATATACTATCCTCATTTCAAAATATTTATTTCATCTTCGTGAATTTAATGCCATACATAATGAAAAATTTTATGTTTTAAGTTCTAATTTTAGCTTTAAACACTGTAAGATCTGATCTGAGGAACTTAAAATATAAAATTTTCAAAACAAAATTCTATAGCTAGTCTTTCAGGTACTCATATTGTATTTTTACAATTTATTTTACACGTGAAATGAATTGTAAAGAACTTAAAACTATTGTAATATGTACGTATACAAATATAAATCATCAAAATATGATTTTAATGATTAAAATATCACATGTAGATGTAAAATTTTAGTTCTAAGCGTATGAATGTTATATTCTGTGATGTGTGCGTTTTTATAAAAAAAGAACAGTATTTATATCATTTATTTAGTTTATTTTTTATTTATTATATATTACAGTGATTAATATGCAATAACTTTACAATATTTGGCAGTATAATACTGTAGAATCCTCAAAAACATGTACGTATGTAGATATAATTTACATTGTTTTACATAATAAAAATAGGTAAGTATAAGTGAATTATTTATATTTAATTATATAATAATAAAATTATTCAAATAAAAATTGTAGTAGATTACTTATTGAAGAAACATTTTTTTTTAACCAGTGGTTCTCAAACTATAACATAGTTATATTTTTACCTCACGCTGTCCTTGGTGGGGGAGGTATACCCTTACCAAGGGTAGCGGGAGGTAAAAAAAGTTTCAAACAAACATCCCCTAAAATTAAATTCTGAACAACTTTTGTCATATAACATTTTTCTCTAAAGTTGATAGTTCAGCCGGAAATGATAACACACCCAAAAATGGGTGGAGCTAGAAACTCGCTATATTGATTTTTGAATTCTATGGGTCGAGTTACATATATAACCGAAATTTGGTCAATTAATCATTATAAACACAGACGCTGTGAATTTTTAAAGTTTCATTTTAAAAAAAGTGGAATTTTTCCACTTTTTCAGAAGCTAGTTCAGTTATATACGAAAACTAACATCACACGGACCGACATTTTCAAAGTCAAAAAATCGGAAAAATTTTCAAGACAAACCCCCCCTAGAATTTAATTTTGAACATTTTTTGTCATATAGACCATATTATTTAAATGAACCGTTTAGGAAGCGGGGGCACTTTTAAAAGTCCGTTATAAAAGGGCCCCCGCTTCCTAAACGGTTCATTTAAATTATAATGTCTATATGACAAAAAATGTTCAAAATTAAATTCTAGGGGGGGTTTGTCTTGAAATTTTTTTCGATTTTCTGACTTTGCAAATGTCGGTCTGTGTGATGTTAGTTTTCGTATATAAATGAACTAGCTTCTGAAAAAGTAGAAAAATTCCACTTTTTTTAAAATGAAACTTTAAAAATTCACAGCGTCTGTGTTTATAATTATTAATTGACCAAATTTTGGGTATATATGGAACTCGACCCATAGAATTCAAAAATCAAAATAGCGAGTTTCTAACTCCACCCATTTTTGGGTATGTTATCATTTCCGGCTAAACTATCAACTGTAGAGAAAAATGTTATATGACAAAAGTTGTTCAGAATTTAATTTTAGGGGATGTTTGTTTGAAACTTTTTTTACCTCCCACTACCCGTGTGATGTTAGTTTTTGTAGTACAAATAAACGATAGTTAGTAGATCAAGGGGCACATTTTTCAATGAAGACAAAATAAATAACCAGTGGTTCTCAAACTATAATATAAAGAACAGGATGCAATATATACTCTATAAACGCACTAAATACTATGTCAACGTAGTGGAATACAGTTCCAAACTTCACGTATTTCCTCGCAGATGGCAGCACATTCCGGTCAGGATTGCCGATAAATTGCCATTTGTTGATTTATGTCTACGTGTTGTATGGTCAATATTTTCATCAATTAATACTTAAATACAACTTTAAAATAATTAAAATGGATTTTATAAAGTCTATACCAACTCATATGGTAAATAATACATAAAATATTTAAGAAATATACAGTGAAACACAAATTACAAATATGTTGTCGAATCTTTAACCTCGTTTTTTGATGATTACGTGTATGTATTCTTCTTTTTCAGGACTACGATGGCCAGGCAAGGGCGGAGAAACTATCCAGGATTATTATAACGTTATTTGGAGTTGTTGGATTGATCTGGGGGTATATAATTCAACAATATTCTCAAACTGTTTACATTGTTGGGGCCGGATTTGTTCTTGCCTCATTGGTAATGTTTTATTGTATTTACAACTGATTTTATTTACTAATAATGTTTTTAATTAATAGATAACTATTCCTCCATGGCCAATGTATCGTAAAAAGGCTTTAAATTGGCAGAAACCCCGTGAAAACATGGATTCGGGCGACCATGTTGCCACGAAGAAAGGGAAGAAGAATAAATGATTTTGTATATATTAATGCTTTAAAATAAATAAATATCTCAAAATATTGTATTTATATTTATTTGTAAACTATATATTATAATAGTTAACAATATATTACTAAAGATCTTATTGAAAACTAATCATTTCCGGCTCAGCGGTTCGCTTGACAAAAAAAATTATTTGAAATAATTTGCTTAAAATTAAATTCTAGGTGGGGTTAGTTTGAATTTTTTTTCCAAATTCCTAAATTTTAAAAAAGTATAATTGTAAAAAAAATTATTTCCGGCTAAACAATCCACTGGAGAACAAAGTTTATTTGAAACAAATTTCTCAAAATTAAATTCTAGGGGGGGTTTATTAGAAACTTTTTTCAAAATTTTCACATTTTGAAAAACAAGATTCTGGAGTCAATTTAATTTACAATATTTTTTTTTAAAAACAACTACCTTTGTTTATAATTATTAATTAACTAAATTTTGGGTACATATGTAACTTGACCCGTAGATTCCAAAAATCAAAAAGCCAACTTTCTATCACTACCCATTTTTGGGTAAGGTGCATCGTCCCTGAAAATGGGTAGACCTACAAAGACGATACTACCATTTTTCGATTCTACGGATTGAGTTACGTATATACCCATAATTTGGTTGTGGAACTTTTGTAAGTACGGCCCTGGCGAATTTTTAAATGTTAATGCATAATTAAAATAAAAATCATTTCCGTCTAAACGGTCTACTTAAGAACAATATTTATTTGAAAAAAGTTACTCAAAATTAAATTCTAGATGGGGTTAGTTTGAAACTTTTTTTAAAATTCCTACATTTTTAAAAACAATATCTTTGAGGAATTTTAATTTACAACAAAAATTTTTAAAACCAACTACCTTTATTTATAATTATTAATTAACCAAATTTTGGGTACGTATGTAACTCGACCCGTAGATGCCAAAAATCAATAAGCCAACTGTCTATCACCACCCATTTTTGGGTAAGGGGCACCGTCCCCGAAAATGGGTACACCTACAAAGACGATACTACGATTTTTCGATTCTATGGGTTGAGTTACGTATATACCCATAATTTGGTTGTGGAATTTTTACAAGTACGGCCCTGGCGAATTTTTAAATGTTATTGCATAATTAAAATAAAAATCATTTCCGGCTAAACGGTCCACTTGAGAACAAAATTTATTTGAAAAAAGTTACTCAAAATTAAATTCTAGACGGGGTTAGTTTGAAACTTTTTTTATAATTCCTACATTTTTAAAAACAATACCTTTGAGGAATTCTAATTTACAACAAAAATTTTGAAAACTAACTACCTTTGTTTATAATTATTAATTAACCAAATTTTGGATACATATGTAACTCGACCCGTAGATGCCAAAAATCAATAAGCCAACTGTCTATCACCACCCATTTTTGGGTAATGGGCACCGTCCCCAAAAATGGCTAGACCTACAAAGGCGATACTACGATTTTTCGATTCTACGGGTTGAGTTACGTATATACCCATAATTTGGTTGTGGAATTTTTATAAGAACAGCCCTGGCGAATTTTTATGCGCTACTGAGATTTTCAAGGTGTCATTTTTTGATTATTTGCATATTAATATTGTATCAGCTGAACACGAAAATTGATAATTAGTACACATATGTAAAAATGTCCATAGAATCGAATGGCGTAACACCCGTCAAGATATCTTTTACTTTTTAGAAGTTATAGGCCGGCAAAATCAAAAAATTAGCTGATCTTCCAGGATATGTTTCTAATTAAAACAAAAATTTATATCTTTTAACCCTTTCGTCCCGATCGGTACACATATGTACCACCTATATTTTAAAATGCCTGAAAGTACAAATATACTTTATACGGATATTGCAAGTGTACCATACCGGTGTTCTGAAGCCTCGCACATACATTACGGCGTATATTCACAATTAATTCTAACATTGAGGTTAGTTTTATTGCTGTATTTGAAAACGTGACACGAGATATTAGTGAAAGCAGAGTGTTTTCCTATTATAAACTCGTTAATTTATCGCAGATATAGTCGTAGGGATTTCATTATACTTCAGTACACTACGGTTACCTGTAAGGTAAGTATATTTTGTTTTTATATTCAAATAACTCGCTTCTTTGTGGCGCGGTACACATGTGTACCAGCCGTGATTTTCAGTGGTACCTATTTGTACCATCCGGATCATAAATAAATGTGTTTTTAGGAATATTATGGACCGAAAACGACCATTGACACAAAAAGAAGTGGAATATGCAGCTGGACATCTTTCAGATATATCAGATGCGGAAGAGGACCCATATTCTGCTGGGTCTAGTGATGATTATGTTCCTAGCAGCAACAGCGGATCAGAAAGCGATAGTGACTTAGAAAAAAGTGATTTACCAATTGAAGAATCTTTAGTTACTGTAACAGATAATGAGATGAGCGACACGGAAGAAAATTTAGAAGATGAATCTCAATCACACCAAACGAGTTCAGATGAAGTAAATCGGATTTTAGACTGGGTTCTCCCAACTGATAATTTTGTTCCTGCTAAAACTCTTGCGTCAGCTAGAAACTGTAAAGTTAGTGAGGATATAAAGTCTCATTTCAGCCCAATGCAAATTTTTCACAAAATGTTTCCTCACTCACTTTACTTGCACATTGTAGAATGTACCAATATGCGCCTAAATATAATGAATAAGGGCAGGAAACATAAAGAGAAACTCACCGATAAAGGAGAAATTCAAAAATTACTGGCGTGTGTATTTATAATGTCGTACAATAAGCTACCCGGTCTGAAGCACTATTGGAGTGGAAAAGAGTCACTAGGTAATCGTGCAATCGAAAAAGCAATCTCCCGAGATAGGTTCATGATATTAGTTTCGAAACTCTATTTTGCTTTTCCGGAAAAACCACCTAATGCATCGAAATCGTACTATGTTGATGAGCTCTTGTCGTGCCTGAAATATACATTTTCAAAATGTCGGCAGGATAGTGTATATCAAAGCATCGACGAGAGTATGACGAAATTCAAAGGGCGTTCTGCCCTAAAGCAGTACATGCCTCTCAAGCCGACTAAAAGAGGAATAAAGTTATGGCTCCGATGCGATGCTGATTCTGGCTATATATATGATATGAACGTATATTGTGGAAAAGAATCTTCTGCACCAAATAATAATGAGTCACTTACCCTTGGAGAAAGAGTAGTGAAATCACTAGCCTCTACAATCAAAGAGAAAGATGTTGTGCTATGTTTCGACCGATTTTTCACAAGCGTGCATTTATTAGAAACATTGAATTTTGCTGCTTTGGGAACCTGTTTATCTAACCGCAAAAATGTACCAACGATGAAGGAAAAACTTCAACGTGGACAATCTATATTTCGATGTAGTAATACTGGATTATTTTGTACGAAATGGCAAGACACAAAGGAAGTTATAGTTATGAGTAATTGTCATAAGCCGAATTTGACTACGGTTTCTAAAAAAACAAAAACGGGGGAACGGGAACCTATTGAATGCCCAGAAGCAATATCATTTTATCGGCAGAAAATGGGAGGAGTTGATAGGGCCGACCAACTTGTAGGATTATATGACCATGACAGAAAATCGAATAAGTGGTGGAAAAAAGTATTCTATTCTTTACTGAATATGTGTGCAGTAAATGCTTGGATACTGTACAATGACATGAGGCGCGAAAACAAAAAAACCCCGTTTCTAACATTCCTTGTAACACTTTCCGAAGAACTGATAACTGAGGGCATAAAAAATACTACGTTGCCTCCTCCAAGAAGAGGACCTCCAAGCAAAAAAAGGAAAATGTACGGTGCAGTACCCTTGCACCTTCCTGTGGAAGGGCAGACAAGAAGAAGATGTTCAAGGTGTACAGAGGGGAAACGTCAGACGCGAACGAAAACACTTTGCCAAGAATGTAATATTCCTTTGTGCAAGAATTGCTTTATGTTATATCATGTGAAGTAGTAATAAGTTGGCTGTACTATATATTAAAAAACAATAAAACAAAAATTGTCAAAATTTTTGTAGAATTATTTTGCACCTGGTGGTACATATTTGTACCACATAAAAACCCTGCTGGTACACTTGTGTACCACCAGCCACCCCCACCCCTCTATATAAAAAAAATAATCTGAAATCAAAAATCAATTATTTACATGCAAATTTCCAAATTTGTCACTACTTGCATATTTTTAAATTAATATTTATATTCCGGGACGAAAGGGTTAAACTAAGGCCCAGGGATTTTTTTATTATTTTTCTCGTTAAAGTATATTTAAGAGAAATTTTAAATTTTTCGACCCGTGGTACTAATTTTACAAAGGGGTAAATTTTGATATGAAAAATATACATCAATATTTTTTTTCTTTTGGCGACAATAAAGCACATTTTTTATGCAGTTAGGAAGATATGAACTTTTTAAACAATTTATAGATAATGACTAATTTTGAATATGTACTATTGAATTTAAACTTTTATCTAATGATAAGATTAGTACCTATCTTATTATATATTTAAAGTAATTTGATACATATGTTCTTCAAAATACTTTCAGTATTTTAGAAAAATGTTGCTAAAATTTATTTATTTAACATTGTTCATTTTACAAGTATCTTTTGCTAAAATACAACATGATAATTGTAAGTACAATAATATTAATTACAATATAAATTAATTATATGTTATTTAGATACCCCTGCATATATCGACGACTCCATTGATCCTTGCGACAACTTTTACAAATTTTCTTGTGGGAATTTTGAAAAAATAAACCCTAAACCAGAGAACGAACTATTATGGGATAATTTCAAAATTTTGCAGTCCAAAATAAATAACATAACAATAGGTATTTTTTGCGTTTAAGATGCACAATATATTAATCGATAATTCGTAGATATTTTGCGATCTCATGTCCGATTGAACGATGCACAAGCAAGCAAAAAAGCAAAGGATATGTATTATGCATGTACACATCCAAATTTAGCTCCAGAACAGACTATTTTGCCACTAAAGAAAGCTTTTGATAATATTGGTGGATGGCCCCTTGTTTCGGAAAATTATAGTGAATTTTCTTGGGATTTTCTAGGAGAGATTATAGCAGAATTTGGCTTTCCAATTATGTTTAATTGGATGATAAGTCCTTATTATAATGATTCTTCGGTTTATACGTTAGCCGTAGGTTCATTAGCAATTTTAACATTAATAAATTAATAATTTCACTGTTATTATCAGATAAGCAAAGATCTATTACAACTCCCATCAAATGCTAATTCAGATCTAGATGATTTTTCAAAAGATTTTCACAAAGATATCTATAAAAATCAACCGTATTATTTGGAATATTTAATAGAGGTTGCTAAAAAGTTCATCCGGCCAGATTTCCTGCCGATTTATGAAGAAAAAATACAAAAAGGCACAGAAAGAGTTTATGAAATTTTAAATACTATTAATGCCTTAGATGTATGTATACTTCACATCATTATTTTGAATATAAAATCTATAAATATCTAATATTTTTAGGAAGATGATAGCGATATGACTGACGAGGAATACGGCTTCATTTATACTGTACAAGATCTACAAGAATGGACCGATAATTTCCAAATAAATTTTACCAAAAAAGTAATTCAAATAATCTTGCAAAAAATGTTATAATAATCAATATTTCTTATAGATTAATTGGATCAGTTTTTTGTCAAAAGTTTTCCAAAAATCGGGCGTGAAGATTACTAAAGATACTTATATAAACGTTTCTGAACAATACGTAATAAAAACACTGTTAAAATTAGTCGAAAATACTAGTGATTATGATATATTAAACTTTATATTTGCAAGATTGGTGACATACACAGCCCAAGATACAAATATAGAAATGTGGGATTTATTTAACGATTTGTATAGAAATTTAAACATGACCGTTTATTCAAGGTATGTGTATAATTAAAAAATAAGTATGCTAAGAGACGAAGAGAAAATTAAAAATTGGTATATATAGGTAAAAAAGTCCATAGAATTGAATGGCGTAACACCCGTCAAGATATCTTTTACCGTTTATTAGTTATAGGCCGGCAAAGTCAAAAAAACTTGTGACATTTGCAATTAAAACAAAAATTCATATCTTTTAAACTAAGGCCCAGGGAATTTTTTTATTATTTTTCCCGTAATCAGTGGGTATGAATTATGAGGATATAATACTTTTTAATAAAATACAGGGTGGTCGAGTTTATAATGACCTATTGAGATTTTGAAGGTGTCACTTTTTGGTTATTTGCATATTAATATTGTATCAGCTGAACACGACAATTGAAAATTGGTATACATATGTAGAAAAGTCCATAGAATCGAATGGCGTAACACCCGTCAAGATAGTTTTTACCGTTTAGTAGTTATAGGCCAGCAAAGTCAAAAAAACTTGTGACATTTCTAATTAAAACAAAAATTCATATCTTTTAAACTAAGGCCCAGGGATTTTTTAAATTATTTTCCCCGTAATCAGTGGGTATGAATTATGAGAATATAATACTTTTTAATAAAATACAGGGTGGTCGGGTTTATAATGACCTACTGAGGTTTTCAAGGTGTCACTTTTTGGTTATTTGCATATTAATATTGTATCAGCTGAACATGATAATTGAAAATTAGTATACATATGTAGAAAAGTCTATAAAATCGAGTGGTGTAACGCCCGTTAATATATCTTTTACCGTTTATTAGTTATAGGCCGTCAAACTCAAAAAATTAGCTGATCTTCCAGGATATGTTTCTCACTAGATATAACTTTTATTTTTTATGCTTTCTGTTGTTACTAAATATGTTACCGTCATTTCCAGGGATGAATATTGCAGAAGGAAAGTTATTTCACACCCTGGTATTGGTTTGAGTTTGGCAGTAGCCCATGAATATCAAAATTACAACTTCGATTTAAGAAAAATTTCACAGGTATAAGTATTAAAAAAATGCTTCATTTATTAATGATTTGTTTAGCTGCTATCCCCAAAATATTGTTGCTAAATTTATTATGATTTCTTTACAGCCAGAAGAAATGATAGAAAATTTATTAGATTCATTCTATGAATTAATAGAAGAAAAAAGTTGGTTGGATGATGATGTGAGACAATGGGTACGAAATAAGGCCGAAAACATGGTCAAATTAGTAGGTATGTGCCACTTTTTTACGGTAATTTTATAGATAATTATTCTTTGTATTAATATTGTACAATATAGCAAGCTTTACTTGCATTCTACACAGCTTGTTGCTCAAAACAATAAAATATATGTCCTACCTTTCTGCAGCCATGGTCCAACGCCGAGTTTCATCTTCAAATTTTCGAACAAATGTTTGGTTTTTAGGCACTAATTATATACCAAAACACGCACAATTTAATAAAGTATCTGTATACAACACTTACACATAATAAATTTGTAATATTACATTTGAATTTTGTAAAAAACTACGGAACACACATAAACAATATAATTGTTTATACTCTGTAAACGAAACTTAACAAGTATGTACGGACTCTTCAACAGCTGAGCTTCGACTAGATCATTTCCAAATACGCTAAAAATATGTTTATATTTATTAATTTATTTAATTTCACACATTTTCCGATTTTTGAGATGTATTGGATTTTATTTTCGGAGATATTGAACATTAAATTTGAAGAAGAATTTATCTTAATTTTTTTTTTGGATTTAAGCTTTTCCAGAATATGTATACGATGATGAACAATTAAATGATTATTATAGTAGTTTGGAAATATGTGCTCATGATCATTATGGAAATTCCCAAAGGATTAGGGCGTTTAATTTCGCCAAAAATAGCGAAATTTTGGACAAAGAACGACGTAGAGACATGTAAGAAAACTGTTCATTGTTAATAAAATTATTAATATATTGAACAAAGATATTTTTTTCAGTTGGAATCAAAGTCCTCTTACAGTAAATGCTTTTTATAACCCTAACAACAATAGAATAGGTATAACAATTGTTAATATACATTATTTATAATTGTTAACAACAATATTTAATTGTTACAGTCTTCCCTGTTGGTATAATGGACTACCCCTTTTTTACTGGTTCATCAAAGTACGTACCTACAATATTACAACATGTATACCCATTTTCGGGTAAATAAACAAAAAAATGTATTTTTAACATTGTTTCAGATTGGTGGACTATTCTCGTATCGGCATGCTGATTGGTCACGAAATTACTCACGGATTTGATTCCAATGGTCGAAACATGGATGCCGATGGAAATTATGTCCCAAATAATTGGAGTGACGAAGTTTTAGAAGCTTTTAACAATCGTAGCAAATGTTTTATTGAACAATATAATAAATATATCATAAACGAATTGAATGTTACAGTACGCTTCATAAAAATGTGTTTATGTTTCAGTATATTGTGAGCTTTTTTCAGGTAAATGGAGCTTTCACAAACGCTGAAAACATCGCTGATAACGGCGGAATACGCGAAGCTTTTAGAGCTTTTCAAAAACTGCCGCCAAATTTGGCGAAAATGGGGAAATACACCCCTGAACAATTGTTTTTCATATCTTATGCTGAAGTAATAGGCATATGTTTTTGAAATAAATGATAAACTAATGTGGTGCTCTTTCTTTTTCAGATGTGGTGCCGCGTTGATACCGAAAAGTCTTTAAAAATAATGCAAGAAAAAGATAACCATGCACCCAACAGATTTCGAGTTATAGGGACTGTATCTAACATGGAAGAATTTGCTAGGGCCTTCAATTGTCCTTTAAATAGTCCTATGAATCCTGCAAATAAATGTGTCCTTTGGTAACAAGTCCTGACTTGTCTACATTTTAATTTTTACATAAAAATTATTGTAATAATGTTTAAAAAATTGTTTATAAATTTTGTTGTAATTCTATAAATATTTGTTAATAAATGCTGCAAAAACAAGTGAAATCTATTCAAGGCCACACAATGCGCTTGCGTACTCCATGCAAATGGTACTGAAACGAACCATCCCGATCCTCATCTCTTATGGCGCAGTTAGTAGGTGTATATAATGGCGTGTGTTGTGTATTGAAATAACTTCCCAAAATTACTGGTAACCGTAAGGTAACCTGCATGTATTATACATCAAATTAATCTAGAAAGCATGTAGATCATTTTGGTGCAAATATTTTTGAGATTGGTGCACAAGTAACACCTTTTTTGGGTGTTGTAGTCTGGCCACTGTTCGAGCCAAGTTGGCTATGAAATGGTTGTACCTAACATCGATTATCGATTGTTTATATAAGTTTTTAAGTTAACCAAATATATTTAACAATAGGAATAGGAAAAATAAATAATATATTGTAGTATTAAGTATATTAATTGAAAAAATTATGCGAAATATCTATCTACATAATGTAAAGTTTCAAATGCTACTTCTACCATAATCAAAATAATTATCATCCATTCTAGACGTATATGGTGTCTATCGCTTAAATGGGACGACAAAAGCTCAATAAGCTCTACGCAGTGGTTGAGCTTTTCATTCATAACCTACAGAACAAATTATTAGTACCCTTCAAATATATTTTAAACATTTATTACTTTTGTTCGTCTGTTAATCGCAAAATATGCACAAGTCTGAGAATAAATGGTTTCTAAGTTCTCTCGGTCCCAATAAAAATCTGGGGTGTCCAGTAAATCCGAGCTTAAATTAATAAGATGTCTTAAAGCGAACAGCTCTCCGTGTTTTCTTAACACTTCTTCTCTCGTCATCTTAATTTTGGTGCCCCGTTTTAAATCTTCAGTTACAAACTCAATACTGTCTATATACCGGTCTAAAGAGGCTTCCCAGACTCCTAACTTAACGCTAAGGCCCATAGCGTTCGAAAAAGCATACTTTTCGAACTCATTTTCGTCTGACGAAATCATAATCTTACCATTTGGTTGAAGATGACCACACTTTCTGAAAAAACATTTATTTTAACCTCCTGTAAAATTCAGCGATTCGATTCGATCTCAAATAGTTTTAGAGCTATGAATTTTTTTGTTGACCACCAAAAATTGGCAAATTTCAAAAATGTTCAAAGTTGGATATCTCGCAAACTAAGGTCCCAAGATATTTTTCATTATTTTTCCCGTAATCTACGACCACTAAATAGGGGGATATGATACTTTTCCCCCTAAAAATGAGGTTATCAAATTTTTGGCTTTCAGAATAAATTTCAGGAATGTTCATTTTTTAGTTATTTCTTCACAAAAATTGAATGATACGTACGAAAAAATTGACAATACACATACTTATGTAGAAAAGTCCAGGAAATTGAATGCCGTCTAGTACAGGCCCGTATCTCAATGAGTTTCTAAGATACAGCCCCTTAAAAACAGCCTTTCATTCCCAGAATTTATTTGAAGATTTAAAAAAATTCAAAAATTCTTATCTTGAAAACTATGGCCCCAAGATTTTTTTCACTATTTTTCCCGTAATCTACGGGTCCAAATTAGGGTACTAACATATATTTTGTATAAATACAGGGGGGTCCAATTTTTTACTTTCTTTGAGATGCTCATTTTTCGGTATTTGTTTATACAAATTGTATGAATCGTACAAAAAAATCAAAAATTAGTACACTTATGTAAAAATGTTCGTAGAATTGAATACCGCCTACTGCACCTTCGTATCTCATTTATTTATTGAGATATACACCCTTAAACTACACCAAAATATGAAATCAGAAACAGCCTAAAACAAGCGTTGCTCAAAATTTTTTCAGCGATTCAAAATTTCTAAAAAAATGTTTACATATAGAATAAACCTTACTAAATCCAAATTTGAAAAGCACAAGACCCTATCTCTTTCAGTTTTCGAGATATGAATTTTTTATTCATAGCAAAAAACGACAATTTTTCAACAAATTTCAAGTGTATATATTTTGAAAACTAAGGCCCCGGGATTTTTTTCATTATTTTTCCAGTAATCAGCGTGCCCAAATTTGAAAGAATTACAGCCCTATCTTTAATAGTTTTGGAGATATGAATTTTTTTATCGACTCCCGAATATTGCGATTTTGTCTGCGCCGCGGTCTTCCAGTTTATATACAGGGAGTGCTAAAAGTGGTATACTTACCCTGAAGGTGCGTGCGCATACGTCATGACCTCTGACTCACTTTGGATAACCCTGTCACCGTAGGAATCTTGTTCAAATTGCTTGATAAATGCCAGAATATTGCTGCTTTCCAAATCAGTAATATTCCACAAAACCATACTTCCCTCTCTAAAAAAAAATATTTCTCGTGGTTCGTCCTCCACCTGGTATTTCGCCACTGCGTGGACGACATCTGGGAGGTTGTCGACTGCTCTTGGTTCATATAAATTCTGCTTTTTTAAGCCCTCAATTAATGTTTCGAGGCGGTATTCTTCAGCGGTGGAAAAAGCAATTGCTGTATATTCACCAGGCACTTTTTGGATGCCTTCTTCGTAAAGTTTCTTTTTACGGGGTGGACGCTTTTTAATTTGTAAAGCAGAGATGTTTTCTTGGATGTTTAGGGAAGAGGAAGTGGAAAAGAATGGTTGTTTAGGGATGAAATTTAGGGGCTTTATGAGGGAAAATGTACGAAAGGGAATGAAGAGTTTTGTTATTATTGTGGTCATGTTGTTAACCTCAAAATTGATTATAATTTATTATTATATTTAGTATATTTTTGGCTTATTATAAGCTTAAAACTATACTTAATACTTTTGAGAATATATATTTATTAATTACATATATTTTGAGCACGTGTTTTGTAAATGCATTATTGTAATCAACACCCAATTCACACGCAAAAAAACTTGCATATATTTTATAAATATTATTCAAAATATATTTTAATATTAAATGTATTTATTTATAAATATATTTATCAACAAACAACCCGACAATATTAATTATTTAATATTACACAATATTTAGTCACATCTGCGAAGTTGGCTTTGATATAAACAATACGCTAAAATTTATAGGTTATATACGGTGCTTATTAATAATAAGCAACCATGAGGCTTAGTTTAATATTATGCCGTGTTAAATCGAATCCAAATGGGCATATTTTTCGGGGAAAATACAGAAAAGTCAAGCCAGTCTTCCCGGAAGATTTGCAAAAAACTAAAAACGCTTTTGCCATTGAAGAAAAGAATATGTTTTACTTAAGACATCCGTATTTGACTGCAGTAAGATTTATTTTAAATTAAATATAAAGATATTAGATTATTATAATCGTAGGAACAATCATATGGACATTCAAAAGCTTTAGGAAATCCAGAAAGAAAATTTGGAGAACTTTTAAAAGAGCAACGTTTGAAGTTCAAGGAAAGTATCAGAATTGAAGATCGTTTAGGGCATTTAAAATACAAAGAAAACTGGGAATAAAATGTATTTGTCTTGTATATATAGTACAATAAAAAATATATAAATAAATTGTGCATAAATATATAATACTTTTAACAGGAATCAATAGTCTAATCAGTAAAAATTTTCACCTTGTGAGGTAGTCTGGTTGTCTACCTTATGGAGGGTCGATGCGAGCCGCCATCTTGATTAAAGATGTAGAAAAAGTTTTTAGCCATTTTCTCGAAAACAGTGGCCCGTATCAAAATTTTACAAGAATGCAAAATTAAAGCTCGTAATTTTTTGTACAAAAAGGGTTCTTACATTTTTTTACCTAGAATGATCTGTGAACGAGTTATGTTAAAAAATATATAACTAGAATAACTATGACACAAGTTGCTCATCTACCACTCTGCCCAGGTTAAAGATACGATAACGCGGTTTGAAAATTTGTATTCAGCATGAAATTTCCT
The DNA here is from genome assembly GCA_951394225.1 of Harpalus rufipes. Lineage (NCBI taxonomy): Eukaryota > Metazoa > Arthropoda > Insecta > Coleoptera > Carabidae > Harpalus > Harpalus rufipes. The sequence goes on along the minus strand of OX596289.1, from coordinate 246,480 downwards.
TCATGTCACGTATTATACGATTTTTATTATATACTATACATTCCGAAATGGGAAGTTTTATTGTCAAAATTATACAAAAATTGAAACCCTTAATTTTGGGGTGGAAAGTATCACACCCCCCTAATTCATACCCGCTGATTACTGGAAAAATATCAAAAAAAATCGTAAGGCCCTAGTTTTTGGAATATACATACTTGAACTTTTTGAAAATCAACATATTTTCGGTTATAAATAAAAAAAAATCGTATATCGAAAACTAATAGAGATATAAGGTTAATCATTTCAAATTTGGAATCAGGAAGGTTTGTTTCCTATATATATACTCATTTTTAGTATTATTGAACGCCTGAAAGAATTTTCAGCAATGCTTGTTTTTTGAAGAAAACATCTTCCATTATCTTTTATCAAGTTTAAGAGTCTATAACTCATAAACTAGAATAGATACGGTAATGTACGATACGTCATTCGATTCTATAGACATTTCTACATAAGTGTACCAATTTTCAAATAAATGGTACGATTCATGCAATTACTGTGAATAAAATAAAAAAATGGTGTACCTTACAAAATTTCAGAAATGTATCTAAAATATGACCTCCATATATTTTAGGGAAATGTATCATATCTCCCTATTTTGGGGGCGTAGATTACGGGAAAAATAGTGAAAAAAATATTAGGGCTTTAGTTTTTGAAATATTTGCATATGAACATAGTTGAAAGTTGGCTATTTTTTGTTTAACTTCAAAAATTCATAACTTTGGAACTAATACAGATAGGGCCTTAATCGTTTCAAATTTGGATACAGCAAGGTTTTTTCTATGCGTAAGGAAAGTTTCAGCAAAATTGAATCGCTGAAAAGTTACAGGACGATGTTTCAAGAGATGTTAAACTAGTAATTTAATTTCTTTCATAAATGGTTTTACATTTTTTAACTTAACTCTTTGACATGTCATCCTAGGTAAAAAATGTGTGAACCCTTTTTGTACAAAAAATTACGGGCTTTAATTTTGTATTCTTGTAAAATTTTGATACGAGCCACTGTTTTTGAGAAAATGGCTAATAACTCTTTTTCTGCATAACAAAATGGCGCGCCGACCCTCCCCAAAATCGAAAACTTTAACAACATATATTAAAATCAGAACTACTCAACTGTAAGGGAACGGTCATTTTGGTCTTTATTGACTAGACTATCATAGTTTTAAGTTATTTTGTCCATGACAGAGGATCACTCTCTATATCTTTTCTGTACAGTTGTTTGCCTTCTGCTAAGAAATTAGCAAACTGCGAAACAACAGGGTCCATTTGACAACTAGACATCGCTATAACTTTATCTTTATCAAAATGAAACGCGTAATATTTCAACTGATCCAAATCTCCAATAACCTTAATGTCATCGTGTCTGCCATGACCAGAATATCTCAAACTTTTCCCAAATAACATCGTCCAGAAATACGGTACACTTCTTAAAGGTTTTTGTCTTCCTAACATATTCAATCCAGCTATTTTTCCATGGTAATGAGCCAAGGGATAATGCCCTATTGTTGATAATTGATTGTGGTTGCAAAAAACTGGAGCATGTGCGATATCTCCCCCGGCAAAAATGTTTTTGAAGTTTGTTTGCAGGAATTCATCCACTGGAATTGATCCGTCTTTGTTTAGGTTTAGTCCGGAGTTTTTCAGAAAGTCTGTATAGAGTGTTGAACCTAAACCGGTTATCAAAACATCGCAGGGTAATATGGTTCCGTCCTCCAGTTCAACTTGTGTTAAAGTGCCATTTACTGATACGCATTTTTTGATAGAATTGTTAAAGAAAAATTTAACACCTTTTTCTTCAAATAATTTGACGATTCTAAGCCCGACTTCTTCCCCAAAAACGGGCTTGAAAGGCGCGTTGCCTCGTCCTATAACTGTGACATTTTGTACTTTGCCTGCGCAGTAGGCAGCTGCTTCCATACTTATAAAGCTACTGCCAAGGCAGACAACTTCAGACTTTTCTGACAGCATTTCATGGACTTTTTTGCTGTCTTCAAAACCTCGTAATACACAAACTTGAGGCACGTTTGATCCTTCGACAGAAAGTTGTCGAGGTTTTGAACCTGTTGCTATGTACAAACAATCATAGTCAATAATTGTTTTATTGTTGAGATGAACTTTTTTGTTTTTTGGGTCAATTCTTGTTGCTTCCACATTTTGAAGTATGTTTATGTTGTTTTGTCCATAAAAATCATTTGTTCTTAATTCTATTTTATTTATTTCTACGTCCAAAGTTTTACTGATTTTTACTCTATCATAAGGTAAGCAGTTTTCTTTGTTAATTAAAGTTATTTTGCCTTTAAAACCCTCTTGGCGTAACGTTTCTACGCAAACGGCTCCAGAAGGACCTCCACCAATAATTACCATATGTGTGTTATCTTTGGAATCAATTCTGGACATTACTTTTACCCGCTTGCCTCCAATTTCTGAACGTTTTGCCCGGACGATAATGTTGTTATCTTCTGTTTTTACTAGGTAACAAGGTAAGGAGTCTAGTCCGGGAAAATCTTCTATATCCCCTGAAAAATAAAATATTTATTTAGTCCTTAAATAATAGAAAATAATATAATTGTTAAAAAAATCGGTTTTGATTTTTCGAAAAATGTGTCATGTTTAACCTTAAATAACTTTTTTTCTGGGCGAGATATCGCCTCGTACTATAAAAATTTGAAACCGTCATACTTTATTTAGTATATTCCCAAATTTTTAAAATCTTAAACGTAAGGGCCCAAATTTTATAAGTACGATTCCTAAACGGGCCGAAAAATTTCTGCGAAATTTTTCTCTGACTTTAAGGCACTGTAACTCCAAAACTAAAAGAGATACAAAGTTGATCGTTGCGCCATTCGATTCTACAAACTTTTTTCTGTATGTATTCAAAATATCATTTTTTTTGTCCAAAGGGCCTAATTAATATACTATGTATTCCGAAATGGGACGTTTTATCGTCTTAATTAGCAAATAGGGTAAAAAATTGAAACTCTTAATTTGGAGATAGAATGTATCATACTCCACTAATTCAGCCCCGCTGATTACGGGAAAAATATCAAAAAAAAATCCTACGGCCTTAGTTTTAGAGATATACATACTTGAACTTTTTGGAAATCTACATGTTTTCGGTCATAAATAAAAAAATCGTATATCGAAAACTAATATAGATACAAGGTTAATCTTTTCAAATTTGGATTTAGCAAGGTTTGTTCCCTATATATACTCATTTTCAGTAATATTGAACGCCTGAAAGAATTTTCAGCAATGCTTGTTTTTTGAAAAAAACATCTTACATTATCTTTTATCAAGTTTGAGAGTCTATAACTCATAAACTAGAAGAGATACGGTAATGTACGATGCGGCATTCGATTCTATGGACATTTCTCCATAAGTGTACAAATTATCAAATAAATGGTACGATTCATACAATTACTGTGAATAAAATAAAAAAAATGGTGCACCTTGCACAATTTCAGAAATGTGTCAAAAATATGATCACCTTATATTTCAGGGAAATGTATCATTTCTCCCTATATTGGGGGCGTAGATTACGGGAAAAATAGTGAAAAAAATATTGGGGCTTTAGGTTTGGAGATATTTGTATATGAACATAGTTGAAAGTTGCCTATTTTTTGTTTAACTTAAAAAATTCATAACTTTGGAACTAATACAGATATGGCCTTAATCGTTTCAAATTTGGATTCAGCTAGGTTTTTTCTATATGTAAGGGTAGTTTCAACAAAATTGAATCGCTGTAAAAAAAGTTACAAGATGATGTGCAAAAAGATGTAAAACTTTGTTCAAGGTTTTTGGTGGTTTCTAGTATAAAATAATTATTTTTACGTACCTGTAAGTACATTAAAACAAGCTCCATGCCACGGGCATCTAAGGACGCCTTTACCTAAAGCCCCTTTATCTAACGGAGCTCCATAATGTGTACATTTATTTCCTAAAGCGCTTAATACACCATTTTGTCGTATAAGAAGTACTTTTCCTGCATCTTTCAAATCAAAACTTTTCATTTCGTTTTCGCCAATGTCTTCATTTTTGCAGACAACATCTTCGATGTATTCTGCGTCTTCTGATTTTGCCATTGACGCTGTAAAATAACAGAAAATAATTCACAAAAACTATTAAAATGTTTAAATTTTTAACAAGTAAAACTGTAAAAATTATGTGTACTAATCCCTATACCTGATGGTATACTAACAACATTAGGTATAAAACTAACATTTTTCTTCATTTTTGACAGATATTAACAGTGTCAATTGTGTCAAAATAATAAATAAATAAAAGAATCTTACTTGAATTTGTTTTGCCGGGTTCGACATTTTTACAAATAACACTACCCATTGTACGTACAAAAAAATACGAATTATATTTATTTGTGTAACCAAAACGTCTGGTACTTTCCAAAGAACTGAAGTGACTAAGACACAAATTTAGAGAAAGGATTTTTCTCATAGTTTAACCGACATCAAGGTTACCCGTGATTTGGGATCATAATTATATATTTTTTTATTAAAATAATGTTTGAAATTTATCAATACACGTATAAAATGATAAGATAATAGTACAAATGTCAATGTGACATATATGTAGAGGACACGTCAGAATTTACTGAAAATTTTGCCTGAAACGCTGAATTTTTTTCAGATATTAAACGTTTAATTTATGGAATGTTCAATACGAATTTTCGTTACATAAGTGGTATAATTATTGATCGTATATTATGAAAGATTCAAGGTCAATTTAAGTATTATAAGTACATATTTTTATTAAAAAATTACAGAAATTTATACGAATTTTTGGTAAGAATAAATAATTAATATAATTTAATAATTATTTAGTATGGTGCCCCCTTTATAATTATACATGGGCGGGTATGAATATGCAAAAAAAAAAAACGTTACAAAATTCCTAGAATACTTATTAAAGTAATAATCACACAGACAAAATAATAAAAACATCCATACCATCGAAAATAAATAAATAAATAAACTCATAATATTAATCCAAATAAACTATATTATATTTTTTAAAAAATACAATAATTTTCTTTTTAAAATAATAAAAGAAATACAAACAAATGTTGTAGCTAAGTTGTGTAGCTAGGCAACAAATATACTTACTTGTTTTCAGTATACTCTACTCCGAAAAACGTATTGTTTACAGTATAATTTTCACTAATAGACTAATCAAAAATTACTAGAAACCTTAAATATACTAATGATTATTTTGCGGTTTTGGTCACTCAAAGATTAACAAAACCACATTGATAAATGAAGCTTAGACAACATATTTTTTTGTATCCAATACCTGATGTGAAACCGGTTTCAACTACTATTGATTACTACCCCAAATATACTTTTAATATACTTTAAATATACTCTAATTATAATTACGTGTCAATATATATGTACCTTCAATAATAAACTTAAGTATTTCGTTTAAAAATGTAGTAAAAATGATCAGCATTTTTCCAGTGTTCTATAGACGCTTTGACAGCACTTTAAGGGCGATATTCACCCTTAAAGATTGCCGTAGGGCCTTAGTTCTAAAAGACCACACACAGAGGGCTAGCCAGGGTTAAATATAGTACGTAAAAGCATGGATGACTCCCGCCAAAATGAGATAAAATAAAATTCGTTACCAGGCACGAAATCACAAATATATTTCGTAATTTCTATCGTGTTTATTTCAGTATTAATTGGTTTTATTTATCAGATTTTTTAAAAAATTATATTATTTCACTTTTAACAAAAATATTTGTTACTGATAAATAATGATAAAACTTCAAATATGTGTAATAATCTAAGATTTTTTTCTTTGTTTATTGGTTGATTTTAAACACATATAACTTCTAAACTAATTAAGATACGGACCTGTACGTTACGCCATTCGATTCTACGGACTCTTTTCTATAAGGATCCAAATTTTCAATTTTTTTATCCAAAGGGCCCAATTATAACAAGCAATTTTTTCAGACGGGACAAATTTGTAACGCACAAAATGAGCAAAAACATGATCCCCATATTTTGGGGGGAAAGATATTGCATCCCCATAATTTTGACCAGCTGATTACGGGAAAAATAGTCAAAAAAAACCCAGGACCGTAGTTTTCGAAATATGAATTTTTTAAAATTGATAAAAATTACCAATTTTGTAAGGTGATTTTGAGGTTTCATATCTCTGAAACTAATTGAGATACGGGCCTGTACGTTGCGCCATTCAATTCTACAGACTTTTTTTCTATATTTATACCAATTTTTAATAAAATTGTACGATTCATACTTCTTTAATAAATAATATTTCAAAATGGGACACCCAGTAAAATTTCTCAGATAGTCAAAAATTCGACCACCTTATTTTTAAGGGAAACATATCATAGCCCCTTAATTATGGGGCGTAGATTACGGGAAAAATAGTGAAAAAAATCTGGGGGCCTTAGTTTTTAAGATATACGTATATGAACTTTGTAGAAATTTTCCAATATTTGGTGGTGGATAAAAAAATCATAACTCTTAAACTAAAAGAGATAGAGGGATGAACGTTTCAAATTTGGATTCAGGGAGGTTTTTTCTATATGTATGAGTAGTTTGAGGTTGCTGAAAAAAAAGTTACTGACGATTGTTTTAGATACTAAAATTTTAGAGTATTTGTTGTACATTTTTGTACATTATAGGGTGAAATTAATTAGTGTACATATTTTCCAATTAATATTTAATTGTTTAAAGGCACCGAATGCAGTATATCAATCAATTTATTGCTTCCACTTGCGACATGTTTCTTAATTGATTCTAATAGAACTAGTAAACATTTGTATTTTAAGTAATGTTGGCTCATCTTTTAATTTTGTTGATAATCAGCATTCTGACGTAACCCCCTGCAAACTTTCCATAAATTAGAAAAATTATTGGGGGGTTATCATAATGCAATATTGTAATAAACTATAGTCTGTCGTAATCTTGAAGATTTACAAATATATAGGGTGTTGACTAAGACACCAAAACAGGATTTTAAAATCATATTTTTGTAATTTCCTGCGTCCTTAATTATTTTAGGTAAAAATGCTTCAAATAAAAGTTGTAGAGCGTAAAATTCTGCACCTGAATCAGTAAGCAAAAATAATTTAGCATGCTTTGTAACCGCAGAAATTAAATATAAAAATATCGAAAATCTCCCCAAAACTATCAATGGAATTGAAACAGATAAATTAACAAATATTTAATGTTTTTTTTGTCAATTTGGTTTAACATATTTTTATTAGTTATTATTTGTAATATTTGTTCAAGTGAACAATTATTTATTAATTTAAATAAATATTTTTTCACTCTAACAAAGAAAGTGGATTAAATTATTTGAGTGAATAAATATTCTTATGACAAAATAAAAAACTAATCTATTAGTAGGTTATGCATGACAATTGTCGTTGATAGACGTCGTTTATTTATAAATTATAAACAAGCTTTATTTTCTGTCATTTGTGTCGTGAAAAATAATGATGATGGCTGGTCTATCTAATAAATATTCTGGTATGTTTTATATTCGTGCCTGATGTTATTTTAAATGCATTATTTGTTGCAGAGTGAGTTAAAATTCTGTGAGTAACTCATTTTTTTTAATTCACTAGCAAATAAACAGCTACTTACAGTTATTGCTATGGAGTTAATAATGACAGTTTAAAACGTCTGAATTGAATAAAAATAAATTAACTTAGCTTGAGAACATACAAAATTAATTTTGTTTATTCATTCTGATGAAGAATTTTATGCTCTACAACATTTATTTGAAGCTTTCTTACCTAAAATAATAAGGGAAGCAAGAAATTTTACATGTTAAAATCTTATGTTGCGGTGTGCCAATCAACACCCTGTATAACAGCTGTTCCAATGTTAAGGACAACGATTTTATAATCATTTGAATATAGATTTTTAGCAATTAATATTTTTGTCAACAAACTGTTGTTTGTTTATTGTCAGGGTTACACGTGCAGTTTGACGTTTAAATGACAAATAAATGACATTTTTTATAAAAAATATTTACAAGGACATTTTAACATATTTTTTGCGAATGTGTGCCTCATAAAAATATAGACAAAAGATTAAAATATTAGACATTGTAAGTAATTTTGTGTACTTTAAGCATGATATTCTTAAAATTTTATTATATGTCGGATTAAGGAAATAACTTGATAGTATGTGTTTATTATTTATTTTTTTATCACGTAAATGATATATAAAGTCCATGAACTCAAAATTGACAATTCATATAATTTTTTTTCATTACCATCTCCCACATTTTAATACAAATCCTTTCAGATATTGAATGTATCTTTTCCGCTTCAGTACACTCAAGATAAAAGTTTATTTATCTCATATTTATAGTATTTGCTTAATAATCAAGTATATTACACTGACTGTACTGATGAGCTTATATATATAGGCACTTGTTCAAAATTTACTGTTACTTAAAATGATACCATTCTCACACAACATTTTGTAAAATATAGTGAATATCTAGTGCAATATTTTGTATTAAAAATGGATAAAACTACGCCTCAAGATTCAAAAAAAAGTCGGACCTTTCAGGTAATAAAATATTTAAAGGCCGTATCCAAAATATATCAATAAATAATATTATTTTAGATACTTCTCGGAATAATTACTAATTTATCAAATTTAGCGCCTGGTATTACATTAGGATTTAGTGCAATTTTATTACCTGCTCTTAAAGAAGGCCCTGAACAAATAAATGACGAACAGGGGTCATGGATAGGTACGTACCATACCCATTTTTGGCTATATACCTTCGCATATTCTAACAAAATGATAGTAATTTTTTAAATATACAAAATATTGCGACAAATTTTATCTTTATTTTTTTCCAAAACATTAAATGTATTTATATAATTAATTACTAATTCTTAGATAATTTTTTACAGACAATAAATACATAGTTATATTCATAAATACTGTTTGAATTTCCGGGATCATTTCTGTCAGCTTAACATTATATAACTTCCAAACTAAAAGAGATACAAAGATGAGCCTTACACCATTCGATTCCTCACACTTTCAGCTATATATACACATATATTCGAACCTCTGAAAATTTTCACTAATCATTGTTTCAAGATGTGTTCCAAACAAAAAATTTAAATTCGTTACTAAATTATTTGTCAAATTTAACCCTCTATAACTTCTAAACAAAAAGAGATAGAAACATGAGCATTACGCCATTCGATTCTACGGACCTTCCTCTATAAGAATCTAAATTTTTAATTTTTTTGACCCACCGAAATACCACCAATAATATTCCAAAACGGGACTTCAAAATTGCAGAAAGGGTGAAAAATTCGACACCTCTATTTTTTATGAAACATATCACATCCCCCTAAATTACGGGAAAAATAGTGAAAAAAATCTAGGAGCCTTATTTTTGGAGATATGGTTTTTTTTAAATATTTAAAAATTGCAAAAAATAGTTTATTTTTAAAGGGCTGTATCTTTGAAAATAATTGTAATACGGACCTATACTTTGCGGCATTCGATTCCTTGGACTTTTCTACATAAATATACCAATTTTTAAAAAACTCATACGATTGATACTGTACTGACCAATAAAAGTCTGAAATATGATCAAATTTAAAATTCAACAAAAATTGAAAAAAATACTACCCTTAATTTTTGGTAAAACATAACATACCCCCCTAATTTGAGGGCGTAGATTACGGGAAAAATAGTGAAAAAATTCTTGGAGTTTTAGTTTTTGAAATATCCAAAAAAGAAAGTTTTGCAAATCGCAAGATTTTGGAGGTTGACAAAAAAATCATAACTCCAAAACTATTTGAGATAAAGACTTGTACGTTTCAAATATGAATTTAGCAAGGTTTAAACTATATGTGTACAATTTTTTATTAAATTTGAATCGCTGAAACATTTTTAAATAAATAAAGAAATTCATGAAAATATTTTTTAGCAAGTGTTGCTTCCATCACAATGCCAATAGGCTGTTTGATGTCTGGACCCATATTAGACCGTTATGGTCGAAAAGTAACACTCTACACAGTTAATATAGTATCTATAATTGGTTGGATTATAATTGCTTCAAGCCCAACTGACCCAAATTGGGTATACAGCATGCTATTAACTGGTAGAGTAGTTACTGGTATAGCAACTGGTATGGGAAGTATACCTGCTACTGTATACCTTAGTGAAATTTCTACACCCAAATTAAGGGCTATGTTAGCTACATGGACGAGTGTTTTCATTGCTGTTGGTGTTTGTATTATTTACATCTTAGGATATTTTATTAGAGTGAGTATAAAGTGTAAATTTTACTGATTAGATAGATGATTGATTGATTGATAGATAATAGATGAAAAAATATTTGGATTATACTCGTTTATAACTTTATAGGCAGTTACCTCAAAAATATTTACGATAAAAATCTTAACAATATATATTTTTTTAATATTTTGCCGATTAGACATATCTTCTAAACTAAGACACATTTCCATTCCGTAAACATATATTAATACCCCATAGTATTTTTAATAAATCAACCATTTTTTTGTTTTATTGGTACCAATTTAACAAATAAAAATCCCGAACAAGGCGAAATTTCAAACTAATTTCAACAATTTATTTTATTTGTCAACTTTAACGGCCTGTAACTCCAAAACTAAAAGATATATAAAGATAAACTATACACCATTGGATTCTGCGGACTTTTTTCTATAAGAAACTATATTTACATAATTTTATACCAAAGGGATGAATTAATATGGGACGAATTGTAATATAGTCCGTTTTACTTAAAATTGGTCCTAAAGGGTAAAATTTTGACACCCTTGTTTTAGGGTGAAAAATATTGTATACCTCTAATTTTAGGGCGTAGATTACGGGAAAAATAGTGAAAAAAATCTCAGGGCCTTACTTTTTAAAATATGATTTTTTTAAAATTTGTAAAATCTGTAACATAGACTTTAAAAATTTGTATCTTGAAATATAATAAAGATACAGGGATGAATGTTACGGCCATTCGATTCTACAGACTTTTCTACATATGCAACTGTACCAATTTTTAATTTTTGTGTCGAGCGATAATATAATCAAACAAAAAACCAAAAAATGGTACGTAGTAGTCCAAGAAAATTTCAATCACGCTGTATTTTATTAAAAAGTATGATATCCCCCTAATTCGGACCTGTAGATTACGGGAAAAATATTCAAAAAAATCCTGGGGCCTTAGTTTTTAAGATATACGCATATAAACTTTATTAAAAATTGCTATTTTTTCGGTTTGAATAAAAAAAATCATATTTCAAAAACTAAAAGAGATAATTCAAATCTGTTTACAGGGTTGGATTCAGGAGAGTTCAATTAATATATGTACAAATGAGTTTGTTTCAACGTATACAGGAATAACAAATAAATTAATACAAGAAATATTTTTTTTAGGAAAACTGGAGGTTGTCAGCAATTATAACTATTTTCATACCAACGATAGCTTTGATATTAATTTATTTAATTATGCCTGAGTCCCCCCTATGGTTGGTTAATAGAAACCAAATTCCTGAAGCTGAAAAGTCTTTAGCCCGATTATGGCGGGTGAATTTAACATCACCATTTATTAAAGATGAACTTGACCGAATGATCGAGAATAGTCAAAGTAATCATCCGATGAAAGAATTGAACAAATCTTTAGGGTTAAAGATACGGAGAAAAATTCAGTATTTCCTGAAACCTGGATGCCTGAAACCATTTATGATAATGGTGTCATACTTTTTTTTTCAACAATTTAGTGGTACTTTCGTTATAGTGTTCTACGCTGTTAATATTGTTGAAAAAACGGGTGTTAAATTAGATAGTTATTTAATAGCTGTTATTATTGGTTTGTCTAGAGTTGTTGCTAGTTTTATAGTTGGCCCAGTATGTAGACATTATGGCCGAAGGCCCCCCAGTATAATATCCGGCGTAGGTATGTCTATATGTATGATTTCTCTCGCCATATATATGTATTTAGTTTCGTCTGGTAGTATAACCCAAGAAAAAGCTGATAATTTGAGCTTTTTGCCAGTATTATTAATAATACTGTATTTCTTTACAAGTACATTAGGTTTTTTGACAATACCTTTCGCTATGATAGCTGAAATGTACCCCTCTAAAATCAGAGGTCTCGCAGGGGGTCTAACAGCATGTTTCTGTTATATTTTTAATTTTATAACAGTCAAAACTTATTCAGATATGTTGGATACAATGCAGGAATATGGATTATATGCATTCTATGCGACTTTTTCCATAATTGGAACAATATTTGTTGTATTTTGCTTACCCGAAACTAAGGGAAAGACGTTGCAAGAAATCGAAGACTATTTCTCTGGGAAATCTATGGAAAAAAGGAAATTAGAAGAAAGAACAGAGTTAAATACTGAAAAATAGTTAAAACTGTGATATTATTTATTTATTGTATTGTTAAATTCATAATTTATGAGTCATCCTTGCTTGATCGTACTATATGTTAGTGGCACGCTTTTAGCGATAAATTTAGTTGCTTAAACCGGACTTTGTTGATATTATCAAATTTATCTTTAAAATAATAAAAATTGTATAGTATTATCATTTTTAAATAATAATATATATGTATATAGTGTCTAATATACGTACAAATATAATAAATTTTAGTTATAGTACAAATTATTTATAATTTTTAGATATTGTATCGTGTAATACGAACTATATAAATATGTCAGATATTGTAAACTATAATATATAACGAAATATATAGGATATATCGACAAATAATAAAAGCATATATCATTATTCAACATGTCTACAGTTCCAGGTATGTTCTATACAAAATATTTATCAAACTGCCCCCCTTATAATTATTATTTAAATCTTAACCTAAGACCAATGCGTCAACCCTTCATTTAACAATTTATTTCCACAGAATTCAACCCCAATTTTAAGATACCTGTAAAACCGCCCGCCACTGTAGAGTCTATGACGTCATTGACCTCAGTGGTGGATATGGGACAATGGGGCCCTACTTATGACCCCAATATGGGGGCCCAGACCCCCATGATGCATATGTGGGGCCCGGGCTACCCCATAATGGGTATGACTGCGCCTAGCACTCCTACAGTCATAAGTGCCCCCCCGGCTTTAAATATAAATGGTATTAAAAGAAAAATAGGTAAGGATGGGTAAGATTTTGTAGAATAGGGGTTGAAAATGTGTATTTTATTATTATTTATTTATTTATTAATACATACATTTAAAATATAAACAATGAATAAAGTTTTTTCATTGTTGTAATCAACACGAAAATTATATTATTTTAAATGTTTATTGTTAAAAATATATTTTCCATACATTAACCTATATAAAAAATATATTAAAACGTTTTAAACGTAGATGAACTATATGCGCGTAGGAATATCTACATCTACTATTTCTTTGAATTATTGAGATATACGCACAATATTTTGTTTGTATATCAAAATTAAATGTTACAATTATTTATTTAATGATAGGAAATAAATAAATAAATGTTTTTAACATTGTTAAATGTATTTATTGACAAATTTCACATACATAATTTTTAGTTATGGGATAACTCCAGCCTGAAATTTTAACAAAATTAGTCCAATATAGTTTTGAAAATAAATTCATACCTTTTTTAAACCACCCGTTATACACTCTCCTAATGATTTACCGGAGACACAAGGGTCGCTACTAGTAATTTCTGAAAATATATATTTTTTTTAATAGAAATTGCACAAGATTTTTGACTTTGCCGGCCTATAACTAATGAACGGTAAAAGATATTTTGACGGGTGTTACGCTATTCGATTCTATGGACATTTCTACATATGTATACCAATTTTCAATTGTCGTGTTCAGCTGGTACAATATTAATATGCAAATAATCAAAAAGTGACACCTTGAAAATCTCAGTAGGGCATTAAAAACTCGATCAGCCTGTATTTTGTTCAAAAGTATTATATGCTCATAACTCATACCCGCTGATTACGGGAAAAATATTTAAAAAATTCCCTGGGCCTTAGTTTAAAAGATATAATTTTTTGTTTTAATTAGAAATGTCACAAGTTTTTTTGACTTTACCGGCCTATAACTAATGATCGGTAAAAGATACATTGACGGGCGTTACGCTATTCGATTCTATGGACATTTGTACATATGTGTATAATATTACAAATTAAAAAACCAAAAAATGGTATTCTGAAAATTCAAAATTTGTCACTTACGTTTATCCAAACATCCATTCATTTCACTTTGTACTTTAGTCAAAATATCTTCTTGTTTTTCTTGCTTCAATTTTTCAACTAGTGGCTCTAACATTTTATTTATTTTTGCTTTGTCGAATGTATTGTCCGGTTTAAGCTAAAAATTAATTATTGAACAATTGTTACAAATATTGTTGTAAATATAGTTGTATACGTACGACTCCGAATTCGGTGGCGACACAAGAAACAAAACAACCGGTCTTGCCCTCAAATTTTCCTAAATGTAAAGCCATAATTTCTTGAGGAGTTGCACCGGAAGTGGAATTGCATTTAATAATGGCTTTCATCCCTTGCTCTTGGAGTTTTTGCAAATCGCCATCAACATCCTGTTTTTTTTAAATTTTTCAATTTTACAAATATATTTATAATATTTTAATATTCAAACTTACCGCTCTTATTTCAGTGACTGCAATAGTCAAAATAACAAGTAAACAAATATATTTCATCATTGTTGAAAGAGTACTGTATACATCTGATTTGTTCCGAATATATATACTCTTTAATATTTTTTTATATTATGTAATGTTTTTTAACCATAACGATTCATTTGTTATACCAAGGTGACACAATTAAATAAAATACATTCATTTTTTTAAATTTATGAATCATTTAAATGATTGATTTATTTAATTTTAAAAAAGTACAACACATATACGATATTACATACAATTTTTTTCGGTTTATTGTCAAAAGTTAGTCATTTGTCATGTCTATACGCGTCAACAAAAATAATTGAAAATTGGCTTGTTTACTAAATAAACCTTCCTGAATACATCCCTGTTTACAAAATTAATTTATCTCTATTAATTTTTAAGATATGATTTTTTTAACCAAACCGAAAAAATGACAATTTTTGACGATGTTTACATACGTATATTTTGAAAACTAAGGCCCAGGGATTTTTTTTATTATTTTTCCCGTAATCAGCGGGTTTAAATTAGGGGGATGTGATACTTCTTATTTATTTATAGGGTGGTCGGATTTTTAGTGGACTACTGAGATTCTCGAGGTACCATTTTTTGATTATTTTCCTATTAATATTGTATCAGCTGAACACGAAAATTGAAGATTGGTGTACATATGTAGAAAAGTCTATAGAATCGAATGGCGTAACACCCGTCAAGATATATTTTACCGTTTAGTAGTTATAGGCAGGCAAAGTCGAAAAACAAAATAAGGGTTTGTAATTTTGTCCATCTTGGGATTTTTATTTGTGATTTTTGTAGCAGTTGGACAAAAAAATTAAAAATTTGGTTACTTATAGATAAAAGTCCGTAGAATCGAACGGTGCAACGTTCGTTTTTGTATCTCGTTCAGTTTTCGATATATACTTGGTTAAACATGAAGAAAAAATAGGAAATTTTCCTAAAGTAATTTTTACGGTTTGTAGTTGCTGAAGGTTACCAAATACCTACTAGAGGAAAATTATATATGATAATAATGAAATACACATTTTGTATGGTAAATAAAATTAAATATGCATATAAAAAATATAATTTTAGACAAAGATATGATGCAAGAATTGAATGATCCTTCCTTGCCTAAAGAGCTGACGTCACAGTTTCAGCCCTTATACTGTAAACTGTGTACCATGCGTCTAAATTCCAGTTCTAACGCAAAACTGCATTATCTGTCTAAGAATCATCAAAAAAAAGTCAGAAAATTCTTGATAGAATATGCTGAAAAAACGGGAGAACCATTGCACAAAAAAGCAAAAGTAGAAATTAAATCTACTCTACCGGTATGTTTCAATATGACGTTATTTACGAATTATAAATGTTATATTTATACAGGACGACCCAAAATACACTTATTGTAATATTTGCGACTTACAACTTACTAGTAAGTTACATGCTGAACAACATTACATGGGAAAAAATCATCAAAAGTATGTTGATAGTTTAGTTAAAAAGTTCAAATTCAACATTGAATTTATTCAATAAACAATATTTTTTGCCGATATTTAGGGAACATGAGCATAAATTTCCTTTAAAATTGCTACACTTATGTAACGAAGTCTGTAGAATTCAAAAATGGCCGTTATAACACCGGCAGCCATCTTGAATTCGAGTTACGGGCCCATTTATAGAAGAAACTTCAAATAAATTTGACAAAAATTTACATTTTTTTGAAGTTAATTTACAAAAATAGGTCCATCATAGATTCGCTTAATTTTTGGTACACTTATGCAACAAAGTCTGTAGAATTCAAATATGGACACTAGAAGATCGGCGGCCATTTTGGTTTCGAGTTACGTACATTTATATGCGAAAATTACCAATTTTTATTGTTTAAATTCCTTGTTGAATTTGTGCTTTCGCACAAAATATTGAGTTTGGGTGTTATAAAATTGTCTTCCACCCATTTTAGGGCAGCCAATAGGGTTAGGCCCCCAGCAGGCAGTGGCTATTACGATGAATTAGGTGTTTGGCATCGACAGTATGTTATATACATTTTTTTCATTTTTTTTCAAAAATTATTATGAAATAATTATAGGGAAAAGGCCAAATATGACCTCACTGGTCGTCATACTATAGGGTTAGCTTTTGTAACCCCTGAAGAATATCAAAAAGCAGCAACTTCAGTGGGAAGTAACTCTAAATTTTATTGCGATCTGTGTAAAATTTCTACTACTTCAGCAGAGCATCTACAGATGCATATAAACGGTCAAAAACACAAAAAATTGTTGAATAAAACTGGGGGAATCTTCACTGTAAAACAAGAAGATCCGTTTGAAGATTTAGGTAAGAAAAAAAAATTAGAAGGCTACAATAAATCGATTTCTCAAGTTTAGCTTACAATATCTCTGAAACTATTTGAGATATCGACTTGTTCGTTAAACATTTGAATTCAGCACACTTTCTTCTATATGTATACATAATTTCAGCAAATTTGAATCGCTGAAAAAAATTCAGGAATGGTTTTTTTCAGAGTGCGCGCACGCTGAGTCAATTCCGAAAGATAATATTTTAACAAGTGTTATTAAAAATGATAACGAGTCGACCCTGGATTATTCAGTTTTCAGGACACCTTCAGGATTTTATTATTGCCAACCCTGTAATTTAACTGTTAATTCAGAACAGCAGTTTGTTAAACATTTAGAAAGCAAGAAACATTTCAAGAAGAAGACTCAGAAATGAATTATATATTTTTCTAATTATGAATAAAGTTTAGTTTAATGAAATTTGTATTTAATTAACCCCTGTATTAATTAATATTTTAATAGGTTTGTAATTATTTTACAGCAGATTACACCCCTATTTAATTAAGGTAAGTAACTAATAATATGTAATGAAATTTAAGCAATAAAAATTTATATACGTACCTACATATTTACTATTTTAAGTTTACATAGTAATACATACTTTCAATTTTTTTTAAATGATAGTATTTAAATTAGAGTGTCCAGAGGATACAAACACACGCACACACATAAACATACACACCCACAGAGATCATCGTAAAAATGTTATGTATTCTACGGACCTTAAAACTTTTACCAAAATCCCGATATGCGATTTTTAGCACCATCCCTACACCTGCCTTACCAAAGTTAGCGGGAGGTAAAAATCATGATAACACATCCGTATTTATTGGCCAAAACTGCAGCAATCTTTGATCTAAAAGTGATTGACAAAATTAGCATTTCATGTTGAGGGTACAACCCTTATATTAGGGGTAGAGGCGACCCTCTTTCTATTATTTTTCAATTCGCATGCGACATATTGGAATTCTAATTTTCCTACACGTGGTGCACCCTTCAATATTGAGTTCTAGATATTAGTTTTCGTATTTTTTCACAATCGTCAATTGTTTCAGAGTACTATAGTCGAAAGGGCATGATACGAAATATTTCCTGAATGTTGAAAAAAATTGAGATACTTATATTTAACATTTAATATCTCGAAAATGAATAAAGATATCGGCTTGCCCTTTGAAAATTTGGATTCCCCATCTCATTTTCTATAATTACACATAGTTTTTTGTCCGTTTCCTGTGTTTAAATAACAACAAAACCGAAAAATAATTTTCAATTTTTACGGTTAAAAAATGGTTACATCTCAGTACACAGCAATTGTTTTCAGGCTTCAATAAACACAAGAAGAAGTCAACTGTTTAGATGTTACTTTGTTGTGATGGCATTTGTCTCAGAAAGTCCTTAAAAAGTAAAAAAAAATGGACGGTATTTTTATATTTAGATAATATCAGAATTTAATGAGACATGACATTAATAAGTATAGTTTGTTCAAAATAATAATGAGTTTAATAGTAGAAGGGCGGTTTTTTTGTAAGTGAATATACTATAGTATGTTTAGAAACTATGTAATGACAAAATAATTGGTACAAAAAAAAATAAACATTGATAAAAATATAATATATATTTCAATAAATATATAAACCTTTTTGATAAATATATTGTAATAAATTATTTGTTTACATTTTAAGCAATAAAAATATACTTTGTTATATTGTATACAAATAATAGTTTCTTCTTAACGACAATTTTTTATTGTGAGAAGTTTCTATGGGAACGACTCTTAACGACTGCATTTTGTCTTTTTACTTTTGTTTCTACAATTGTTTTCCAGATTATGTGAACATCTACAAGAATTTTTTTAATAACAGTAAGTAAAGACAAGCTTCATACTATTAGAAAATATAAATACACACACACATACACGCAAAAATATATGTGTTATACAAACACATACAAAATCTAACTGTATGGTATATTAAGCAAGTCGTGCGTAAACGTTCATTTATTTTTGAGATAGCAATTGTTTGAACATTGCAAAATTCAATATTTTATCATATTTATATACCTGATATATTGGCTTACTTAATTTATATCAGGTGGGCCTCGATAAGTAAAATAAATATATCTAATCAATATGACACAAATAAACTGCATTATAGATAAGAAATATTATTACTATAACTTTTAAACTAAGTCAAATATTGGCTCGCACTCTTGAAATTTGAATTGCCCATACTTTCAAGTATATATACACTTATTTTCAACAATATCCAACCATTGAAAAAAGTTTCAGCAATATTTGTTTCAAGATATGCTTAAAAAAAAATCATCTTGTCTACTTCAATGGGCTGTATCTTCTTAGCTAATAAAGATACGGCATCGAGCTTTGCTCCATTCGATTCTACGGACTTTTCTCCATATACATACAAATTTTCAAAAAAACATTACGACTGATACAACTTGTACAAATAAAATTCCAGGACAAGGCGTCTTATAAAAATACTTAAATATGCCAAATCCATATTTTTGGGAAAAGTATCAAAACGCCCTAATTCGTACCCGTATATTACGGGAAAAATAGTGAAAAAATTCCCAGGGCCTTAGTCTTTGAGATATGAATTTTTTAAATTATTTAAAATTGCAAAAAAATCCCGATAAAAAGAGGTGTGTTTGACGAGCTGTATCTCTGAAACTAATTGAAATAGGGTCCTCTACGTTACGGCATTCGATTCTATGGACATTTTTACATAAATGTAATAATTTGCATAAAATTCGTACGATTGATATAGTATGTATGAATAAAATTCCAAAATAGGAGGATTTGGAAAAATTCTCAAATTGGCCAAAAATATGACTACCTCATATTTTTGGAAAAGGTATCATTTCCCCCTAAATCTGAACTGTAGATTACGGGAAAAATAGTGAAAAAAATCTCAGGGCCTTAGTTTTCAAAATATTCATAAATGAAGTTAGTAAATTTTTATGATTTTTTTCCCAAGTTTGTTATTTTTTAACTTCAAAACTATTAGAGATAATTTAATTTTGAGTAAAAATTTGAAATCCCCATACTTTCTTATATATGTACTTAAATTTTTATTGCAATATTCCAAAAATTACGAGGACTACAAATTAATAACCAAATATGTACACCACAGTACTTAAACCCGTATATGAAATATTTTTTGATTCCAGTTTTACGGAATTGTTTGTAACCCAAAAATTAACAGAGATACGGACTTGGGCGTTTCAAATTTGAATTCAGCAAGGTTTCTTCTATATGTAAGACAAGTTTCAGCAAATTTCAGTCGCTGAAAAAAATTTCAGGAATGTTTGTTCTAAGACGTGATCCACCGAAAGAGAAACTGTTGTTTGATTAAATAATTATTTAAATGTATTATATCTTAATGGTTTTGATAAATAATATTACTCATTATGGAACAAAGAAATACAATAATAATCGAAATACTGAATTTATCTGTCCTAATTTTTTTCCAGTGACTCACAAGCTCACGAGAGATCAAGAAGCTACTGCATCTCAAATAAAAGGAAAAAAATATAGTTAATTATATCTATATTGCTTTCCGGGAGTAGTAAGGGTGTCACCCTTATCATCAGGGGTGTAAACGTTCAAAAAATTGTGGGAAAACTTTCCAAGTTCATATTTATACAAGAATTGAAATGTACAATAAAAAAGATTTAAAAAAAACTTAAATTCCTTAGTAGTACAGTACTAGTTTTTGTTATAATTTTTAGTGGAATTTATTCTAGGGTATTTTGCACTGTGTTGGTAGTGGAACAATCGAAGAGGAATAGTACGTTTACGACGCTAAAATGGGCTTTAAATTCAAAAAATAACTGGAAAACCAAGTAGAAATACTACAAAACCATTTTGCAGTGAAGCAGTATATATTATTTGAAGTATACGTGCATATATTAAGGGATGAATGTTGGTATTACACAGTAAAACTTCAAATCAATAGTGTATCTTTCCCTACGGGTCGCTGTGTGTGGCGTGAACCTGGCTTGAAGACTCTACATGGCCTACCAAGATTTTAGTTCCACCATAGTATTGTTAGAGCTATGCGGTCGGTTCTTCGCGTGATTTTATGTAAAATATATAAATTTTAAGACTGAAATTAACTAAATACGATACACAAAACTTAAAACAACATTAGTGGCTATAAATCTATGCAATTAACAGTCGTTTTAATACAATATTTAAAGAGAAATTCCTGAGAGAAGTGAACGACATTTACTGTGTATGTATGTGTGCGTTTGTGCTTAATATTTTAACTTAAAACAAAAGATTTTGTGCTTAATAGTGGTATTAAGTTGATGTTTATTTATTTTAAAGTGTATTTAAGTTAAAAATATGTAATAAACCCGAGGAATACTTAATAAAAGGTAAGAATGTTTTTGTTGTAATAATGGTACAAGTCGACATTTTTTCAGTAAATCAGAGCAAATTCCTGCTTTATATTTTAAATTAATTTACTGCAGATTTATGAAGAAAATGGCTGCTTGATTTATAAAAATATATATAGAATAGTTTAATAATTAGTTGTATATAAAATAAAAATAAAAAATGTGCGTATGTATATGCATATTTTTTGAGTTTTGTATAATTTTAAAATAATATTTGCTGTATATATTTAACAAACATATATTTCCGTTTTCCACAATAAAAAACAAATAAATGTAAAGAATGAAAAACAAATATTAGTTTATCATACATATATACAAACAGTTTTTTATAGAGGCTTCTTCTAAATACAATATTATCGCTTGAAAAAAAAAAATACGCATTATTTTTCAGAATTTGTAAGTCTAAATATACTGATGACAAAATATCTGAAATATTTATAAACAAAACCAATCAATTTTACGATAATTTCAAAAATAGTCTCCAATCATAAATTGACTTCTGTAACAATTAGCCAATGAAATACCGTCTTACAAGCGTGGAAAATCCACATCCTGTCTAAAATTCTAAGGTATACATATATCAAAATAAGGTTTCAGTAATTGTAAAAGCTGATACACTTTTTTTCAATAGTTCTGAACTGAAACTATATTTTGTTAGCGAATAAACTGTTTTCTTCTCTTTGTTATAATAGTTTATCCGGTTTCTTGCAAATAGGGCCCTTTTGGAACAGGTAGATGGCTAGAAAATAGTAAATGGGAGACAAATTTGTCTAGGATATGAATAGAAAAAGATTATAGGCTTTACAATTCTATAGAAATGGAAAAAACGACTATACTGAATAATATTTGTATATTGTATATAAATAATAATTTCATATACATTATGCCACACCTTTGGACTATATTAGTATATACTATATAGATTATTATCTATAGTAACCTAGATATGCAACTATAGATAAATTAATTGGAATAATAATACAAGGACAATAATAATTAATTTTGATTTTTCGATTAAATTTTTCATATATTTGCCATATCCTGTATAAGATATAGGGGGTATTATTATATATAAATATATTTAAACATAATTATAATGCATGAAAAACTATATTGCATAATATAATATATTGTAGACAACTTATTATTTATTGTAGTTAACCGATTAACAAATGTCATTATTAATATGCAATAACTTGCACAATTCTACAGGTAGAGACTTAAATATTCCAAAAATGGACTCCCTATATCATTTTCTATATGTATACCCATTTTCAGCATCCTGAAATTACTGAAACAATTTTCAGCAATAATTGTTTCAAACTAAAAAAAACCAGAATTTTTATACTAAGTTTAATTATGTATAACTCCATAACTAAAAGAGATACGGTCCTAAATTTTGCGCCATTCCATTCTACAGACTTTTCACTATATATAACCTAAATTTATACCAAATTATCCAAAGGGCCTAATTGGTACAAATAAAAGTATAAAAAATGACAACTTTTAGAAATGAGAAGCCCAAAATTAACTTATCACATCCCCCTAATTTGAGGCCGTAGATTACGGGAAAAATATGGAAAAAAATCCCAGGCCTTTAGTTTTTGAAATATGAATTTTTGAAAATTTGTGTAAATCGGTAATTTTGACTTTGAATACCTGTAACTCCAAAACTAAATGAGATATGGGGATGAACGATGCGGCATTGGATTTTTCAGACTTTCCTTTCTATATGTACAGTACTTTTGAAAAAAATTGTACGATTCATACTTCACTGGGAAATTAAAATATAAAACCGGATCATTTGAAAAAATATCTCAAATGGACAAAAAATTTGACCACTTGTATTTAGGGGAAAAATATCATATCCCCCTAATTATTGGGAGTAGATTACGGGAAAAATAAGTAAAAAAATCCCAGGGCCTTAATTTTTGAGATATTTATGTATGAATTTAGTGAATTTTCAATATGTTTTCCCATTTAACTACTATGTTTACTATTTCATAACTCTGGAACTAATAAAGATAATTCAATTCTGTTTAAAAATTTGAAATCCCCGTACTTCCTTCTATATGTACTGCAATTTTTGTTAAAAAAATCCAATAATTACAAGAATAATAAATAACTAAAGACAACTCAAACAAAAATTACATATGTACTCTTTATAAGTTAACGTGTGTATAAATGAAAAAGTATATATGTATCCGCGCATTTTTGCAAGTGGTTCCCAGTGCTTAAGTTTGCTAAATGCCCGGATAAGATCTGAGGATCTAATCTTAAAATATCTTAGCTGAACCCTTAAACAATCAAGCATCCTACCTGCTTCAAGAAATTCACTGCTTCTGTAGTCTTTCTACGTTGCCAGGTAACGAAACAGCTTTTAAACCTGTCCTAAACTGGCCTTAAAACATAAAGGAAGGCTAATCCCCAAATAGGGTTTATTTATTTTATCACAAATTTCAGTTATACAAACGGTAACTTTAAGGAAAGTTAAAGACTATGACTATATTTTTTCCGGTACTTTAATTATTTATTTATATTTACTGTGTCAATGGTAGAAATTTATTGAAAATTGGTACACATGTAGAAAAGTCTATAGAATTGAATGGCGGCCCGCCCGTCTTCCTATCTTCACCAGGTTGGGAGATATGAACGCTGGGACACGACACAAACTTATGACATAATTCGGAAAAAGCTAGTACATAAAAAAATTCATATCTTGAAAACTAAGAGCTAGGGATTTTTTTTATTATTTTTCCTGTAATCGGCGTGTGTGAATTAGAGGGATGTGATACTTTTCATTTAAATACAGGGTGGTTGAATTTTTAGTGGTCTACTGAGCATTTCAAGATACCATTTTTTGTTATTTTGCTTAGTAATACTGTATCAGCTGGACACGAAAATTGATAATTGGTAAACATATGTAGAAAAGTCTGTAGAATCTAATGCCGCAATACCCGTCGATGTATCTTTTACTGTTCATTAGTTATAGGCCGCCAAAGTCAAAAAAACTTGTGAGATGTTCATTAATGAAAAAATTCATATCTTGAAAACTAAGGCCCAGAGATTTTTTTAAGTATTTTTCCCGTAATCAGCATTTCCGAATAAGGGGGATACGATACTTTTTATTTAAATATAGGGTGGTCTGATTTTTGGTGGGCTACTGAGTATTTGAAGGTACCATTTTTTGGTTTTTTAATTGAAAATATGGTATTATTTCGACAAGAAAATTGAAAATTTGTACACATATGTAGAAAAGTCCAAGAAATCGAATGGTGTAACCTACATCCTTCTATCTTTTTTGGTTCGGACGTTATAGGTTCTCAAAGTCGAAAAATATTTTCCAAAAATATTTGTTGTAAAAAATAATTGTTTAAAACTTCAGGGCCGTATTCCGTAGGGTTGTTTTGGTATGGGTCGACTTGTTAACATCTCTGCTGAGGCAGAATGAAAGCGTGGTTGCCACATCTCACGTATCGTATTAGATTACAATGTTTTTGTGGCCTTTTTTCTGAATAGACTAAAAATTCAGAGCAACGTAATAATTTTATGCCTTGGCTTGACTGTCGGGCAAGACAAACAGTTTTCGTCTTTATCGACGTGGAGAGAAGGGTTAAATTAGCATGATTAGCCCATTGTGATGCTGAATTTTTGGGGGTAATAAAAGAGACACGTACATAAATCTCAAATAGAGTTAAGAAGTTTATTTTCACATATATTGTGTAGATAAATTATTACATTACTTATTTGTCTTCGAGATATTATTTATAAGGAAGTAAAATTCGGCTTGACATATTTAATTTCTTGTTAGTATTTAACAAAAAATATAATTGATATATTACGTAGACATTGTAGGTCAACTAACAATAGAAATCTTTGAAAATATCTTAATAACTTTTAGCCGCAACCTTGCTTGTCTTTTATCAATAGCACTTAGCTGTTTAACAGAAATGTCTCACGTATTTAACAAATATATTATCTCATTAATCCATTCCTTGATTTACTTGCATTTTAACGCCCATAAACAACAGTATAATCCATGAAATTTATCAGACATTTCCGCCAATATTCGCCTGGTGAAAGTATCAATTTTGAGATTAAATATCTTGAAAAGTAATCGAGATATGTACTTGATCGATGAAAATTCAGAATCCTCATAGTTTTTTGTATATGAGAACCAATTTTCATGAAAATATTCGTAGGAGTACAATAATAGTGAATTATTTTGTAAATTACGGTAAATTTTAAAAGTTGTTGACGTCGCATCCCGCCGTACCGAGTGGTACAGAATATGTATCAAGTTTAATAATCAATATCTCGCAAACTAATTGATATATCAATTTGCGGTTTAAAAATTTGGATTCGGCGGACCTATTTCTATATGTGAACATATTTTAAGTAAATTTGAATGCCTGAAAAAAATTTCAGCAAAGATTGTTTCAGCACATGTTTTGGTCTAAAAAACTATCAAAATTGAGATTGAATATCTCTGAAACTAATTGAGATAGGCACTTGATCGATGAAAATTTGAAATCCTTATAGATTTTTGTATATATGAAACAAATTTTATAAAAATATTTTGATTAATACTGTAGTTGTGCATTAATTTGTAAAGTATTGTCGTTATTACAAAAATATTAAAAATTGCAAAATTGAAATAATGATATATCAACTTTGAAAGGCAATATCTCCAAAAGTAATAAAGATATCGACTTATGCGATGAAAATTTGGAATCCTTAGACATCTTTCTATATAACAACTTTAATTTTGCCAATTTACCACAGCTGAGTAAAGCGTAAAATTCTTTGGAATAGATCTACATCTTTTTCGGCCTATTTCAACAAATTTCCATTGACGTATATTTGTCAAAGGTTGCACTAAGTAGGGATATATTTTCCCCTTAAACACCTCAGTATAAAAGGACAATAAAATTCCAGAACAGTCCATATATAATAGGTCTGTGGGACAATAGGGCAGCTGTATACAAAATATACAACTTCGACTCTTATGGTCTCATATTTAGGAATGGTATTGTTGCCTGCTTATCGAAGGATTTATTTTATTTATGGGGGCTGTAAAATTTGCAAAATTTTGCGGAAATTCTAAATTTTAAAGTTGGAACTAATTGAGAATTTAACGTAGAGTTATACGATAGATAATAATCAGTTCAAGACAGATAAAATTTATTTCTGTTTGTCACACTATACCGTGAAAGGTCTTAATATTGTACCAGCTGTACACAAAAATTGAAAATTGGTATACTTATGTAGAAAATACCACAGAATCGAATGGCGTAACGCCCGTCAAGATATATTTTACCGTTTAGTAGTTATAGGCCGGCAAAGTCAAAAAAACTTGTGACATTTCTAATTAAAACAAAAATTCATATCTTTTAAACTAAGGCCCAGGGATTTTTTTATTATTTTTCCCGTAATCAGTGGGTATGAATTATGAGGATATAATACTTTTTAACAAAATACAGGCTGATCGAGTTTTTAATGCCCTACTGAGATTTTCAAGGTGTCACTTTTTGATTATTTGCATATTAATATTGTATCAGCTGAACACGACAATTGAAAATTGGTACACATATGTAGAAATGTCCATAGAATCGAATGGTGTAACACCCGTCAAAATATCTTTTACCGTTCATTAGTTATAGGCCGGCAAAGTCAAAAAAACTTGTGACATTTCTAATTGTAACATAAATTTATATCTTCTAAACTAAGGCGCAGGGATTTTTTTTATTATTTTTCCCATAATCAGCGGGTCCGAATTAGGGGGATATAATACTTTTTAACAAAATACAGAGTGGTTGAATTTTTGACGATTTACTGAGATTATCAAAGTACCATTTTTTGATTATTTGTTTGTAAATATTGTATCAGCTGGATATGAAAATGTAAAAATGGTATACATAATGTAGAAAAGTCCATAGAATCGAATGGCGTAACGCCCGTTAATGTATCTTTTACCTTTCATTAGTTATAGACTGCCAAAGTCAAAAAAACTATGATACTTTTTAACAAAATACAAGTTACAGTATACAATAAGTGCATTGCACTCTCTGATTTAGTTGTGAGTGCCCATAAAGTGACTATAAATTAATTTCTTGCTAATAATGCTAAACATTTCAATCACAGAATAGAAAGGCTATAGAACTAGATCATTTCTTATCTATCAAAGACACATGTCAGTATATTTGTCTCTTTCTTGCACATATGTTCTTAAGGACACAATTAGTCGTATTATGCATATTTAAACGTAGATAGTTTCACATTTACATAGACACTATTATAATTGACATTTTAAAGAAGTTGGACAGAGATAGCGAAATACAAAGACTTAAAAGTTAGAGAGAAATGGAAAAATGTGATCCGGTTTATAAGCGAGAGCGTATGTGGTCATATATGCACAAGCGCATGTTCAGAACGGGGAATATATTCTTCTGAAAGGGGCCCAACCATCAATAAAAAAATTCCCATAGTACGCCCCTGGATTTTTAATGTCCTAGTCGGGAAATCTTAACAAACGAACACCGAAACAAAAGCTGCTGAAAATCCGCTGAAAAACAAAAACTATTAGACAAAACCCAACGTCATACTGATAATTACAGCAGCAAAAAAAAAACACTAGCGTAAAAATAGAAAATCGCAGGTGCTACAAAACTACAAGTCGTTGAGAAATGCATCGAGGCAGCCATGACACAAAACAACAAAAAAATCCACTACACAATAAAGTGAATATCAAAATTTTTTGCAAACTTTTTTACTTTTCTGAGACTTCTAAGTTTGAGACTTAATATCTCATAAACTAATAAAGATATTAACTTGCGGTCTGAAAATTTGGAATTCTCATAGTTTACTCCATATATGGTTCAATTTTCATGAAAATATTCTCATTGGTCCAATAATAATGAATTAATTTGTAAAATATTGCAAATTAAAAACAAATTGTTAGAATGGCGTGCCGCCCTCATCGGGTGATGCATAATTTGTTTCAAGTTTAGGACTCAATATTTCGAAAACCAATAAAGATATCAACTTTTGGTTTAAAAATTTGAAATCCTCATTCTTTCTTCTATGGTTGTACATATTTTGAATAGCTGAAAAAAGTTTCAGCAATGATTGTTTCAGGATATGTTTTGGTCTCAAAAACTATCAAATTTGATATAGTATATCTCGAAAACTGTTTGAGATAGATACTTGTACGTTGAAAATTTGCAATCCTCATAGTTTTTTCTATATGTATACCAATTTTTAAAATAATATTTTTATTGAGGCAATAATTGTGAATTAAATTGGAGAACACTGAATTCGAAGTTTATTAATTTGGTATATTCGCTGGTATAATATTTCTATCAACTTTAAAATTTCTTATTTCGAAAACTAAAAGAGATATCAATTTGCAGTTTGAAAATTTGAATTCTCCATCTATATTTCTATACATTTCCTAATTTTTATTAAAAAAATCCACCACACACATTCATAATATAATAAAATATAAAGGTATGTCATTTTCGCAAAAAATGAAAAAAATATTTGTCTTGTAAAATATTTTGAGAACTTCTGGTGTACGCCCACTTGTGTAGGAGGCGTCGTAGGAGGTCGTTGGCCTGGCGACGCCGTCTCGGCGTCTAAAGCTGCGTCTACAACCTACCATACAGGCAATATAAGGAAGAAATGATTAAAATGATTTATAAAGCTGTATTTCTTCACAAAATCTGTTATGGGATTTGTTACATAAATATGATTGTATAGTGTACACCTATTTTTGGGTGCTATGGGTGTTTGAGGAGGACTATAAGCTGCAGATTGATGCATGAATTTAGGAAAAATGCAAGTAAAATCTATGAAAAAATAAATAATTTTATGAGAGATATTACTTAAAAAAATAAAAGTATTTTGTTGTATACTATTCAAAGGTCGGTAAATTTATTGTTTCAAGGTATAATTAAAATAAAATTAGAGACAAAAACATAAAGGTAAATGCACCCCACATATTTTTTTCCACAGCCTACTACTATATAATTAAAGAAACATTTACAAAGAGAAATTCTTAACACCAAACTATTCGATTTCAATGACGCTATGACGTAACTCCGTCTTTCAAGCGACGCCTAATGAACCTGTTAATTTATACCAACAAAACAAAATAAAAAAATCCCTAAGAGGTGCAGTGCTACCACCTATAGAGCAATGAATAGCCCACGAGAACCCCTACTACGAAAATGGCACATATTTTAAAATCGTATGTGTGTTGTTTTTTCTCTGCCTTCTGATTGGTGGCTCTTTTTTGTTTCTGGTATTTATCGTTTGTTTTTCAAGGAGTGCTGGGATTTGAGGATGTATTTATTATAATTTTATTCACGAGACTTTCAAGAAAATATACAAATATTGTTTTTCATTTTTTGTTTGTTGGATTTACTGCTTTGCTAAAATTGCACCCCTTGTTCAATCAATTCAAAATTTGGCTCAAATATACTTCAAACCTTCCTTAATATACCGATGAAAACAGACTTTAAATATCTGCCCCCGTTTTAGAGTTATGAATTTTTTAAACCACCTATGTCAAAATTTAAGTTAATTTTTTTGGCATATACATATTTATAATGACAGGGGTGTCGTTAAAAATTCATAATTTCAAAATGACGGTAGATATTTCAAATCTGTTTGCAGAGATGGATAAAGGAAGGATTGTAGTATATTTATCTTAAATTACAGCCCTTTTGGATGTGGGTACAAATTTGGGAAAGCCGTAAACTAAAAAAAAAAAATTATATCAAATTTTACTCCTTTGTCAAATTTGTATGCTTTGTCTAAAAGGGCTGAAATTTTGTTCAAATATACTTCAATCCTTCCTTTATATAACCCTGAAAACATATTTGAAATATTTGTCCCCGTTTTTGTGTTACGAATTTTTTTAACCATCCCTGTCAAAGTAAAAGTTGAACAATTTTAATCGTTTGTATTTA
This sequence comes from Harpalus rufipes, assembly GCA_951394225.1. Taxonomy (NCBI): domain Eukaryota; kingdom Metazoa; phylum Arthropoda; class Insecta; order Coleoptera; family Carabidae; genus Harpalus; species Harpalus rufipes. The sequence goes on along the minus strand of OX596289.1, from coordinate 215,981 downwards.
TAATGACAGGGGTGTTTTTAAATATTCATAATTTCAAAATGGGGACATATATTTCAAATCTGTTTTCAGGGGTAGATAAAGGAAGGTTTGAAGCATATTTAAGCCAAATTTCAGCCACTTTGAGTAATGGGTACAAATTATATAAATCGATAAACACAAAAGTCAATTTTACTGTAATATATTTTTATTTGTTCCAGGATGAAATAATATTTATTTAATCAAAGGATCCTTGGAAGGGCAGGCCATGGATCTTATAAGGCTTATACCCTTTTTAGGGTTGGTCAGCATAGCACCTGCCGAACAAGGTAAGAAAAATAATTATTTAAAAATTGTCCAATTTTTGGTAAACTTTCTTTTGTGATCTGTGCGCTTTAAAATGATTCAAACTTTTTGGTATAATTATAAGGGCATCTTCTGCTATTCTATAAATAATTAGGGTGAACTTCTCATAATTTTTTCCGGCCCTAAGGCATCGTTTCGTTTACGAACGGTGTAGTAATTATTATACAAAATTATAGTTCTCGAAATCCGCTCAATTAAATTCATAGTTTAATAATAGTGCAGAACTAAAGGCTAAGCGATTATGGGTGCCTTACTTTAACATTTAACAAAGGTATGAGCATTTGTAACCAGCCTGTTTATCGTTAAAATATTGTTGAATTATTTTTGTATTTTTGTCCAAGTATGAACGTAAATATCTCGAAAACTAAATAAGATATCGATGTACGGTTCGAAAATTTAGTATACTTAAATAACAAAGTCCGCAGATTCCAACCATGAAGTCGCCAGGTCCATATCCCCACCCATTTTTGGGTAAATTAACAATATATGAAAAATGAGGCGTTCTGTTTTTAAAATCTTTATGTCACGTAGTCTATGTTGTTTACTATCTTAAAACTTACCAGACCACGTTTTTATATTACCTGCCGCCTACTGGCATCTATCCTTGTCTAACACATATGGTCCGTACGCCCAAGAATTTTTTATCTTTGTCTCTCATGTCACAGAAGTACATCTCCGTTTCTCTTAAGATAAGAAACAGCTTCTTGTTTAAGTGGCCCCGCGAGATTGCCCCTGTTACGCCCATGGATTAATTGTTTATAAAAATTAAATCTAGAGTAAACAAAGTATAAAATATATCAAAGATTACGGAAACTTTGATTTAATTTTACGATTTATTTTCTTTGGAAGTTTGGCTATTAATCTTGAACAAATACTGGAGTTGGCTTTGGAAAAACAAATTCGAATCGGCGTCGGGACGTCGGGGTAATCGTCGATTGTTTTATGAGCATAAATAGAAAGGGATACTTTGTTTATACGACTTGAATTTATATAGAATTATAGGAATTTGTTGCAAATTTTAGTCTCAAAAAGTATCAACTTTGAGATCAAATATCTCCAAAATTAATTGAGATATGGACTTGTACAATGAAAATTTGCAATCCTTATAGTATTTTGTATATGCAAACCAATTTTTATTAAAATATTTTGACCGGTGCAACAATAGTGTAAAACAATGTAAACTTAATGTTTATTGACATCGCGGCGCCATTAACTATGTGGTACACAATTTGGATCAATTTTAAAAATTCGAAAACTAAAAAAGATATCTAGTTGCGGTTTAAAAATTTGGAATCCCCATACTTTCTAATATATATGTACCAATTTTTGTTAAAAAATTCCGTCACACTCATTCATAATCTAATCAAATATATTGGTATGTATTTTTTTCAAATATTCAAAAATCAATGTAGTATTTTTTATTTCTGTTGTGAATTTTATCTCGTACAGTGTCTTATCCTCGCAAGGATAATTAAAATTAATATTTATCCTTATTAAAACTTGCAAGATAATGCAAAATTTCTAATCAAAATTCATAAATCAAACCAATATTGAAGGGACAACATTATTTAACTTTTCTCGTCCTGTGGATTTTTTTGGTCCTTGTTCGTCCTGGAATATCCTTTCTAGGCGTTGTCGGATCGATATGGCACGCAGGGGTGCCAACTTTACGCGTCTGTCACTATTTCCTGCTGCTTCAAACAAGAAAGGATAACAGAAGACTGATCCTGAGATAAAATGATGTAAAGGATTAAAAATAGTACAAAAGGACTAAAGAAAATATTTTTTGAGGCTTTAAAAAGGATAAAAAGAAATATTTAGCTGGTTTGTGGACTAGAGGTCAGCCTGTAAAATAGGCAACAATGTATATTTTTTATATACAACACTTGTGTTGTGCGGGTTTGATAAAAATTTATAACCAACTTTAAAAATTAATATCTTCAGAATTAATTAAGATAGAAGCTTTGCGCGATGAAAATTTGAAATCCTCATGGTGTTCTACATATGAGTACCAAATTTTATTAAAATATTGCCAATGGTTCATTAGTAATTCAATTAAATGTATAAAATGGTCACTTTCAATTCCACGTTGATGTTTGTTAGTATTTTACATGACCATCTTAAAAAAATCATATCTCGGAAACTAATAAAGATATGGGGTTGTACCATAAAAATTTGAAATCCTCATAGTTTATTGTATATGTATACCAATTTTTATTAAAAAAATTGCAATAGTATAACAATAATTAAATTATTTGTAGAATATTATCAATTTCAAAATTATAGCGGTTTAATAATTTGATATACCAACTTTAAAAATTCATATCTCCAAAACTAAAAGAGGTATCGATTTGCAGTTTAAAAATTTGAAATCCTCATACTTTTTTTTATATACGTATCAATTTTTATTAGAATAAACCTCCACGTACATTCATAAATTAAAGAAATGTCAGACGATGTAATGTAGATTTTTTTTCTGGAAGATTATTTTTGATTTTTTGCAGTAATTCTTCTGGATACGACTGGAGAAGGAACCCTGGACTGGACAAGATTTCCATATGGTCCTCAAGCCAATACTCCAGGAGTAAGTATTCGATTAAGACGTAAATATAACATATAATGACATTTTTATCTGAGTTCTTAGCGTATCTTAAAATGTTGATTATTTTTACGGTATATCGAAAATTTAAGTGTTTTTTAATAAAAGAAAAATTACTTTAGATATAGTAATGACTAGATAATAATTACTTTAGACTACCAGTATTTTAAGAACATTATATTTCATGGAATGAAGACAGTATGTTATCTATAATTCTTTGCATATTTTATAGGCATCATTCTTAGAACTATTATCTATAAATTGCAATGTTTATCTATATAATTCACAGTCGTTTATTGTTTAATTATCATACGTAGTCATAGATACGGTAGACAGTCATTTCATTCAAAGAAATGTTGATTATTATATGTTTATGTTTATCGGTATAAATTAGTACAACAATAAAATACAGTGTGGCCAACCTCATAAAATAAAGCAACCCTGTTCTCTGTGCGTGATTAGTTGCCATAGTAACGCACCTAGGGTAGAATAATTGAGTTTGCAACCCTCTTTTTCATCGTACGAACAGACAGACAGACAAATGTGCTCTGAATCAACAAATAGTATGACGAAATTGCCTCAAATCTACTCACTATATACAGGGTAGTACTTAGGGGTAGTTGGCAGTCAATAAAAACGTAATATAACATCACGGGTACATTTTCAAAATAAAGGAATTTGGAAAAAGTTTCCTCCAAAAATTTTTTTTTTGTTTATCGCTTTGCTAAATTTGCACCCCTTACTCAAAAGGGTTGAAATTTGGTTCAAATATACTTCAAATCTTCCTCTATCCATCCCTGGAAACAAATTTGAAATGTCGTGCGCCATTTTGAAACTATGAATTTTTAAATACAACCCTGTCATTACAAAAATAAATATGTAACAAATATCAAAAATTAGAAATTCACAGGGGCTGTAAATACAAAGCTACTATCACCAAATTTTGGGTATATACATAATTCAACACGTAGATTTCAAAAATATTGGTACCAATTACGTAAGTATACCCAGTTTTGGGTATGAATTTCTCACCCATAAATGGGTGGAGCTGCAAATTCGGCACATTGATTTTTGAAATTTACGTGTTGATTTCAGTATATACCCGAAATTTGGTTACTTAGTAATTATATACACAGGCCCTGTGAATTTTTGAATACTATACTATAATTGCCCAAAAAAAATATTTCCGGCTAAACAGTCCACTTGAGAACAAAATTTATTTGAAAAAACCTACTCAAAATTAAATTCTACTGGGGGTTAGTTTAAAACTTTTTTCAAAATTCCCACATTTCTAAAAACAGGATTCTGGGAACATTTTAATTTGCAACAATTATTTTGAAAATCAAGTACCTTTGTTTATTATTATTAAGTAACCAAATTTTGGGTACATATGTAATTCGACCCGTAGATGCCAAAAATCGATAAGCCAAGTTTCTATCTCCACCCATTTCTGGGTAGAGAGCAGCATACCCAAAACTGGGTGGACCTACAAAGTAGGGACCTTGATTTTTGGAATCTGCGGGTTGAGTTACGTACATACCCACAAATTGGTTGTGTAATTTTTTTAAATACAGCCGTGGCGAATTTTTGAGGGTTATTGCATAATTTAATAAAAAAATATTTCCGGCTAAACGATCCACTTGAGGACAAAGTTTATTTGAAAAAACTTACTCAAAATTAAAATCTACTGGGGGTTAGTTTAAAACTTTTTTCAAAATTCCCACATTTTTAAAAACAGGATTTTGGAGTCATTTTAATTTACAACAAATTTTTTGGAAATCAAGTACCTTTGTTTATTATTATTAATTAACCAAATTTTGGGTACATATGTAACTCGACCCGTAGATGCCAAAAATTGATATGCCAAGTTTCTATTGCCATCCATTTTTGGGTAAGGGGCACTGTACCCAAAACTAGGTAGACTTGCAAAGTAAATACCTCTATTTTTAGAATCTACGGGTTGAGTTATGTATATACCCACAATTTGGTTGTTGAATTTTTATAAGTACGGCCCTGGTGAATTTTTACATGTTATTGTATAATTGTTCAAAAAATCATTTCCGGCTAAACGGTTAACTTAAGAACAAAATTTATTTGAAAAAACTTATTTAAAATTGATTTTAAATGGGGGTTAATTTGAAACTTTTTTGAAAATTCCCACATTTTTAAAAACAGGATTTTGGAGTCATTTTAATTTACAACAAATTTTTTGGAAATCAAGTACCTTTGTTTATTATTATTAAATTACCAAATTTTGGGTATATATGTAACTCGACCCGTAGATGCCAAAAATCGATAAGCCAAGTTTCTATCGCCACCCATTTTTGGGTAAGGTGCACCTTACCCGAAAATGGGTAGACCTACAAAGTCGAAACCTAGTCGAATCTAGGGGTTGAGTTATGTATATACCCAAAATTTGGTTGCGAAAACTTTATTTGTACAGCCCTGGCGAATTTTTAATTTTTTTTATTTAATAGGGAATTTTTATGATTAATTTAATGACAGGGGTGTCTTAAAAAAATTATAAGTCGGTTTTGGAGAAAGATATTTCAAATCTGTTTTCAGGGGTAGATAGAGGAATGTTTGGAGCATATTCAAGGCAAATTTCTACATTTTTGAACAAGGGGTGCAAATTTAGTAAAGCGGTAAAAACAGAAGTCAATTTTTTCGTTGTAGTTACTGTAATATATTTTTCTTTTGGGGTAGACGTTGTGTATATACACCCTCTAAGAATGTTCTCTAATAAATCTGTATTATTTTGCCCCATAAAATCATATTAGAACTTTGTAAAAACTCTATAAATATGAAATATTGTCCGAGAGAACTTGTATGTGTTTGGGGGCAAAAACTCATTTATTTTAAGGGTTTTTTTGCGGTAAAAGATAAAAGAATGATTAGGAATTGTATAGGGGGTGTTATTATTACCCTAAACTTTGAAATTAGGGGTGTTATTTTATATTATTTATATGATAAATGTTATAATTTTTTCAATAAACTTTCAGCTAGATTTTCAAGTGTTTAGGGTTGTTTTCTTGATTGATTATTATGTTTTATAATGTGTAAAGTATGCATAGACATTAGGGGATGTTTATTTAATATTTCCTATTTTAGTGGGTGGAAGAATCATTTACAAACTTCGAAAAGGGGATCAATTGGCGATCTTATGTAGTCTGTGACGTCGCATACAACAATGTTAATAATTGGCTTTGGACCCCTTTTATAGACAGGGGGGTTGCAAACCGTATTTATATTGAAATTAAATTCACAATCAGAGATTGTAGTTTATTTCCAGGTATTTATATATCATATAAACTGTAGAAAACTTATATAAAACTAATATTTTTTTGTAGGAAATGCGTTGTCGTGTAAAGAAACGTTTAGTTTGCTTTACTATGAATTTGACGCAGCTACAAGGGAACCCCCTCCTTGGGAAACTGAAAGCTATAAATTAATAGGTAAGACATATCCCCGACATCCATTTTTGGGTATGGGTAATCTTGAGAAATCAAGCAAACTGTTTGGGTAGGTATTGGATTTATGTTAACAGAAATTTAATTTAAATTAATAAATATTGACAAAGTATAGTGAAACATTTAATTCTGAATAATTTTCTTCAAATAAACTTTTTTTAAAAATAAATAATAAAGCCAAAAATTAACGTTTTATTTATCAATAAATATAATACAATATCAGTATGGCCATCTATTGCATAAACTTATAAACAATCACTGACATTTGTTAATATTTATATATGTATTTTCAGAAATTAATATCACAAAACTAAGGCATTAAATCGAAAAAAGTTTCAAATAAAATTTACTCAAAATAATATATTTTAGTTATTAATATATTAATTCTGTTTATGTAGTTTTTATCTGTAGAGATTTAAATGCATACATAAAGAAATCATTTTCTCAAAAACAAAATATGAATAAAATAAATTATTAGCTAAAACATATGTAAAATTAAAAAATAATAGAAGTTTATTTAGAAAATTTCTTTGTATAAAATTTTCCCTACATATTATAAACATATTTTAGTTCTACTTATTATCTCTGAAACAAAAGCGAAAATAAAAAAAAGCTTCAACAAAACTCCCCTTTATTTTTAATTATAAAATAATTTCTATTTAGAAATTTTGTCGAAAAGTCGCTAGTTTAGCCAGAAAATGAGTTTTCTCGAATTTGTTAATCCAAAACGAGACTACTGCTGCAATCTGTGATGATAATTATGAACTATTTTTTACTGTTTTGTTGTAAGAAAGTACGTTGTTGTATCGTGTAAAAGGGAGAAAATCAATACTGACAATCTATCGATCGACCAATCAGATTCAAAGAAATGTGCAAATGGAAACCGCGTCGTTTAAACAAACGTCATTTGATTGTTAAGCAGCTGTTAAGTGTAAAAGTGTTAAATTTATTTATTTTGTGTTAATAAATTGTTGTAATATTGATTGTTATATGATTTTATGTATCAATTGAATTCAAAGAAATGTGCAAATGGAAACCGCGGGATAAAAAGTTGTTTAAACATATGTCAATTGACGTTAATCAGCGAATTTTATAATTTCCAGTTAAATAAACAAAACAGAAATGAATTAAACAAAATAAACTGATAAATCTTTCATTGCTGTCAATAATCTGATATGATATTGTTTATTTATCTGGAAGTTAAATTGTAAAATTGGTCCTAAAACATTAAAACAAATTTGGTTTAAGCAAAAAATATTTATTTCAAGTTCACAATTTAAAATTACATGCCAAATTAACTGTTTTTCCCTAGAGTAACAACTATATAAACACAACACTTAACAACCGTGGTAACTAACAACGTCAACAGTGTTTCTTTCAAATATAGAAGAAGTTGTGTGTCTTCAATGCTTCTGTGAATCGTTTTCTTGACCTACCAATACCGAATTCTTCCAAATATCTTGTCCTTCTCCTCTAAGTCACGAGTTTGTTAAGTAATGCTTAGTAATCAGACATGCACAACTTAATAAATGACAAGTAACCCAAATACCACGGAACAATAAAGGTGATGATATCGATAATGATGATATCGGATGATAATAGTAGCACTCCTGATCATTCCCAAACCTGAAACTCAGACACAACACGTTTTGTATTTATCTAAACTTACAGAGAAAGATATTTGTTTGTTATTTTTTAAAACAATTGTAACATAACCTATCCATTACTAGTATTGTTTAATTCTGGTTAATCAATATCTGTAGAAGTGAAAAAATTCGGGTTTGGAAATTTTCATGTGTTCAAAACTAGTTCTGGGCAAAGTTTTCGCTTCCACTTTTGGGCTGTAAGCTGTAATAAAATATAATTCCACTTCGGATCTAATATACTGTTGTATTCATCATTTTTGTAACAAAATGATATGGTAAATAAATAATAATTACAACAAATATTTCTGTTTTAAATTCAGTTGATACATAAAATCATATAACAATCAATATTACAACAATTTATTAACTCAAAATAAGTAAATTTAACACTTTTACACTTAACAGCTGCTTAACAATCAAATGACGTTTGTTTAAACGACGCGGTTTCCATTTGCACATTTCTTTGAATCTGATTGGTCGATCGATAGATTGTCAGTATTGATTTTCTCCCTTTTACACGATACAACAACGTACTTTTTTACAACAAAACAGTAAAAAATAGTTCATAATTATCATGATAGATTGCAGCAGTAGTCTCGTTTTGGATCAACAAATTCCAGAAAACTCATTTTCTGGCTAAACTAGCGACTTTTCGACAAAATTTCTAAATAGAAATTATTTTATAATTAAAAATAAAGGGGAGTTTTGTTGAAGCTTTTTTTTATTTTCGCTTTAGTTTCAGAGATAATAACTAGAACTAAAATTTGTTTATTATATGTAGGGAAAATTTTATACAAAGAAATTTTCTAAATAAACTTCTATTATTTTTTAATTTTACATATGTTTTAGCTAATAATTTATTTTATTCATATTTTGTTTTTGAGAAAATGATTTCTTTATGTATGCATTTAAATCTCTACAGATAAAAACTACATAAACAGAATTAATATATTAATAACTAAAATATATTATTTTGAGTAAATTTTATTTGAAACTTTTTTCGATTTAATGCCTTAGTTTTGTGATATTAATTTCTGAAAATACATATATAAATATTAACAAATGTCAGTGATTGTTTATAAGTTTATGCAATAGATGGCCATACTGATATTGTATTATATTTATTGATAAATAAAACGTTAATTTTTGGCTTTATTATTTATTTTTAAAAAAAGTTTATTTGAAGAAAATTATTCAGAATAAAATGTTCCATTATACTATGTCAATATTTCTTTAATATACCAAAATTTCTGTTCACATAAAATTTTAAAATTTGGAAATTAAGGTGCTGGCTAAACTATATTTCGAAAAAGATAAAAAATTATGTTGCTATTAGCAGCGATGACTCATAAACATAACTTTTATTAGTCTTATAAAGGAAAATGATGAAAGAATATATTTTTAAACCTTCACCTTTGCTAGAAAAATACATAACAACAATGACAATGGTTTTTTAAAACTATATTTCACATAAAAAAATCCATGTTTGTTAACGTTTTGTTACAAAACCATTTTTTACCACTCGTAAAGAGAGGTATTGCATTCACGCTAAAAATCTCATATCCAGATTTTAATGATTAAGCATGTTTTAAGGTCCCTACAATCCGATTTTAATATTTTTAGGACGATGTCTCTCTCTCTCTCTCTCTCTGTGTGTGTGTGTGTGTGTGTGTGTGTGTGTGTGTGTGTGTGTCAAACCTTCCTTTATCTACCCCTGGAGACAGAGTTGAAATATCTTTAAAATTATTTCAAATACCCTGTCGTAAATCTGCCAAAAAAAATAACTTAAATTTTGACAAGAATGGTTTAAAAAATTCATATCTCAAAAACGGGGGCAGATATTTTAAATCTGTTTTCAGAGGTGGATTGGGGAGGGTTTGAAGTATATATGAGTCAAGTTTTGAATTGATTGGACAAAGGGTGCAAATTTCACACTGGGCTTAAGTTTGATATTTATTTTGTTTATATGATTATAATATCCACACCTTTTTTTAGGTCGTATTGCGGCTGGAGAAGGCCGTTTCAACACCAACAGTGAAGTAGTAATTAACACAGAAGTCAAAAGTATTCCCGTGACAAAAAAGGGTGTATATTTTGCCTTTCGCGACCAAGGGGCTTGCATTTCTCTTTTAGCTATTAAAGTAAATATTTACACCCATTTTAAGGTGTTTATTTTTATGTCTATCTATTTGTAGGTGTACTACATCACCTGTCCGGAAGTGACGATAAATTTCGCGCACTTCCCGGCGACCCCAACAGGGAGAGAAGTAACTATTATTGAACAGGCGACTGGAACTTGCGTTTCCAACGCTGAAGTCGTGGACAAGCCTACTTATTTGTGTAAGGGGGATGGTAAATGGACTTTAGCTACCGGGGGGTGTAAATGCAAACCGGGATATGAACCTGACTTCGATAAACAGACGTGTAATGGTATGTATTTGATGTATTAAAAATAGATGTCTGGAATAATTTTTTTTTCAGTGTGTCCCCAGGGAACATATAAAGCAGGAATTGGGGACAATTTGTGCGAGCCTTGCCCAAAACATTCCAAAGCACCTGAATTTGGGTATAGCGAGTGTAGATGCACGCCTGGATATTTTAGGGCGCCGAAAGATCCGAAAAACATGTCTTGCACACGTAAGACAACAAATATTTAAAATTTACCATTAAAATATTAAAATTTAATGTTTGTAGAGCCCCCCTCAGCCCCTCAGAATTTGACCGTAAATTTCGTGGACCAATCTACAGTAATTTTAAGTTGGGGTGCGCCCGAAAAACTAGGGGGACGCTTCGATACTATTTATAAAATTCAATGTGATGCTTGCAGTTTAGGCGTTCAATACAGCCCTAATACGGTAAGTAAATGATTTAAAAATAATTTAATATTAATATTTATAATAATGATTGATTTTAGGAAACATTTAACGATACAAAAGTGACTATAACAGGCCTCAACGCAGTCACCACGTATCGTTTCCAAGTCTTCGCTGAAAACGGAGTCAGCAGCATTGCTGGAAATGTCACCCCCGAATATAGCGATATTACAGTGACCACCGAAGCCTCTGTGCCATCAAGTGTTTCTAACGTACGCGTTATATCCGTTAAATCACAAGAAATAACTCTAGCTTGGGATGCCCCTCAAAATGATCAAGAAAACGATCTGGTGGACACTTATGAAGTTAGATGTTTCCCCAGGAATGATGTGGATCACTCTAACGCAACAATTATATTGACAAAGGAGTTGCAAGTGACCATAAATGGTCTCGAACAAAAGACAGATTATGGGATTCAAGTTAGGGCCAAAACTCAGCACGGGTGGGGGGAGTACAGTCCGATTATTTTCAAAACAACTGGACAAGTACTTGGACCACGTAAGTACATATTATTTTGTGTTTGCTCCCCCAGTCCCATTATTTTAAAATTTGGCTGAAATATACTTCAAACCTTCCTTTATCCACCCCTGGAAACAGATTTAAAATATCTGCCCCCATTTAGAAATTATGAATTTTTAAAGATACCATAGTCAAAAATGAATATTTTGTAACAATTTTCTTTTATTTTGACAGGGGTGGTTAAAAAAATTCATAACTTAAAAACGGGGGCAGATATGTCAAATCTGTTTTCAGGGTTGTATACAGGAAGATTTGAAGTATATTTGACTCAAATTTTAAAATGATTGGACAAGATGGGCAAGTATGCCAAAGGGTTAAACAATAAAAATAAAAATTCTGTAATAACCATCAAATTTGTTTGTCTTTTTTTGACGGGGGTGGTTAAAAAAATTCAAAACTCATAAATGGGGGCAGATATTTTAAATCTGTTTTCAGGGATGTATACAGGAAGGTTTGAAGTATATTTAACCCAAATTTTAATTTATTTACACAAGGGGGGGCATGTATGCCAAAAGGTTTAACATATACAACAAAAATCTTCAATTTCTTGTCGTTTCTTGCAGAATTCGTTGGTGGTGATGAAGAAGGCTTCCGTTTAAGATTAGTAGCTGGAGGAATAGTAGCTGTTGTCGTACTTCTAGTCGCAATTATAGTCTTAACTGTCTTATTTTTGCGATCCAGAAGTAGCGATGAATGCAATAAGAAGCAACCGAGCGATTGTGATACTTTGGAATATAGAAATGGGGAAGGTAGGACATGGATTTAATAAATATTTATTTGTTATTGAAGCACAGAGTGCACATTGTAATATTTGTAATGTTACATGCTATCAGGATTAGTTGTAACGTACAGTAAGTGTTTCACAATTCACTAAATGTGTGTTTAAAGTGTTGTACATTGCTTTTTTCGTTGATTATTTATTTGTTTCATTGTTGTAATCAATTATTTGTGGTAATAGTTATCAGTTTAATTGTTGTAATCATTTCTTTGTTGTAACCACCGCGCATTTTGTTGTGTTATGCATGTTTTAAGTTGTGCTTTTTATGTTTTTAGTTCATCACAGCTTGGATAATCCTCCTATAGTTACTACACACACAAATGGTAACTACTATTGTATTTATTGTACAGTGTTATGCATGTTTTTGTATCGATTTTTAAACAATACTTAAACTATTTGATGCTTTTTGATATTTTGAAAATGTTTATAATGTTTGGGTTTATTTGCAGTGACTACGCCCTTATTTACGGCCGTGGGGGGTAGCTCACGGACATATATTGATCCCCACACGTACGAAGACCCCAATCAGGCCGTCAGAGAATTTGCAAGAGAAATTGATGCAAGTTGTATCACAATTGAAGCAATTATCGGTAAATTTACACATTAAAAAAAATATAAAATGGTTTAATATTTGTTTTATTTTAGGCGGGGGCGAATTCGGGGATGTATGTCGGGGTAAATTAAAGCTTCCTGGTTCTGGGCTTCAAGATATCGACGTAGCAATTAAAACTTTAAAAGCTGGGAGCTTAGATAAAGCTCGAAACGATTTCCTAACCGAAGCGTCGATTATGGGCCAATTTGAACATCCAAACGTCATTTTCCTCCAAGGAGTCGTCACGAAATCGAACCCAGTTATGATAATAACCGAATATATGGAAAATGGAAGCCTCGATACGTTTCTAAGGGCAAATGATGGCAAATTCCAAGTCCTACAACTCGTAGGAATGCTAAGAGGAATTGCATCCGGCATGCAATATCTTTCAGACATGAACTACGTACATAGAGACCTCGCAGCGCGAAATGTTTTGGTCAATTCGCAACTGGTTTGTAAGATTGCGGATTTTGGACTGTCCAGAGAGATTGAAAGTACGACAGAAGGGGCATATACAACCCGAGGGGGGAAAATTCCGGTGAGATGGACCGCCCCGGAAGCGATAGCTTTCCGGAAGTTTACGTCCGCGTCGGATGTGTGGAGCATGGGGATTGTTTGTTGGGAGGTTATGAGCTATGGGGAAAGGCCTTATTGGAATTGGAGCAATCAAGATGTTATTAAATCCATTGAAAAGGGGTACCGGTATGTACAAAAAATTGTGTTTACCGCTTAGCCAAATTTGTACTTTGTGTTCGAAAGAGCTGCAATTGTGCTCAAATATACTACAAACTTCCCTCTATATACCCCCGAAAACAGATTTGAAATATTTGTCCCCATTCAGAAATTATGAATTTTTAAATACACCCCTGTCATTACAAGAATAAATCTGTAATAACTATCAAAATTAAAAATTCACAGGGGCTGTAAATACAAAGCTACTACCACCAAATTTTGGGTATATACATAATTCAATCCGTAGATTTCAAAAATAGTAGTACCAATTACGTAAGTTTACCCAGTTTTGGGTATGAATTTCTCACCCTTAAAAGGGTGGAGCTACAAATTCGGCACATTGATTTTTTAAATCTACGTATTGATTTAAGTATATACCCAAAATTTGGTTACTTAATAATTATATACACAGGCCCTGTGAATTTTTGAATACTATAGCATAATTGCCAAAAAAAAATATTTCCGACTAAACGGTCCACTTAAGAACAAAACTTATTTGAAAAAACCTACTCAAAATTAAATTCTAATGGGGGTTAGTTTAAAACTTTTTTCAAAATTTCCACATTTTTAAAAACAGCATTCTGGGAACAATTTGTTTTGCAACAATTATTTTGAAAATCAAGTACCTTTGTTTATTATTATTAAGTAACCAAATTTTGGGTACATATGTAATTCGACCCGTATATGCCAAAAATCGATAAGCCAAATTTCTATCTCCACCCATTTTTGGGTAGGGAGCATCATACCCAAAACTGGGTGGACGTACAAAGCCGGGACCCCGATTTTTGGAATCTGCGAGTTGAGTTACGTATATACCCACAAATTGGTTGCGGAATTTTTATAAGTACGGCCCTGGCGAATTTTTTAGGGTTATTGCATAATTTAATAAAAAAATATTTCCGGCTAAACGGTCTATTTGAGAACAAAGTTTGTTTGAAAAAACTTATTCAAAATTAAATTCTAGTGGGGGTTAGTTTAAAACTTTTTTCAAAATTCCCACATTTTTAAAAACAGGATTCTGGAGTCATTTTAATTTACAACAAATTTTTTGGAAATCAAGTACCTTTGTTTATTATTATTAATTAACCAAATTTTGGGTACATATGTAATTCGACCCGTAGATGCCGAAAATCGATAAGCCAAATCTCTACCTCCACCCATTTTTGGGTATGGTGAGCCTTACCCAAAACTGGGTGGACCTACAAAGCCAGGACCTCGATTTTTGGAATCTGCTGGTTGAGTTACGTATATACCTACAAATTGGTTTTGGGATTTTTATAAGTACGGCCCTGGCGAATTTTTAAGGGTTATAAGATAATTTAATAAAAAAAATATTTCCGGCTAAACGGTCCACTTGAGAACAAAATTTATTTGAAAACATTTACTCAAAATTAAATTCTAGGGTGGGTTAGTTTAAACCTTTTTTGTAAATTCCTACATTTTTAAAAACAGGATTTTGGAGTGAATTAGTTTTAATGACAGGGGTGGTTTAAAAAATTTATAACTCTATTTTGGGGACAGATATTTCAAATCTGTTTTCGGGGGAATATAGGGCAAGGTTTGAAGTATATTTGAGCAAAGTTTCAACCCTTTTGAATAAAGGGTATAAATATGAGAAGGCAGTAAACAAATATGTGAATTTTTATTTAGGTTACCGGCTCCAATGGACTGTCCAGAGGCCATTTACCAATTAATGCTTGATTGTTGGCAAAAAGAAAGAACCCACAGACCTACATTCTCCTCCATTGTTAAGACTTTGGATAAACTAATTCGGGTTCCAGAAACTCTCCGTAAAATTGCTCAAAATCGGTAAGCAATCATCAAGTTTTTTTTCCTTTGCATGTTCTCTCTCTAATTTTTTATTTTATGCGCACAATTTTAGGAGACTGTCACCCAATTTTTGGGAAGAAACCCAACTGGGGATTCCCCTGGAATTATCCCCCAATGTGAATGTATTTTACCCCTTAAATATTCATGATTTTGTGCCCCAAAATTACAGAAACTTTTGGCAAATGAATGACCTGAACTTGGGTGATAATTCTCAGAGGTTCCCACAGATATTCAGCACTTTGGAGCGGTCGAGATGGGTCACTTTTAACCAACTGTAAATATTTGCTTTCCGTGTGCTTGCTTGAGGTATTTTACTTTGCTTTTTTGGTAATTTTATTAACGTTTCTCACTGTTTTTGTACATTTTTGCATCAGTTTCTTGCATTTTTATTATTATTTTTTAATTTTTTTTCACTGATTTTGACAACTTTATGCACTAATTTTTTGGGAAATAATTGGAAAAAGGTAAAAAAATTATAAATATATTTATATATGTAATAAAATTGTACGTAAAATATTAATTTTGTTTCGCAATTTTCATTAATGTAATAAGTTTTATGACAGGGGTGGTTAAAAAAATTATAACTTAAAAACGGGTGTAAATATTTTAAATCTGTTTTCAGGAGTATATAAGGGATGGATTGAAGTATATTTTAACCAAATTTTAATCCTTTTTAAAAACGGGTACGAATTAGGGAAAATAAATAAATTTCGATACAATAAAAAATATATTTTTTTTGTTTATCCGTTGGCCACTTTCGTACTGCTTGTCCAAAATGGCTGTCATTCGGGTCAAATATACTTCAATCCTTCCTTTATCCATCCCTGAAAACAGATTTGAAATATCTGTCTCCATTTTGAAATTATGAATTTTTAAAGACACCCCTGACATTAATAATAATTTTTTTGTAATGACTACCAAAAATTTTCAACTTTTACTTTAACAGGGGTGGTTAAAAAAATTCATAAATACAAAACGGGGGTAGATATTTCAAATCTGTTTTCGGGGTTGTATAAGGGGAGGATTGAAGTATATTTGTGCCAAATTTCAACCCTTTTGAACAACTGGTAAAAATTAGGCAAACGGATAAACTTTGATACAAAAAATATATATATTTTTGTGTTTACCGGTTGGCCATATTTGTATTGCTTGTTCAAAAGGGCTGTAATTCGGCTCAAATATACTTCAATCCTTCCTTTATCCATCCCTGGAAACAGATTTGAAATATATGCCTCCATTTTGAAATTATGAATTTTTAAAGACACCCCTGTCATTAACAAGAATTTTTTTGTAATGGCTATCAAAAATTTTCAACTTTTACTTTGGTGGTTAAGAAAATTCATAATTCCAAAACGGGGGTAGATATTTCAAATCTGTTTTCAGGGGTGTATAAAGGAAGGATTGATGTGTATTTTCGCCAAGTTTCAACCCTTTTGATCAAGGGGTAAAAATTAGGCAAAGGGGTAAACTTTGATACAAAAAATATATATATTTTTGTGTTTACCGGTTGGCCATATTTGTACCGCTTGTCGATAAGGACTGTAATTCGGTTCAAATATACTTCAATCCTTTCTTTATCTATCCCTGAAAACAGATTTGAAATATCTGCCTCCATTTTGAAATTATAAATTTTTAAAGATACTTCCATCATACAACATTTTTTTTTGTTATAAAGATTTTGCTTTTTCACACATTTTTTTAATATTTTTTCCATAATTTCATGCATTTAACTATTCATTAATCACATTTTCATGCACTAATTTTATATTTTCTTTGAAAAAACGACCCTGAAAATTCAAAAAAATCAACAAATAAATCACATTTTTATTTATATTTCTGTCAATTTCTAATGTAGATCAACAAATCCATTGGCAGCCGATGCCCCAGATTTGACTTCTTTCACGTCTGTTGAGGAATGGCTCAACTCTATCAAAATGGCGCGTTACTTAGAGAATTTCCACGCTGGTGGAATCAACACGATGGACACTGTGGTCAACTTAACAGTAAAAGAGTTAACCGAACTCGGTATAACGCTGGTTGGTCACCAGAAAAAAATTATGAACAGTGTGCAAAATATCAGGGCGCAAATACGTGTTAACGGCCCCGAGGGATTTCTTGTGTAAGTAGACTAATAAACTGTGAAAGAAAAGTGATAATTGAACTGGATAATGAAAGAAAATGAGAGAAAAGACGCAATTTTTGCGGTTTTTTTTGTAAATATAGGCAGCTATGGGATTGTGATTGTTATTTAACGGACTAATTATAGCCTAAATTAATCTCTAATTTCTATTTTTCAATTATTCCGGACCGAATTGTAATTTTTAATAACAAATTTTTAATATTTTTACCGAAAAAGTGGTTAACATTCCATAATTCTTAAGAAACCATGCGTAAATTATTGAAAATCTGTTAATATTTGTAAAAATTTGTTGATTGTTAATAATATTTTTACTGTATAGAGTGGTTTACACATTCCAAAATACATGTGAGATAATTTAAACCAAGTCAAAATAAAAAATAATGGAGAAAATACACGAAAAATATTAATATTTTTGGTTTTTGACTAATTTTAACAACAAAATAAATATTTTTATTAATTATTTTTACTGTTTAGAGTGGTCTATACAATATAGAGTGTTCCCAAAAAAATTAAATAATTATAACGACAGGTTTTGTGAATTTTTGAATTATTGCATAATTAAAATAAAAATCATTTCCGGCTAAACGGCCAACTTGAGAATAAAATTTATTTGAAACAACCTTCTCAAAATTAAATTCTAGAGGGGGTTATTTTGAAACTTTTTTCAAAATTTCTACATTTTTAAAAACAGGGTTCTGAGTATTTTTAATTTGCAACAATTTTTTTAAAAATCATGTACCTTTGTTTATTATTATTAATAAACCAAATTTTGGGTATATATGTAACTCAACCCATAGATTCCAAAAATCGATACGCCAAGTTTCTATCGCCACCCATTTATGGGTAGGGTGCGCCTTACCCAAAAATGGGTGCAACTATGAAACCGAAACCTCGATTTTTGGAATCTAGGGGTTGAGTTATATATACCCAATATTTGGTTGTGGAAATTTTATTAGTACAGCCCTGGCGAATTTTTAAGTTTTTTTGATTGACAGGGGTGGATTAACAAATTCATAATTCAAAAACGGGGGCAGTTATTTCAAATCTGTTTTCAGGGAGGGATTGGGGAAGGTTTTAAGTATATTTGAGTCAAATTTCAACCTTATTGAATAAGGAGTAAATATTTGGAAAAATTTAAATAAAAAATTGTTGAATTTTTTGTATCTTTTCCATTATTATTTTTACTGGTTCGAGTAGTATAAACATTTTGAACCACTCCTAAGATATAATAAACAATATATAATTGTTTGAATTGAAAGAAAAATTAATATATTTGAGCATTTTCTTAAAAAAATGTTTCGAGTTTTGAGTAAATATTTTCATTTCCCAGTGAATAAAAAGTATTATAAATTATTTTAGAGTATTTGAGTGGTTATAATTCTGTTTGGGAATGATTGAAAATATGAGAAACCTTGTTAGATAATCGATATGATACGAATGATCGTCAAATTCTTTCGTTTTTGTTGATTTGACTGGTATATTTTTATAAATAACTAGATAAGCGACTGCCATTTTATATCTTGTATTTATTTTTTTGTATATCTTGACGAATAAATTTTAATTTTTTTAATTTTAAGAATCTGTACCTTTAATATAAACACCAAGAAAATGAGTTCTCTATAATCAAAATATGTAAAATACTTTAAACATATCAGTGTTTCAAAAATGAAAAAAATAAAAAAATTAGAGAAATATTATTTGTGATATGATATGAATTCTAAAAGCTTCTAACAGTATTCTAACGTCAGGATGAGAGAAACGCCTATGATAGCAATAATTCAATGTCTTACTATGAGTTTTGGGTGTCATTCAACGATATAATAATTATTATTATTATTAATTAATTAATTAAATATGCCAATATATTCTATGAATATTCGCTCAATTTTAATCAAATGCTGGCGTCAGAAATAAACTTTTCTCTATTTTAAACGAAGCTTTATATACATATATTGTCATTTTGAATGTTTATACCCAAACCCTGAACCTTAAATTGGGTGTAGGAAACATTAAAACCAACATAATAAAATAAAAATGTGTATATTTCATTTTCGTTAATTTATTTTAATGACAGGGATGATTTTAAAAATTCGTACCTCGGTTTTGGGGGGAGATATTTCAAATCTGTTTTCAGAGGTAGATAAAGGAAGGTTTGAAGTATATTTCAGCCAAATTTCTAACCATTTGGACCACGGGTAATAAATAGGCAATGATACAAAAAAAATATTATACATTTTTTGTGTTTACTGCTTTCCCTAATTTTTACCCCTTACCCAAAAGGGCTCAAATTTGGCTCAAATTTACTTCAAACCTTCCTTTGTTCACCCGTGAAAACAGATTTGAAATATCTGCCACCATTTTGAAATTATGAATTTTTAAAGACACTCCTGTCATTAAAAATAAAAAAAATTGTGACTACTAAAAATTTTCAACGTTTATATTGGCAGGGGGGATTAAAAAAAATTCATAACTCCAAAATGAGGGCAGATATTGCAAATCTGTTTTCGGGGGTATATAAGGAATAGTTTGAAGTGTAATTGAGCCAATTTTCAACCCTTAATAGTAAGGGGTATAAATTTGGAAAAAGGGTAAACTTTGAAACAAAAATATTTATATATTTTTTGTGTTTACCGATTTGCGGATTTTTTACCCCTTGCCCAAAAGGGTTGGAATGCGGCTTACATATACTTCAAACCTTCCTTTATCTACCTCTAGAAACAGATTCGAAATATCTGCCCCCATTTTTGATTTATGAATTTTTAAAAACAGGGCCGTCATTAAATAACTAACATTTTTTTTTAACTTTTATTGTGAGAGGACTGGATAAAAAAATTCGTAACTCCAAATTGGAGGCAGATATTTCAAATCTGTTTTCAGGGATAGATAAAGGAAGGTTTGAAGTATATTTAAACCAAATTTTAATTCTTAATAATTAGGGGTAAAAATTTGGTGAAACGATAAACAAAAAAATAAATGTATTTATGGCTTCAAATGAAAAAATAGAGAAAATTTTCCATAGAATAGTTACAAATAACGAAATAGATACACCATTATAAAGTAATAAATAAATCAAAACTGAATTTATTAATCGTTTTCTTTTCGAAAATTCTTCCATCCAGATATTTTATACGCAAACGACGAAAAGAAAACGAAATATGTTTTTTATTCATGCATTGTAAGATAAAGCTATATTATATACTTAAATATTTATAAATTCTCTGGCGAATTTCTCCCAAAATTCCGGCGGAATTTTAGGAAAAATTCTCCGGCGTCCGCCTATGACTGTTTGTATGATTGTTAGTGTGTTATTTCTTCGCCTAAATGTTCTGGATCGAAGCCAGGCCGTCAGATTTGGAAGCTATTTGTTAATTAACGAGTTTAAGGACAATCAGGATCAGATATTGCCCAAGTCTGCCGATCTGAACACAGTTTATGACTTTTTTGATATTCTAAGTATGTGTGTGTATAAAGTCTGTAAGATATTTGTAAAGAAATGAATATTAATAATTAATTACAAAATATTCGCAAAGATTTTTATTCTTTTTGATTAATTTTACGACGAAATTTTATATATATTTGTTTCTGGTTCGCGTATTTTTGGACCGATTGCAAACAAAATTAGTATAAACGTTCTCAGGTATGTATACTTTGATATACCAACGTAAAAGTTGGATTCGAGTTACGTACGACCAACGGAAGTCGGGTCTTAGTGGCGACTTTTCGATATTTTTTATATCATATTAGCTGGTTTGTTTATTTTTGAATCGATTCAAACCAAATTTGGTATATGGGTTTAGGAAGATGTAGTCTTTGATATTTTTATCAAAAACCCCGGTTCGATGTCCCAAAACTAACTGGAATCGAACCTTATTCAACGACTTTCCGATAATGTTTATATAATATTAGCTGGTTTGTTTATTTTTGAATCGATTGAAACCAAATTTGGTATACGGGTTTAGGAAGACGTAGTCTTTGATATTTTTACCAAAAACCCCGGTTTGATACCCCAAAAATAACTGGAATCGAACCTTATTTGACGGTTCAAGGTTAGGCCATGGTAAATTCATACAAAATACCACTTGGTTCGCGTATTTTTTGACCGATTGACTTCAAATTTGGTATACGGGTTTAGGAAGACGTTGTCTTTGATATTTTTACCAAAAACCCCGGTTTGATGCCCCAAAAATAACTGAAATCGAACCTTTTTTGACGGTTCAAGGTTAGGCCATGGTAAATTCATGCAAAATACCATGCCGTTCGCGTATTTTTTGACCGATTCACTTCAAATTTGGTATATGGAGTTAGGAAGACATAGTCTTTGATTTTATTATAAAAAACTCAGGTTCGGTGCCCCAAAACGACTGGCATAGTTCAGATTTGTGACACCTCCTGAGCTTTCAAAATTAGTACCACCAGGTTCCCTTATTATTTAATCAATTGGGCTCAATTTTGGTATAGGGGTTTGAAGGGGCGTAGATTTCGATTTTTTGATCATAATTTGGGGTTGGAACCCAAAATAAGGGGGCTCTTTAAGGAAACAGGGCATAGTTTTACAAGGCAAGGGCCCCCTCATATTATTATATTTTATGGGCCGTGGCTGCGGCTAGTTTCCTAATTTTACTCAGATTTTCAATTTTTGATGCCAAAAGGGCCGCTAATTGCGCGAGAAAGCCAAATTCGGTTGATTTTGTAAGATGAAATTTGGGATTTTCAGCTGTCAAAATTTTCCGGTTGGCGAGTTTAAAATTAAATATCTCGCTTATTAATTAATTAATCGCAAAAACGAAGACATATTCAGAATCAGCGTTAAAAAGCACATCTAATTGTTATTATTAATTAATTTTAGAATAAAAGTGATTTTTCCATCATTTTTCGATGTTCCGTTGTTTCTTGAATCTATATAAACGATCGCCGCAAAATCAGCCATGTTAGTCGTATTTTAGCAGGCAGGCATGCAACATCTCTGCTCCAGAAAAGTCATTAAAAATCATTAATATCCGGTAATTAAACATATGTTAACGACTCATAATCATTATATTGGACGTGTATGGTGCATTTTATCCCAGTTTTGGGTGTGATAAGCATAATTTTTCGACGTAAAAATTTGTTGTGACAGCTAGCCATTCCGCCATTTTTAATTTATCTGGAGTGACAGTTTGTGGTTAGAAACGATTAGATATTAATTATTTGTCAATAGTTAAAGTGTGTAAAGGTAATTTACAATCATTTCAAGCAAAAATACAACATATTTAACAATTTTTCAAAAAAAATTTAGGTTTGACAAAATTATGTTCTGAATGTTTGGTTCGTGTTCAATACTGATTACATTTGTATTAATTATGCATCAGAGTTTAATAATTATGAGTCTAAAACATAGTATGTCATGAAATAAAATAATGTGATCGAAGTGCTTGTAGTGTTTAAGTTTGTGATTTGTGTGCCTGGTGAAAGTGATTAAAATTATTTATTATGTGTTAACCATTATTTTTTTAATGGCTCGTAATTGATAGTTCCGGGTTAGATAACTTTAATTTTTTAACTTCTGTCGGTGTTACAATCGCGGTTAGAATCTATTACATGTTGATTATTTATCAACAAATAAAGTAGGTAGCGTTAATGTTTGATCATTTCAAGTAGAAATATTACATATTTGTCAAATTTTCAAAACGTTTTTAGTACTGTCATAATTTTTGTATATATATGTGAGGTTAGTTTTTATTACTCGTCAATTTTTAATTAAGTATGAACAATTATGAGCCTAATTGATATTTATTAAGTGTATAGTGGTATAAAACAAAGTGAGTGCAGTGTTTATAATGTTCATTAAACTGTCCCAGAGATGTTCCGGTCGCTGTAACCCAGGATACGGAGAAAAGGAGTTAAGAAAATTGAAAACTGTCAACCCCTATGACCAACTGTAGGGTTTGAGGTGGGTAAAGCTTTTATTAGTCGCTCTGTCTTCCAGCACATTTACTCACTGTGTATTTCTCCCCTTAGATCATAAGTTAGCTAATTAGCTTTAAAATTGTGCATGTATTTATTTACTAATCAACATGTTTTCAGCCTAATCAAAACGTTTGTTCACAGCATAATCTTTTTTTACAGCTCTTTTCTAGCTAGTATTAAGTTATTTTTATTAGATTTCCAGAGTTAGGGACTGATATAGGTTAACTCTTCGGAGCCACGCAGAGCCTGATGTATTCCTGTTGTGATGGACGTCGCCCCAGAAAGCCAAGCAGAGCCCTAACGTCAAAAATTAATGTTTTTAAGTTATTTAAGTTAGTTATAGTTTTTTTGTTGTAAAAATTTCCATTCGTACAAAAGAAATATTAAAATTGATATTTAAATTAACTATGAATATATAGTACGATATATGGGGTTTTTACGGTGATTTATGTGCTATTTTTTGCAAAAATAATTAAATTTAATTAATCAGGTGACCAAATAATAGCAAATTACTTAAAATAAATAATTGTATGGTCATATCATTGCATTTACCAATTAATATATTCACTTTTTGTTTATTAAAGTCAATATGAATAAATACTTTAGCACATATGTCACAACCGCTGGAAGACAGAAACTTGTCAAATGCTGGATAATCCTCCCTTAAGCCCCCCCAAATATATGATGCACTCTTAAAATTATCCAGAGTTGACTTGGATGGCATCCATTTACATTATTATTTCATTGTTTCTATGTGCACCCGTATCCGTTTAGATAACTAGATATACCCGGGTAGGTAATAAACCTGCATATTTCTTGCTCCGTTTCGTAATTCGGTCGTCGGCAGGTATAATAAGGCTCCGGAGACCTAGCGGGCTCTTCTACTGTCGCCAAAGCGCCAAGATAACATATCTTGGCACTTTGGTACGACTTTACGTCGGTGACAGTATCGAAAGAATCGGAATTATTGTTCGTTTTCGCGATGAATGGAATGGGTTTGGGTTTCTGGGTTCAATTCCCAGAAAGTGATTTGGTATAATCACTTAATAATCAAACAAACAATGGACCATATTAGGGAAATATAGGATGATAAGAACTGCGTATGTAGGAAGTTACGATGTACAGTAAAATTTTTGAAAATTCATGTTGTTTCGACTAAGTTAAGACATTCCATTTTAAAACGATGCTCGTTGTTGACAATACCTTCGCTGTAACGTGAGTTTATGTATTAATTCAGATATATTACCTTGATTCTTAAATTTTACTGTACTTTTAATTGCGCCACGGATACGGGACCGAAGCACTAATATGTATTGTTATGTCTGGTCATCCATAGCGCTAGTTCTATGGTGTGACCCATGTATAGTTTTGCACTGTGTATAGTTTTGTACTATGTCGTCTTAAAACCCTAGGATGCTAGGTACCAAAGTCTGAACTAAAGTTTCAGCAAATCTTAAATCCTACAAATCGTAGGTAACTTATAGACTTTGAAAATTGTGCCATTATATTGTAAATAAAGATATTGAATAAATAAATAATAATGCAGTAGATAACAAATAATGAAATAAATGTAATGAAATATAATAAAAAATGTAAAACAAATACACACACACACACAAATTAGTTTATAAGTAAGAACTCAAGACATCACAGAACAAAGAAAAATGGACCTCAGACCACTCGGACGCCCAGAAAATCCACGACACATCGAGAAATTCAAAGTAAGTCAAATAATAATCAATAAAAAATATTAAATAACTAATAAATATTTTTTAAAACTAGGTAACATCATTCCAAAATGGAAAAACCACTCTAGAACCACTCCGGTACTTGGAAAATAAAGAATTAGAAAAAATCAGAATAAGTATGTAGCATAATAATTAATAAAATAATAAATAAATAACTAATATTTTTTTCCACAGCTGAACCTCACGGCCACTGAAAAAATATCCACATAAAACCACTGTAGAACCACTCCGGGACTTGGAAAATAAAGAATTAAAAAAAATCAGAATAAGTATGTAGCATAATAAATGAATAAAATAAATAAATAACTAATATTTTTTTCCACAGCTGAACCTCACGGGCACTGAAAAAATATCCACATAAAACCACTCTAGAACCACTCCAGGACTTGGAAAATAAAGAATTAGAAAAAATCAGAATAAGTATGTAGCATAATAATTAATAAAATAAATAAATAACTAATAATTTATTTATTTTACAGCCAGATATCTACAATTTTTTCCACAGCTGGAACATCACGGCCACTTAGGTGAGAAATTATCCACATAAATATATACTTATGTTTGTATTTAAATATAAACAAAAATTGCGTTTTATTTTAGCTTTTAAGTACCCATTGTAAACCTGAGCCAAATTTCGATGTAACGGCTCCTAATATAAAAAAAAATATAAAACCTATAGTTGATAAGTACACATTACAAATCACATTAGAGTAAGAGAAATAGTAAATAAAAATAATGGCACGGTTTTCTTATGTCTTGCGTGTACGGTTCGGGAAATATGCGCCCATTTTCGGTATAACTAGAAAGAACAAATACTAGATAAATAGGTATATGGTAATGAAAAATACTCCGTAAAAATAATTACTGCGCCACTCGTACGGTAAAAATAGGGAAGACGCTGTAAAGTAATGATAATAATAAATAAATTATTTACGTACATAATAATGAGCAATTTCAAAATGAATTAATACGGTAGTGGGAAAAGTTTTTCGGTTCAAAATATGTACGGTAAAAATAATAAAATAATTCTTCAAGTCCAAAAATTACAGCTTGTCCTCTTCATCAATCGAGAAAAAAATATCTCCTATCAGGTGTCAATCATATAAAATCTAAAGAATTAAATGATGTTTAACCATGTTTTGTTGAAATATTTAATATATATATTTTATTAGTTTTATAAAATAAAATAATTGTTTCACAAGTGAATAATATAGACAAATGTTAAACACTTTTTAAAATTTTTGTAACTGAATCATATTTTATATTTTTGTTAATTACACTAAAATAATTAAAGATAGGCAATGATCGTTTAAAATTTTAGTTCTACGTAAAATTCTCTATCAGAATTATAGTATATGGTATTAAAATAATTGTTACGGCTCTGGGGAATATTTAAACTTTAATTAGCGATACAAAAATTTATGTCTACTCTTTACATAATCTACACAATAATTACATATTTAACAAATAGTAATATATCTTTGCTCTTTAGATAATATTGTAAAACCTTTTTCTGGGTATACTGGTATGCAGTGGACCCATAATTTAAATAAATGAATACTTTAAATTATTTAGAAAAGATAACGAGTAATTACAAAGTTTCAATGGTAACTAATTGGGATAGAATTATAATTAATAAATAATGCAGTCTTTCTAATAGCTTGGGATAAATATTTATTTTCCTATTTATTAATTGTTCTATTAGTATATCTATTACTTTAATTTCATCCTCTGCATTTTTATAAAAGTTTAAAATGTAATCAGCAATAATTTGAAATAGTAATAAACTTATTAATAATTTTCTTAAAATTCAGGGCAGGACTCAGGCATTTAGGGGGGCTCCTAGGTTAAGTTAGTTTCCCCCCGTTTCGTTTGCTATTTATTTATATGTTCGTCTTTCTAAGTTGCCTGACATTCTGCCTTTTAAATTATTTTTTAATTGTTTTATAACAATTTCTTTACAATAATTATACTCTGGCGTGGTTGGATGTGTTAAAATAATTCAATTTTTTATTTGGATTAATCCATAATTAACAATGAATATTTGAGGATGAAATTAATCGGGATAGTATTAAATGGGGATTTTTACAATAAATTAATATAACATTAAACTAGTCAACTAAAGCTTAATAAATATAATTAACATGCCCTTAAATTGTGTATTTTTAATGAGTAACTTTGTTAATTTTTAATGTTTATTTTTTCCTGTTCATAATAATAATAATAATAGATAATCTATGAAGGATTTCAGGTGTTTGTTGTTTATTTATGAATTGGCCTCCTAAGATTTCTATTATTAATTAATGTATTTCATAATTAACTTAAATTAATAAAATGGATAGAGTTAAATCCAGGATAGGACTAGGGCAGCTTAGAGGGACTTTAATTTAAGATAGCTCCCCCTCCCGTTTCGTATTTTTATTTCTGTGTTCGTCTTTCTAACTGTCACATTTTGTCCAATTAATTAATCAATTAATAATTGAATATTAACCTCATGATTAAATCTTGAAAGTTTTGTTTTGTTTCTAAGAATATTACAAACAATAAAGGGCTATTAATTGTATTATTAAATTCAGAGTGGAGTAAACTAAACTAGTAACTAAAGGGATTTTAATTGCATTGCCAGTACAGAAAAAGGTATTTTCTAAATAATGAATTCATAAATAATTTTCCATATTTACCATTTATACAAAATAAAAATACCAATCTTTCACACACAGAAACAACAGGGGTAGTTATAAATTTTGTACGCTACATATCTTTTTGAATCTTTGTAAATACATTCTGCTCTGGAATTTTGTTAAATGGAAAAATTGTGCCTTTAATGAGCTATAAGAATGCGCTTTAAATAAAATAATACGAGCTTGGGATTTTTTTAAACTAGTACCTAGTTAATAAGCGGAACATTAAACATAAAAATTCTCTGTCAGAATTTCCATATACGATATATAAAAAAATAGATACGGCTCTGGGGAATTTTTAAACTAATGAGCGATACGAAAATTTATGTCTGCTCTTTACATAATGTACACAATAATGACATATTTAACAAACAGTAATATAATATTTTTGCTCTTTAGATTAAATTCTATAACCTTTTTCTGGGTGTATAGGTATGTAATCGACCCATAATTTAAATAAATGAATGCTTTAAATTATTTAGAAAAGATAACGAGTAATTTCAAATTTTCAGTGGCTACCTAATTGGGGTAGAATTATAATTAATAAATAATGCAGTCTTCCTAATAACTTGGGGTAAATATATAATTTTGTTCTTCATTAATTAATCTCTTCGACGTAGTTAATTGTGATTAATATTGAATTGCTATTAATTATAGACTTTAATTTCATTCTCTGCATTTTTATAAAAGTTTAAAATTTAATCAGCAATAATTTGAAAGAGTAATATAATTTTTTATTAATAATTTTCTTAAAGTTCAGGGCAGGACTCAGACCATTTAGGGGGGCTCCTAGGTTAAGTTAATTTTTCCCTCGTTTCGTTTGCTATTTATTTATATGTTCGTCTTTCTAAGTTGTCTGACATTCTGCTTTTTAAATTAATTTTTAATTATTTTATAATAGTTTATGCTCGGAGGGGATTGGATGTGTGAAAATAATTCTTTTTTTTTATTTGCATTCTTAATTGACAGTAAATATATGAGGATGAAATTAATTGCACTGAAGATTTTTATAATAATTAAAATTTGCTCTTTATTAATTGTACCATTAAGGGTGGTTACTTGGGATTAAATAGCTGTTAATATTTCTTGGGGATTTTAATAATGCTTAATTCAATTAACTTTTTGGATATTATTCATTTTTTAGATATTTCATTAAATTAAAGGTTAATAAATATAATTAACAAGCCCTTAAAATGTTTATTTTTTAATGAGTAACTTTGTGAATTATATCCACGTATCATTTTCTCTTTTAATATTATTAATAATAGATAATCTATCGAGGATTTCAGGTGTTTGTGATGTTTATTTATGTGTTGGCCTCCTAAGATGTCTATTATTAATTAACAATAATTTAAATAATTAATGTAAATTAATAATACGAGTAGAGTTAAAATCAGGACAGGACGTAGTAGCTTAGAGGGGCTTTTAGTTAAGATAGCTTCCCCCCCGTTTCGTTTTTTATTTTTTTGTGTTCGTCTTTCTAAGTCACCATCTTGTCCAATTAATTAATTAATGAATGAATAATAATCCCATGATAAATTAAATATTGAGAGTAATGTTTTATATTTTATATAAATTACAATTAACAATTAAGGGCTATTAATTATTTTATTAAACACAAAGTTAATAAAAATATCAGTAATTTAAATAGGACGACTGCAAGTGTATTAATTTAATTTTAACTATAATTATAGTTTATTAATTTTTTTTTTGGCATTTGTAAGGGGGAAATAATACTCTATTAACAGGTTCAGGGTTTAATAACTAAAGGGATTTTAATTGCATTACCAACACTGAAAAAAGGTATTTTCTATTTAATGAATTCATAATTAATTTTTCATATTTACCACTTATACACAAAAATAAAAACACCAATCTTTCACACACAGAAAAAAGGGGTAGTTATAAATTTGTACGCTACATATATCTTTTCACATAAGTAAATAATTATTGCTCTGGGAATTTTTAAATGGAAAATTCGGGCCTTCAATAATTTTTTAACATGACTGTTAATACGCACGATATTTGATAGGCAAAAGTTTGATTTTAAATGGGCGACGAAAAAAAAATGCATTTTTGTCGATTATCTTGAAAACTAAAGGGGATATCGAAAATATAATTAAGTATCACCTTTACTCTTCGATAAGTTGATTGATTTTATTTATAAGTATTTCCTCTATATGCACAGAAAAAATGTATTTTCTAATTGATGAATTCATAAATAATTTTACCATTTATACACAGTAAAAAAATACCAATCTTTCACATACAGAAAGAGCAGGGGTAGTTATAAATTTTGTACGCTACATATATCTTTTTGAATAAGTAAATACATTCTGCTCTGGAAATTTGTAAAAAAAAAAAATTGAGCCTTTAATGAGGTATAAGAATGCGCTTTAAATAAAATAATACGGGCCTGGAATTTTTTTAAACCAACAGTTAATAAGCGGAACATTTGAGTCTTATGTGAGCCATAACATACACTTTTAAATGAACGTTTAAAATTTGAGTTCTACATAAAATTCTCTATCAGAATTATAGTGCACGGTATTAATTTTTAAACTAATGAGCGATACAAAAAATATGTCTAGTTTTTACATAATGTACACAATAATTACATATTTAACAAACAGTAATATATCTTTGCTCTTTAGATGAAATTCTAAAACCTTTTCCTGGGTGTACAGGTACGCAATGGACCCATAATTTAAATAAATGAATAGTTTAAATTATTTAGAAAAGATAACGAGTAATTTCAAATTTTCAATGGCAACTAATTGGGGTAGAATTATAATTAATAAATATGCAGTCTCTGGGGTAAATATTTAATTTTCTTTTTATTAATTGATATATTAAACGTGGTTAATTGTGATTAATATTAATTGCAGCCTTTAATTTCATCCTCTGCATTTTTATAAAAGTTTAAAATGTAATCAACAGAAATACAACATATTATTAAATTATCAATAATAATTTTCTTAAAATTCAGGGCAGGACTCAGGCATTTAGGGTGGCTCCTAGGTTAAGTTTGCTTTCCCCTCGTTTCGTTTGCTATTTATTTATATGTTCGTCTTTCTAATTTGCCTGACATTTTGCCTTTTAAATTAATTTTTAATTATTTTACAATAATTTATGCTCGGAGGGGGTTGGATGTGTGAAAATAATTCAATTTTTTTATTATTTGAATTAATTCTTAATTGACAGTAAATATTTGAGGATGAATTTAAATCGAAGTTATTATAAAAATTTAATTAAAATTTGCTTGTACAATTAAGGGTGGTTATTTGGGATTAAATAGCTG
Source organism: Harpalus rufipes (assembly GCA_951394225.1). Lineage (NCBI taxonomy): Eukaryota > Metazoa > Arthropoda > Insecta > Coleoptera > Carabidae > Harpalus > Harpalus rufipes. Next base: position 184,784 of record OX596289.1, on the reverse strand, counting down.
TTAATATTTCTTGGGGATTTTAATAATTCTTAATTCAATTAACCTTTTGTATATTATTCATTTTTTAACTTATCCATTAAATTAAAGATTAGTATATATAATTAACAAGTCCTTAAATTTTTTTTGAATGATTAACTTTATGAATTACATTATCCACGAGTCATTTTCTTTTTTAATATTATTAATAATAGATAATCTATGGAGGATTTCAGGTGTTTGTGTTGTTTATTTATGTGTTGGCCTCCTAAGATGTCTATTATTAATAATAATATACATAATCATTGCAAATTAATAATATGGGTAGAGTTAAATTCAGGACAAGACTGAGTAGCTTAGTGGGGCTTTTAGTTAAGATAGATTCCCTCCGTTTCGTTTTTTATTTGTTTGTGTTCGCCTTTCTAACTCTCACCATCCTGTCCAAATAATTAATGAATGAATACTAATCTCATGATTAATTAAATATTCAGAGTAATGTTTTATATTTTATATAAATTACATTAATTAACAATTAAGGGCTATTAATTATTTTATTAAACACAAAGTTAATAAAAATATCAGTAATTTAAATTGGGATATATAGGACGACTGCAAGTTTATTAATTAAATTCTAATTTACTAATTTTCTTTTGGGATTTGTAAGGAGGGGTAAATAATATTTCATTAACAGGTTCAATGTGGAGTAAATTAGGGTTTAGTAACTAAAGGGATTTTAATTGTATTACCAACACTGAAAATAGGTTTTTCTATTTAATTAATTTATAAATTTTACATATTTACCACATACACAAAAATAAAAACACCAATCTTTCATACACAGAAAAAAAGGGGTAGTTATAAGTTTTGTACGCTACATATATCTTTTTACATAAGTAAATAATTACTGAACTGGGATTTTTTAAATGAAAAATTCGGGCCTTGAATGAGCTATAGTATGCGCTTTTAAATAAAATAATACGACATGGGATTTTTTTTAAGCTGACAGTTAATACGCACAATATTTGATAGGCAAAAGTTTGATACCACAAATGGGCAACGAAAAAAAATGCATTTTTCTCGATTATCTCGAAAACTAAAGGGGATATCGAAAATATAATTAAGTATCACCTTTACTCTTAGATAAGTTAATTGATTTTATTTAAAAGTATTTCCTCCCTATATGTACAGAAAAAAGGTATTTTCTAATTAATGAATTCATAAATAATTTTACATATTTACCATTTATACACAGTAAAAAAAATACCAATCGTTCACATACAGAAACAACAGAAGTAGTTATAAATTTTGTACGTAACATATATCTTTTTTAATAAGTAAATACATTCTGCTCTGGAAATTTGCTAAATGGAAAATTTGAGCCTTTAAATGAGCTATAAGAATGCGCTTTAAATAAAATAATACGGGCCTGGAATTTTTTTAAACCAACAATTAATAAGCGGAACATTTGAACCTTATGTGAGCCATAACATACACTTTTAAATGAACGTTTAAAATTTGAGTTCTACATTAAATTCTCTATCAGAATTATAGTGTACGGTATTATTTTTTTTTAATAAGAGACAAAAATTTATGTCACAAACAGTAATATAATATCTTTGCTTATCAGATTAAATTTTAAAACCTTTTCTGGGTGTACAGGTACGCAATGGACCCATAATTTAAATGAATAGTTAAATTATTTAGAAAAGATAACGAATAATTTGAAATTTTCAATGATAACTTATTTAATTCAGTCTCTGCGGTAAATATTATTTAATTCTGCTTTTTATTAATTGATCTATTAAAAAATGGTTAATTGTGATTAATATTAATTGCACCCTTTAATTTCATCCTCTGCGTTTTTGTAAAAATTTAGAATGTAGTCAACAATAATTTGAAAAAGTAATGCAACATATTATTAAATTATCAATAATAATTTTCTTAAAATTCAGGGCAGAACTCAGGCATTTAGGGGGGCTCCTAGGTTAAGTTAGCTTTCCCCTCGTTTCATTTTCTATTTATTTATATGTTTGTCTTTCTAAGTTGCCTGACATCCTGCCTTTTAAATTTATTTTTAATAATTACAATAATTTATGCTCGGAGGGGGTTGGATGTGTGAAAATATTTCAATTTTTTTATTATTTGAATTCTTAATTGACAGTAAATATTTGAGGATGAAATTAAAGTGAAGATTTTTATAACAATTTAATTAAAATTTGCACTTTATTAATTGTACAATTAGGGGTGGTTATTTGGGATTAAATAGCTGTTAATATTCCTTGGGGATTTTAATAATGCTTAATTCAATTAACCTCTTGTATATTATTCATTTTTTAACTAACCCATTAAATGAAAGATTAATAAATATAATTAACAAGTCCTTAATTTTTTTTTAATGATTAACTTTGTGAATTACATTATCCACGTATCATTTTCTTTTTTTAATATTATTAATAATAGATAATCTATTGAGGATTTCAGGTGTTTGTGTTGTTTATTTATGTGTTGGCCTCCTAAGATGTCTATTATTAATTAATAATAATTTACATAATTAATGTAAATTAATAATTTGAGTAGAGTTAAATTCAGAACAGGACTGAGTAGCTTAGTGGGGCTTTTAGTTATGATAGCTTCCCTTCGTTTCGTTTATTTTTAATTTCTTTGTGTTCGCCTGTCTAACTCTCACCATCCTGACCAATTAATTAATGAATGAATATTAATCTCATGATTAATTAAATATTCAGAGTAATGTTTTATATTTTACATAAGTACAAACAATTAAGGGCTATTAATTATTTTATTAAACACAAATAAAAAGATCAGTAATTTAAATTTGTAAATGTAGGACGACTGCAAGTTTATTAATTATAATTATAGTTTATTAATTTTCTTTTGAAATCGGTAAGGGAGTGAATATTACGTCATTAAATGGAGAAAATTAGGGTGTAACTGAAGGGTTTTTAATTGCATTACCAACACCTAAAAAGGGTATTTTCTATTTAATTAATTCATATATAATTTCGCACATTTACATCCTTATACACAGTAAAAATAACATCAACGTTTCATATACTGAAACAACAAGGGTATAATCAGGGCCGGATTTACATACAAGCAAAACAAGCTCGTGCTTGGGGCCCCCGGCCTAAGGGGGCCTCCAAGGCTGAGGCTGAACCTTTTTTTTGTAATGGAGAGCCCGTCTGTAACTTAATATTTTTTTCTTTCATTAACATTTAACAATAAATGTATTTATGGCAGTTAATTACTTTTGTTTCAATATTAATTTATTACATTATTAATTAATAATTATATAACTGTATAATGTATAACTGAATCGAGTTTTGTTCAAATTAATCTGGGGGCCCCACCTACGCGATCTGCTTGGGGGCCTCGCGGAACGTAAATCCGGCCCTGGGTATAATATTGAGAATTTGGGTCATCAATGTGCTATAGGATACGCTTTCAAATTAAAAAAGGGTTCTACACTGCATTTATACACATTTCGCATTCAATATTTCCATATTTTATTTTATATTCGAAAATATATTGAAAACCCCGCCAAATATCGTTTCCTTGCTTAGAAATTATTTAAAAATATTATCCATGCTAAATAAAACAAATTTCTTCAATCTGTTATCACAAGCAACAATTTATAAACAGAATATTTGCTTGTGCAAGTCTGCTACTTCCACAATTAAAAAAGAAAATAGTACTAAATCTCGCTGCTTCGCGTAGTAATTTTTGAACATATTAATTAATATATTTTCTACGCTAAAACAAGTAGATCTATATATTTCTATTTCAAACAACAAATTAACAAGTAACAATCTAAAAGTAGATTTTTGGTTTGTGCAAGTCTGCTAACCTTTACTGTTAACACGTACTGAGAAGCACAATTTTACAAGTTCACTAATATTTTATTTTATTGAATTTTACGCATAAAAATAATTAATTGACCATGATGGTGCTGCCACAAAGCGACAAAAAAAGTATTCATTTGCTATACATGATAAAAAACATATACCACCAATGTACATATTTCGTAATTTTGGGAATGAATGATTTAAAATAGAGCTATTTGGGAAATTTCTTCAATGGAAATTTAATGGGCGATACAAAAAAATTTCGCTACCCTCTTCAAATATATCTAATTTATTTATTAGATCAACATACCTTTTTTTCTGGGTGCAATGTTATGCAATAGACTGATCCTTGCATTTTGTAATTTAATGAGGAAATTGAATTAAAAATATATAATGGGATGTTAGGAAATTAGGTAAAAATAATAATTTAAAAACTATGTAGGCAGTCCTCATAACAATATTGGGTAAAATTATAATCTATTTTGATAATTAGTTGGCATATTAAGGGTGGTTAATTAGTGTTAAAGACCATTAAATACAGTCCTTAATTTCATCTTCTTCGCATTTTACTAATAGTATGAAATTTAATTAACAGCTTGAAAGACTAATATATTTTATTATTAATTAACATTAATATTTTTCTTAAAATTCAGAGCAGGACTCAGGCATTTAGGGGGGGCTCTTAAGTTAAGTTAGTTTTCCCCTCGTTTCGTTTGCTATTTATTTAAATAGTTTGCCTTTCTAAGTTGTCTGACCTTCTGCCTTTTGTATTAATATTTAATTACTTTATAACAATTTTTTTACAATAATTTATGGTTGGACGTCGTTGGATGGATGAAAATAATTAATTTTTTTGGTTTGAATTAATCTTTAATTAATATTAAATGTTTGAAGATGAAATTAATCGGTGTAGTTTATTAATTGGGTTTTTTTTTAATAATAATTCAATTAATCTTACATTAAACTAGATAACTGAGTTTAATAAAAATAATTAACAAGCCCTTAAATTATGTAATGATTAACTTTGTTAATTATTATTCACGTATCTTTCTACCTGTTAACACAAGTAATAATAGATAATCTATGGTGGATTTCAGGTGTTTATGTTGTTTATGTTTTGGCCTCCTAAGATGTCTATTATTAATATTAATAATTTACATAATTAAAGTAAATTAATAAAATAAGTAAAGTTAAAATCCGGACAGGACTGAGTAGCTTAGAGGGGCTTTTAGTTAAAATAGCTTCCCCTCGTTTCGTTTTTTATTTCTTTGTGTTCGCCTTTCTAACTCTCACCATCCTGTCCAATTAATTAATGAATATTAATGTCATGTTTAATTAAATCTTGGAGTATTGTTTTCTTCTCTATATGCATAAAAATAATTAAGGGTTATTAATTATTTTATGAAACACAAAGTTAATAAATAAATTTAATTGAAGTATTAGAGGACTATTATTTTTGCATTTGTAAGGGGATAAATTATATATTATTAACGATTTCAGAATGAAGTAAATTAGGGTTTAGTAACTAAAGGGTTTTTAATTGCATAACCAACACTGAAAAAGGTATTTTTACTCACACAGAAACAATAGGGGTAGTTATATATTTTATACGCTACATACATCGTTTTGATTAAGTAAATACACACTGCTCTCGAAATATCTTAAATGGAAAATTAGAGCCTTTAATGAGCTATAAGAATGCGCTTTAAATAAAATAATACGGACCTGAGAATTTTTTAAACCAGTAGTTAATAAGCGGAACATTAAGCCTTATGTGAGCCATAACATACACTATTAAATGAACGTTTAAAATTTGAGTTCTGCATAAAATTCTCTATCAGAATTACAGTATATGGTATTTAAAAAAAATAGTTACGGCTCTGGGGAATTTTTAAACTTTAATGAGCGATACATTTCATGTTTACTCAACATAATTTACACAATAATTACATATTTAACAAATAGTAATATAAAATCTTTGCTCTTCAGATTAAATTCTAAAACATTTTTCTGGGTATACAGGTACGCAATGGACCTATAATTTAAATAAATAAATAGTTTAAATTATTTAGAAAACAATGAGTAATTTCAAATTTTCAATAGTAACTAACTGGGGTAGACTTATAATTAATAAATAATGCAGTCTTTCTAATAACTTGGGGTAAATATTATATAATTTTGCTCTTTATTAATAAATCTATTGTACGTAGTTAATTGTGATTAATATTGAAATGCTACACAACAACAGATATAATTAACATGCCCTTAAATTGTGTATTTTTAATGAGTAATTGTTATTCATGTATGTTTCTTCCTAATAGTAATAGAGATAATCTATGGAGGATTTCAGGTGTTTATGTTGTTTATTTATGTGTTGGCCTCCTAAGATTTCTATTATTAATTAATATATTTCATAATTAACATAAATTAATAAAATTGATAGTTAAATCCAGGACAGGACTAGGGCAGCTTAGAGGGACTTTAAGTTAAGATAGCTCCCCTCCCGTTTCGTATTTTTATTTCTGTGTTCGTCTTTCTAACTCTCACATTTTGTCCAATTAATTAATTAAAATAATTAAATATTAATCTAATGATTATTTAAATCTTGAAAGTATTGTTTTGTTTCGTTTCTAAAATATAATTACAAACAATTAAAGGGTATTAATTGTATCATTAAATACAAAGTTAATAAGAATATGGGTAATTTAAATTGGCATATAGTAGGACTGCTCGTTTATTAATTAAATATGAATTATAATTATAGTTTATTAATTTTCTTTTGGCAGTTTGTAAGGGGGTAAATTAATTTTATTAACGAGTTCAGAGTGGAGTAAATGGGGGTTTAGTAACTAAAGGGATTTTAATTGCATTACCAGTACAGAAAAAGGTATTTTCTAGTTAATGAATTCATAAATAATTTTACATATTTACCACTTGTACACAGCACAAAAATACCAATCTTTCACACAAAGAAACAACAGGGATAATTATAAATTTTGTACACTATATATATCTTCTTGAATAAGTAAATACATTTTGCTCAAGAAATTTGTTAAATGGAAAATTTGAGCCGTAATGAGCTATAAGAATGCGCTTTAAATAAAATAATACGGGCCTGGGAATTTTTAAACTAGTAGTTAATAAGCAGAACATTGAGCCTTATGTGAGCCATAACATAAAATTCTCTATCAGAATTTTAGTGTACGGTATTAAATTTTAAACTTTAACGAGAGATACAAAAAATTATGTGTAGTCTTTACATAATGTACACTATGATTACATATATAACAAACAGTAATATAATAACTTTGCTCATCAGATTAAATTCTAAAACCTTTTTCTGGGTGTACAGGTACGCAATGGACCTATAATTTTAATAAATGAATAGTTTAATTTATTTAGAAAAGATAATGAGTAATTTCAAATTTTCTATGGTAACTAATTGGGGTAGAATTATAATTAATAAATAATGCAGTCTCAGGGGTAAATATTTAATTTTGCTCTTTATTAATTGATATATTAAACGTGATTAATTGTAATTAATATTAATTGCAGCCTTTAATTTCATCCTCTGCATTTTTATAAAAGTTTAAAATGTAATCAACAGTGATACAACATAGGTATTATTAGATTATCAATAATAATTTTCTTAAAATTCAGGGCAGGACACAGGCATTTAGGGGGACTTCTAGATTAAGTTAGCTTTCCCCTCGTTTTGTTTGCTATTTATCTATATGTTCGTCTTTCTAAGTTGCCTGACATTCTGCCTTTTAAATAATTTTATAACAATATCCTTACAATAATTTATGCTCTGAGGTGATTGGCTGTGTGAAAATAATTCACTTTTTTTATTTGAATTAATTCTTAATTAACAGTAAATATTTAAGGATGAAATAAGGGTGGTTAATTTTTATAATAATCAATTAACCTTTTGTATATTACTCATTTTTTAAATAATCCATTAAATTAAAGATTAATAAATATAATTAACAAGCCCTTAAAATGTTTATTTTTTTATTGAATAACTTTGTGAATTACGTGAACCACGTATCAATTTCTTTTAATAACAGATAATCTATGGAGGATTTCAGGTGTGTGTGTTGTTTATTTATGTGTTGGCCTCCTAAGATGTCTATTATTAATTAATAATAATTTACATAATGTAAATTAATAATATGAGTAGAGTTAAATTAAGGACAGGACTGAGTAGCTTAGTGGGGCTTTTAGTTAAGATAGTTTCCCCCCGTTTCGTTTTTTTCTTTAATTTATTTGTTTGTGTTCGCCTTTCTAACTCTCACCATCCTGTCCATTTAATTAATGAATGAATATTATTCTCATTAATTAAATATTCAGAATAATGTTTTATATTTTACATAAATACAAACATTTAAGGGCTATTAATTATTTTATTAAACACAAAGTTAATAAAAATATTGAAAATTTATAACATTTGTTTAAATAATTCAGGGGAACAGGGTATGTAATAACAATAAAACGTTGAAAATTTATATCTTGACGGCTATTATCGGCACAAAGTTATCCTGAAAAGGTTACGGACAAAATGAGTCATACGCAAAATGATTGTGACATTAATAAACAATAGAAAAAATATCATTTGTTTAAATAATTCAGGGGAACAGGGTATGTAATATCAATAAAACGTTGAAAATTTATATCTTGACGGCTATTATCGGCACAAAGTTATCCTGAAAAGGTTACGGACAAAATGAGTCATACGCAAAATGATTGTGACATTAATAAACAATAGAAAAAATATCATTTGTTTAAATAATTCAGGGGAACAGGGTATGTAATATCAATAAAACGTTGAAAATTTATATCGACGGCTTTATTATCGGCACAAAGTTATCCTGAAAAGGTTACAGACAAAATGAGTCATACGCAAAATGATTGTGACATTAATAAACAATAGAAAAAATATCATTTGTTTAAATAATTCAGGGGAACAGGGTATGTAATATCAATAAAACTTTGAAAATTTATATCTTGACGGCTATTATCGGCACAAAGTTATCCTGAAAAGGTTACGGACAAAATGAGTCATACGCAAAATGATTGTGACATTAATAAACAATAGAAAAAATATCATTTGTTTAAATAATTCAGGGGAACAGGGTATGTAATATCAATAAAACGTTGAAAACTTATATCGACGGCTATATTATCGGCACAAAGTTATCCTGAAAAGGTTACGGACAAAATGAGTCATAGGCAAAATGATTGTGACATTAATAAACAATAGAAAAAATATCATTTGTTTAAATAATTCAGGGGAACAGGGTATGTAATAACAATAAAACGTTGAAAATTTATATCGACGGCTATTATCGGCACAAAGTTATCCTGAAAAGTTACGGACAAAATGAGTCATACGCAAAATGATTGTGACATTAATAAACAATAGAAAAAATATCATTTGTTTAAATAATTCAGGGGAACAGGGTATGTAATAACAATAAAACGTTGAAAATTTATATCTTGACGGCTATTATCGGCACAAAGTTATCCTGAAAAGGTTACGGACAAAATGAGTCATACGCAAAATGATTGTGACATTAATAAACAATAGAAAAAATATCATTTGTTTAAATAATTCAGGGGAACAGGGTATGTAATAACAATAAAACGTTGAAAATTTATATCTTGACGGCTATTATCGGCACAAAGTTATCCTGAAAAGGTTACGGACAAAATGAGTCATAGGCAAAATGATTGTGACATTAATAAACAATAGGAAAAATATCATTTGTTTAAATAATTCAGGGGAACAGGGTATGTAATATCAATAAAACGTTGAAAATTTATTTCTTGACGGCTATTATCGGCACAAAGTTATCCTGAAAAGGTTACGGACAAAATGAGTCATATGCAAAATGATTGTGACATTAATAAACAATAGGAAAAATATCATTTGTTTAAATAATTCAGGGGAACAGGGTATGTAATATCAATAAAACGTTGAAAATTTATATCTTGACGGCTATTATCGGCACAAAGTTATCCTGAAAAGGTTACGGACAAAATAAGTCATATGCAAAATGATTGTGACATTAATAAACAATAGAAAAAATATCATTTGTTTAAATAATTCAGGGGAACAGGGTATGTAATAACAATAAAACGTTGAAAATTTATTTCTTGACGGCTATTATCGGCACAAAGTTATCCTGAAAAGGTTACGGACAAAATGAGTCATAGGCAAAATGATTGTGACATTAATAAACAATAGACAAAATATCATTTGTTTAAATAATTCAGGGGAACAGGGTATGTAATAACAATAAAACGTTGAAAATTTATTTCTTGACGGCTATTATCGGCACAAAGTTATCCTGAAAAGGTTACGGACAAAATGAGTCATAGGCAAAATGATTTTGACATTAATAAACAATAGGAAAAATATCATTTGTTTAAATAATTCAGGGGAACAGGGTATGTAATATCAATAAAACGTTGAAAATTTATATCTTGACGGCTATTATCGGCACAAAGTTATCCTGAAAAGGTTACGGACAAAATGAGTCATAGGCAAAATGATTGTGACATTAATAAACAATAGGAAAAATATCATTTGTTTAAATAATTCAGGGGAACAGGGTATGTAATAACAATAAAACGTTGAAAATTTATATCTTGACGGCTATTATCGGCACAAAGTTATCCTGAAAAGGTTACGGACAAAATGAGTCATAGGCAAAATGATTGTGACATTAATAAACAATAGGAAAAATATCATTTGTTTAAATAATTCAGGGGAACAGGGTATGTAATATCAATAAAACGTTGAAAATTTATATCTTGACGGCTATTATCGGCACAAAGTTATCCTGAAAAGGTTACGGACAAAATAAGTCATAGGCAAAATGATTGTGACATTAATAAACAATAGACAAAATATCATTTGTTTAAATAATTCAGGGGAACAGGGTATGTAATAACAATAAAACGTTGAAAATTTATATCTTGACGGCTATTATCGGCACAAAGTTATCCTGAAAAGGTTACGGACAAAATGAGTCATAGGCAAAATGATTGTGACATTAATAAACAATAGGAAAAATATCATTTGTTTAAATAATTCAGGGGAACAGGGTATGTAATAACAATAAAACGTTGAAAATTTATATCTTGACGGCTATTATCGGCACAAAGTTATCCTGAAAAGGTTACGGACAAAATGAGTCATAGGCAAAATGATTGTGACATTAATAAACAATAGGAAAAATATCATTTGTTTAAATAATTCAGGGGAACAGGGTATGTAATATCAATAAAACGTTGAAAATTTATATCTTGACGGCTATTATCGGCACAAAGTTATCCTGAAAAGGTTACGGACAAAATAAGTCATATGCAAAATGATTGTGACATTAATAAACAATAGAAAAAATATCATTTGTTTAAATAATTCAGGGGAACAGGGTATGTAATAACAATAAAACGTTGAAAATTTATATCTTGACGGCTATTATCGGCACAAAGTTATCCTGAAAAGGTTACGGACAAAATGAGTCATACGCAAAATGATTTTGACATTAATAAACAATAGAAAAAATATCATTTGTTTAAATAATTCAGGGGAACAGGGTATGTAATATCAATAAAACGTTGAAAATTTATATCTTGACGGCTATTATCGGCACAAAGTTATCCTGAAAAGGTTACGGACAAAATGAGTCATACGCAAAATGATTGTGACATTAATAAACAATAGAAAAAATATCATTTGTTTAAATAATTCAGGGGAACAGGGTATGTAATATCAATAAAACGTTGAAAATTTATATCGACGGCTTTATTATCGGCACAAAGTTATCCTGAAAAGGTTACAGACAAAATGAGTCATACGCAAAATGATTGTGACATTAATAAACAATAGAAAAAATATCATTTGTTTAAATAATTCAGGGGAACAGGGTATGTAATATCAATAAAACGTTGAAAATTTATATCGACGGCTTTATTATCGGCACAAAGTTATCCTGAAAAGGTTACGGACAAAATGAGTCATACGCAAAATGATTGTGACATTAATAAACAATAGAAAAAATATCATTTGTTTAAATAATTCAGGGGAACAGGGTATGTAATAACAATAAAACGTTGAAAATTTATATCTTGACGGCTATTATCGGCACAAAGTTATCCTGAAAAGTTACGGACAAAATGAGTCATACGCAAAATGATTGTGACATTAATAAACAATAGGAAAAATATCATTTGTTTAAATAATTCATGGGAACAGGGTATGTAATATCAATAAAACGTTGAAAACTTATATCGACGGCTATATTATCGGCACAAAGTTATCCTGAAAAGGTTACGGACAAAATGAGTCATACGCAAAATGATTGTGACATTAATAAACAATAGAAAAAATATCATTTGTTTAAATAATTCAGGGGAACAGGGTATGTAATATCAATAAAACGTTGAAAATTTATATCGACGGCTTTATTATCGGCACAAAGTTATCCTGAAAAGGTTACGGACAAAATGAGTCATACGCAAAATGATTGTGACATTAATAAACAATAGAAAAAATATCATTTGTTTAAATAATTCAGGGGAACAGGGTATGTAATATCAATAAAACGTTGAAAATTTATATCGACGGCTATATTATCGGCACAAAGTTATCCTGAAAAGGTTACGGACAAAATGAGTCATACGCAAAATGATTGTGACATTAATAAACAATAGGAAAAATATCATTTGTTTAAATAATTCAGGGGAACAGGGTATGTAATAACAATAAAACGTTGAAAACTTATATCGACGGCTATATTATCGGCACAAAGTTATCCTGAAAAGGTTACGGACAAAATGAGTCATACGCAAAATGATTGTGACATTAATAAACAATAGAAAAAATATCATTTGTTTAAATAATTCAGGGGAACAGGGTATGTAATATCAATAAAACGTTGAAAACTTATATCGACGGCTATATTATCGGCACAAAGTTATCCTGAAAAGGTTACGGACAAAATGAGTCATACGCAAAATGATTGTGACAATAATAAACAATAGGAAAAATATCATTTGTTTAAATAATTCAGGGGAACAGGGTATGTAATATCAATAAAACGTTGAAAATTTATATCGACGGCTATATTATCGGCACAAAGTTATCCTGAAAAGGTTACGGACAAAATGAGTCATACGCAAAATGATTGTGACATTAATAAACAATAGGAAAAATATCATTTGTTTAAATAATTCAGGGGAACAGGGTATGTAATATCAATAAAACGTTGAAAACTTATATCGACGGCTATATTATCGGCACAAAGTTATCCTGAAAAGGTTACGGACAAAATGAGTCATACGCAAAATGATTGTGACATTAATAAACAATAGGAAAAATATCATTTGTTTAAATAATTCAGGGGAACAGGGTATGTAATATCAATAAAACTTTGAAAACTTATATTGACGGCTATATTATCGGCACAAAGTTATCCTGAAAAGGTTACGGACAAAATGAGTCATACGCAAAATGATTGTGACATTAATAAACAATAGAAAAAATATCATTTGTTTAAATAATTCAGGGGAACAGGGTATGTAATAACAATAAAACGTTGAAAATTTATATCTTGACGGCTATTATCGGCACAAAGTTATCCTGAAAAGGTTACGGACAAAATGAGTCATACGCAAAATGATTGTGACATTAATAAACAATAGAAAAAATATCATTTGTTTAAATAATTCAGGGGAACAGGGTATGTAATAACAATAAAACGTTGAAAATTTATATCTTGACGGCTATTATCGGCACAAAGTTATCCTGAAAAGGTTACGGACAAAATGAGTCATACGCAAAATGATTGTGACATTAATAAACAATAGAAAAAATATCATTTGTTTAAATAATTCAGGGGAACAGGGTATGTAATAACAATAAAACGTTGAAAATTTATTTCTTGACGGCTATTATCGGCACAAAGTTATCCTGAAAAGGTTACGGACAAAATGAGTCATAGGCAAAATGATTGTGACATTAATAAACAATAGAAAAAATATCATTTGTTTAAATATTTCAGGGGAACAGGGTATGTAATAACAATAAAACGTTGAAAATTTATATCTTGACGGCTATTATCGGCACAAAGTTATCCTGAAAAGGTTACGGACAAAATGAGTTATACGCAAAATGATTGTGACATTAATAAACAATAGAAAAAATATCATGTGTTTAAATAATTTAGGGGAACAGGGTATGTAATATCAATAAAACGTTGAAAATTTATATCGACGGCTTTATTATCGGCACAAAGTTATCCTGAAAAGGTTACGGACAAAATGAGTCATACGCAAAATGATTGTGACATTAATAAACAATAGGAAAAATATCATTTGTTTAAATAATTCAGGGGAACAGGGTATGTAATATCAATAAAACGTTGAAAATATATTTCTTGACGGCTATTATCGGCACAAAGTTATCCTGAAAAGGTTACGGACAAAATGAGTCATACGCAAAATGATTGTTACATTAATAAACAATAGAAAAAATAACATTTGTTTAAATAATTCAGGGGAACAGGGTATGTAATATCAATAAAACTTTGAAAATTTATATCTTGACGGCTATTATCGGCACAAAGTTATCCTGAAAAGGTTACGGACAAAATGAGTCATACGCAAAATGATTGTGACATTAATAAACAATAGAAAAAATATCATTTGTTTAAATAATTCAGGGGAACAGGGTATGTAATATCAATAAAACGTTGAAAACTTATATCGACGGCTATATAATCGGCATAAAGTTATCCTGAAAAGGTTACGGACAAAATGAGTCATACGCAAAATGATTGTGACATTAATAAACAATAGAAAAAATATCATTTGTTTAAATAATTCAGGGGAACAGGGTATGTAATAACAATAAAACGTTGAAAATTTATATCGACGGCTATTATCGGCACAAAGTTATCCAGAAAAGGTTACGGACAAAATGAGTCATACGCAAAATGATTGTGACATTAATAAACAATAGAAAAAATATCATTTGTTTAAATAATTCAGGGGAACAGGGTATATAATATCAATAAAACGTTGAAAATTTATATCTTGACGGCTATTATCGGCACAAAGTTATCCTGAAAAGGTTACGGACAAAATGAGTCATACGCAAAATGATTGTGACATTAATAAACAATAGAAAAAATATCATTTGTTTAAATAATTCAGGGGAACAGGGTATGTAATAACAATAAAACGTTGAAAATTTATATCTTGACGGCTATTATCGGCACAAAGTTATCCTGAAAAGTTACGGACAAAATAAGTCATATGCAAAATGATTGTGACATTAATAAACAATAGAAAAAATATCATTTGTTTAAATAATTCAGGGGAACAGGGTATGTAATAACAATAAAACGTTGAAAATTTATATCTTGACGGCTATTATCGGCACAAAGTTATCCTGAAAAGGTTACGGACAAAATGAGTCATACGCAAAATGATTGTGACATTAATAAACAATAGAAAAAATATCATTTGTTTAAATAATTCAGGGGAACAGGGTATGTAATATCAATAAAACGTTGAAAATTTATATCGACGGCTTTATTATCGGCACAAAGTTATCCTGAAAAGGTTACAGACAAAATGAGTCATACGCAAAATGATTGTGACATTAATAAACAATAGAAAAAATATCATTTGTTTAAATAATTCAGGGGAACAGGGTATGTAATATCAATAAAACGTTGAAAATTTATATCGACGGCTTTATTATCGGCACAAAGTTATCCTGAAAAGGTTACGGACAAAATGAGTCATACGCAAAATGATTGTGACATTAATAAACAATAGAAAAAATATCATTTGTTTAAATAATTCAGGGGAACAGGGTATGTAATAACAATAAAACGTTGAAAATTTATATCTTGACGGCTATTATCGGCACAAAGTTATCCTGAAAAGTTACGGACAAAATGAGTCATACGCAAAATGATTGTGACATTAATAAACAATAGGAAAAATATCATTTGTTTAAATAATTCATGGGAACAGGGTATGTAATATCAATAAAACGTTGAAAACTTATATCGACGGCTATATTATCGGCACAAAGTTATCCTGAAAAGGTTACGGACAAAATGAATCATACGCAAAATGATTGTGACATTAATAAACAATAGGAAAAATATCATTTGTTTAAATAATTCAGGGGAACAGGGTATGTAATATCAATAAAACGTTGAAAACATATCGACGGCTATATTATCGGCACAAAGTTATCCTGAAAAGGTTACGGACAAAATGAGTCATACGCAAAATGATTGTGACATTAATAAACAATAGAAAAAATATCATTTGTTTAAATAATTCAGGGGAACAGGGTATGTAATAACAATAAAACGTTGAAAATTTATATCTTGACGGCTATTATCGGCACAAAGTTATCCTGAAAAGGTTACGGACAAAATGAGTCATACGCAAAATGATTGTGACATTAATAAACAATAGAAAAAATATCATTTGTTTAAATAATTCAGGGGAACAGGGTATGTAATAACAATAAAACGTTGAAAATTTATTTCTTGACGGCTATTATCGGCACAAAGTTATCCTGAAAAGGTTACGGACAAAATGAGTCATAGGCAAAATGATTGTGACATTAATAAACAATAGAAAAAATATCATTTGTTTAAATATTTCAGGGGAACAGGGTATGTAATAACAATAAAACGTTGAAAATTTATATCTTGACGGCTATTATCGGCACAAAGTTATCCTGAAAAGGTTACGGACAAAATGAGTTATACGCAAAATGATTGTGACATTAATAAACAATAGAAAAAATATCATGTGTTTAAATAATTTAGGGGAACAGGGTATGTAATATCAATAAAACGTTGAAAATTTATATCGACGGCTTTATTATCGGCACAAAGTTATCCTGAAAAGGTTACGGACAAAATGAGTCATACGCAAAATGATTGTGACATTAATAAACAATAGGAAAAATATCATTTGTTTAAATAATTCAGGGGAACAGGGTATGTAATATCAATAAAACGTTGAAAATATATTTCTTGACGGCTATTATCGGCACAAAGTTATCCTGAAAAGGTTACGGACAAAATGAGTCATACGCAAAATGATTGTTACATTAATAAACAATAGAAAAAATATCATTTGTTTAAATAATTCAGGGGAACAGGGTATGTAATATCAATAAAACTTTGAAAATTTATATCTTGACGGCTATTATCGGCACAAAGTTATCCTGAAAAGGTTACGGACAAAATGAGTCATACGCAAAATGATTGTGACATTAATAAACAATAGAAAAAATATCATTTGTTTAAATAATTCAGGGGAACAGGGTATGTAATATCAATAAAACGTTGAAAACTTATATCGACGGCTATATTATCGGCATAAAGTTATCCTGAAAAGGTTACGGACAAAATGAGTCATACGCAAAATGATTGTGACATTAATAAACAATAGAAAAAATATCATTTGTTTAAATAATTCAGGGGAACAGGGTATGTAATAACAATAAAACGTTGAAAATTTATATCGACGGCTATTATCGGCACAAAGTTATCCAGAAAAGGTTACGGACAAAATGAGTCATACGCAAAATGATTGTGACATTAATAAACAATAGAAAAAATATCATTTGTTTAAATAATTCAGGGGAACAGGGTATATAATATCAATAAAACGTTGAAAATTTATATCTTGACGGCTATTATCGGCACAAAGTTATCCTGAAAAGGTTACGGACAAAATGAGTCATACGCAAAATGATTGTGACATTAATAAACAATAGAAAAAATATCATTTGTTTAAATAATTCAGGGGAACAGGGTATGTAATAACAATAAAACGTTGAAAATTTATATCTTGACGGCTATTATCGGCACAAAGTTATCCTGAAAAGTTACGGACAAAATAAGTCATATGCAAAATGATTGTGACATTAATAAACAATAGAAAAAATATCATTTGTTTAAATAATTCAGGGGAACAGGGTATGTAATAACAATAAAACTTTGAAAATTTATATCTTGACGGCTATTATCGGCACAAAGTTATCCTGAAAAGGTTACGGACAAAATGAGTCATACGCAAAATGATTGTGACATTAATAAACAATAGAAAAAATATCATTTGTTTAAATAATTCAGGGGAACAGGGTATGTAATAACAATAAAACGTTGAAAATTTATATCTTGACGGCTATTATCGGCACAAAGTTATCCTGAAAAGGTTACGGACAAAATGAGTCATACGCAAAATGATTGTTACATTAATAAACATTAGAAAAAATATCATTTGTTTAAATAATTCAGGGGAACAGGGTATGTAATATCAATAAAACGTTGAAAACTTATATCGACGGCTATATTATCGGCACAAAGTTATCCTGAAAAGGTTACGGACAAAATGAGTCATACGCAAAATGATTGTGACATTAATAAACAATAGGATAAATATCATTTGTTTAAATAATTCAGGGGAACAGGGTATGTAATATCAATAAAACGTTGAAAACTTATATCGACGGCTATATTATCGGCACAAAGTTATCCTGAAAAGGTTACGGACAAAATGAGTCATACGCAAAATGATTGTGACATTAATAAACAATAGGAAAAATATCATTTGTTTAAATAATTCAGGGGAACAGGGTATGTAATATCAATAAAACGTTGAAAACTTATATCGACGGCTATATTATCGGCACAAAGTTATCCTGAAAAGTTACGGACAAAATGAGTCATACGCAAAATGATTGTGACATTAATAAACAATAGGAAAAATATCATTTGTTTAAATAATTCAGGGGAACAGGGTATGTAATATCAATAAAACGTTGAAAATTTATTTCTTGACGGCTATTATCGGCACAAAGTTATCCTGAAAAGGTTACGGACAAAATGAGTCATACGCAAAATGATTGTGACATTAATAAACAATAGAAAAAATATCATTTGTTTAAATAATTCAGGGGAACAGGGTATGTAATATCAATAAAACGTTGAAAACTTATATCGACGGCTATATTATCGGCACAAAGTTATCCTGAAAAGGTTACGGACAAAATGAGTCATAGGCAAAATGATTGTGACATTAATAAACAATAGAAAAAATATCATTTGTTTAAATAATTCAGGGGAACAGGGTATGTAATAACAATAAAACGTTGAAAATTTATATCGACGGCTATTATCGGCACAAAGTTATCCTGAAAAGGTTACGGACAAAATGAGTCATACGCAAAATGATTGTGACATTAATAAACAATAGAAAAAATATCATTTGTTTAAATAATTCAGGGGAACAGGGTATGTAATAACAATAAAACGTTGAAAATTTATATCTTGACGGCTATTATCGGCACAAAGTTATCCTGAAAAGGTTACGGACAAAATGAGTCATACGCAAAATGATTGTGACATTAATAAACAATAGAAAAAATATCATTTGTTTAAATAATTCAGGGGAACAGGGTATGTAATAACAATAAAACGTTGAAAATTTATATCTTGACGGCTATTATCGGCACAAAGTTATCCTGAAAAGGTTACGGACAAAATGAGTCATAGGCAAAATGATTGTGACATTAATAAACAATAGGAAAAATATCATTTGTTTAAATAATTCAGGGGAACAGGGTATGTAATATCAATAAAACGTTGAAAATTTATTTCTTGACGGCTATTATCGGCACAAAGTTATCCTGAAAAGGTTACGGACAAAATGAGTCATATGCAAAATGATTGTGACATTAATAAACAATAGGAAAAATATCATTTGTTTAAATAATTCAGGGGAACAGGGTATGTAATATCAATAAAACGTTGAAAATTTATATCTTGACGGCTATTATCGGCACAAAGTTATCCTGAAAAGGTTACGGACAAAATAAGTCATATGCAAAATGATTGTGACATTAATAAACAATAGAAAAAATATCATTTGTTTAAATAATTCAGGGGAACAGGGTATGTAATAACAATAAAACGTTGAAAATTTATTTCTTGACGGCTATTATCGGCACAAAGTTATCCTGAAAAGGTTACGGACAAAATGAGTCATAGGCAAAATGATTGTGACATTAATAAACAATAGACAAAATATCATTTGTTTAAATAATTCAGGGGAACAGGGTATGTAATAACAATAAAACGTTGAAAATTTATTTCTTGACGGCTATTATCGGCACAAAGTTATCCTGAAAAGGTTACGGACAAAATGAGTCATAGGCAAAATGATTTTGACATTAATAAACAATAGGAAAAATATCATTTGTTTAAATAATTCAGGGGAACAGGGTATGTAATATCAATAAAACGTTGAAAATTTATATCTTGACGGCTATTATCGGCACAAAGTTATCCTGAAAAGGTTACGGACAAAATGAGTCATAGGCAAAATGATTGTGACATTAATAAACAATAGGAAAAATATCATTTGTTTAAATAATTCAGGGGAACAGGGTATGTAATAACAATAAAACGTTGAAAATTTATATCTTGACGGCTATTATCGGCACAAAGTTATCCTGAAAAGGTTACGGACAAAATGAGTCATAGGCAAAATGATTGTGACATTAATAAACAATAGGAAAAATATCATTTGTTTAAATAATTCAGGGGAACAGGGTATGTAATATCAATAAAACGTTGAAAATTTATATCTTGACGGCTATTATCGGCACAAAGTTATCCTGAAAAGGTTACGGACAAAATAAGTCATAGGCAAAATGATTGTGACATTAATAAACAATAGACAAAATATCATTTGTTTAAATAATTCAGGGGAACAGGGTATGTAATAACAATAAAACGTTGAAAATTTATATCTTGACGGCTATTATCGGCACAAAGTTATCCTGAAAAGGTTACGGACAAAATGAGTCATAGGCAAAATGATTGTGACATTAATAAACAATAGGAAAAATATCATTTGTTTAAATAATTCAGGGGAACAGGGTATGTAATAACAATAAAACGTTGAAAATTTATATCTTGACGGCTATTATCGGCACAAAGTTATCCTGAAAAGGTTACGGACAAAATGAGTCATAGGCAAAATGATTGTGACATTAATAAACAATAGGAAAAATATCATTTGTTTAAATAATTCAGGGGAACAGGGTATGTAATATCAATAAAACGTTGAAAATTTATATCTTGACGGCTATTATCGGCACAAAGTTATCCTGAAAAGGTTACGGACAAAATAAGTCATATGCAAAATGATTGTGACATTAATAAACAATAGAAAAAATATCATTTGTTTAAATAATTCAGGGGAACAGGGTATGTAATAACAATAAAACGTTGAAAATTTATATCTTGACGGCTATTATCGGCACAAAGTTATCCTGAAAAGGTTACGGACAAAATGAGTCATACGCAAAATGATTTTGACATTAATAAACAATAGAAAAAATATCATTTGTTTAAATAATTCAGGGGAACAGGGTATGTAATATCAATAAAACGTTGAAAATTTATATCTTGACGGCTATTATCGGCACAAAGTTATCCTGAAAAGGTTACGGACAAAATGAGTCATACGCAAAATGATTGTGACATTAATAAACAATAGAAAAAATATCATTTGTTTAAATAATTCAGGGGAACAGGGTATGTAATATCAATAAAACGTTGAAAATTTATATCGACGGCTTTATTATCGGCACAAAGTTATCCTGAAAAGGTTACAGACAAAATGAGTCATACGCAAAATGATTGTGACATTAATAAACAATAGAAAAAATATCATTTGTTTAAATAATTCAGGGGAACAGGGTATGTAATATCAATAAAACGTTGAAAATTTATATCGACGGCTTTATTATCGGCACAAAGTTATCCTGAAAAGGTTACGGACAAAATGAGTCATACGCAAAATGATTGTGACATTAATAAACAATAGAAAAAATATCATTTGTTTAAATAATTCAGGGGAACAGGGTATGTAATAACAATAAAACGTTGAAAATTTATATCTTGACGGCTATTATCGGCACAAAGTTATCCTGAAAAGTTACGGACAAAATGAGTCATACGCAAAATGATTGTGACATTAATAAACAATAGGAAAAATATCATTTGTTTAAATAATTCATGGGAACAGGGTATGTAATATCAATAAAACGTTGAAAACTTATATCGACGGCTATATTATCGGCACAAAGTTATCCTGAAAAGGTTACGGACAAAATGAGTCATACGCAAAATGATTGTGACATTAATAAACAATAGAAAAAATATCATTTGTTTAAATAATTCAGGGGAACAGGGTATGTAATATCAATAAAACGTTGAAAATTTATATCGACGGCTTTATTATCGGCACAAAGTTATCCTGAAAAGGTTACGGACAAAATGAGTCATACGCAAAATGATTGTGACATTAATAAACAATAGAAAAAATATCATTTGTTTAAATAATTCAGGGGAACAGGGTATGTAATATCAATAAAACGTTGAAAATTTATATCGACGGCTATATTATCGGCACAAAGTTATCCTGAAAAGGTTACGGACAAAATGAGTCATACGCAAAATGATTGTGACATTAATAAACAATAGGAAAAATATCATTTGTTTAAATAATTCAGGGGAACAGGGTATGTAATAACAATAAAACGTTGAAAACTTATATCGACGGCTATATTATCGGCACAAAGTTATCCTGAAAAGGTTACGGACAAAATGAGTCATACGCAAAATGATTGTGACATTAATAAACAATAGAAAAAATATCATTTGTTTAAATAATTCAGGGGAACAGGGTATGTAATATCAATAAAACGTTGAAAACTTATATCGACGGCTATATTATCGGCACAAAGTTATCCTGAAAAGGTTACGGACAAAATGAGTCATACGCAAAATGATTGTGACAATAATAAACAATAGGAAAAATATCATTTGTTTAAATAATTCAGGGGAACAGGGTATGTAATATCAATAAAACGTTGAAAATTTATATCGACGGCTATATTATCGGCACAAAGTTATCCTGAAAAGGTTACGGACAAAATGAGTCATACGCAAAATGATTGTGACATTAATAAACAATAGGAAAAATATCATTTGTTTAAATAATTCAGGGGAACAGGGTATGTAATATCAATAAAACGTTGAAAACTTATATCGACGGCTATATTATCGGCACAAAGTTATCCTGAAAAGGTTACGGACAAAATGAGTCATACGCAAAATGATTGTGACATTAATAAACAATAGGAAAAATATCATTTGTTTAAATAATTCAGGGGAACAGGGTATGTAATATCAATAAAACTTTGAAAACTTATATTGACGGCTATATTATCGGCACAAAGTTATCCTGAAAAGGTTACGGACAAAATGAGTCATACGCAAAATGATTGTGACATTAATAAACAATAGAAAAAATATCATTTGTTTAAATAATTCAGGGGAACAGGGTATGTAATAACAATAAAACGTTGAAAATTTATATCTTGACGGCTATTATCGGCACAAAGTTATCCTGAAAAGGTTACGGACAAAATGAGTCATACGCAAAATGATTGTGACATTAATAAACAATAGAAAAAATATCATTTGTTTAAATAATTCAGGGGAACAGGGTATGTAATAACAATAAAACGTTGAAAATTTATATCTTGACGGCTATTATCGGCACAAAGTTATCCTGAAAAGGTTACGGACAAAATGAGTCATACGCAAAATGATTGTGACATTAATAAACAATAGAAAAAATATCATTTGTTTAAATAATTCAGGGGAACAGGGTATGTAATAACAATAAAACGTTGAAAATTTATTTCTTGACGGCTATTATCGGCACAAAGTTATCCTGAAAAGGTTACGGACAAAATGAGTCATAGGCAAAATGATTGTGACATTAATAAACAATAGAAAAAATATCATTTGTTTAAATATTTCAGGGGAACAGGGTATGTAATAACAATAAAACGTTGAAAATTTATATCTTGACGGCTATTATCGGCACAAAGTTATCCTGAAAAGGTTACGGACAAAATGAGTTATACGCAAAATGATTGTGACATTAATAAACAATAGAAAAAATATCAT
The DNA here is from genome assembly GCA_951394225.1 of Harpalus rufipes. Lineage (NCBI taxonomy): Eukaryota > Metazoa > Arthropoda > Insecta > Coleoptera > Carabidae > Harpalus > Harpalus rufipes. Next base: position 160,837 of record OX596289.1, on the reverse strand, counting down.
GTGTTTAAATAATTTAGGGGAACAGGGTATGTAATATCAATAAAACGTTGAAAATTTATATCGACGGCTTTATTATCGGCACAAAGTTATCCTGAAAAGGTTACGGACAAAATGAGTCATACGCAAAATGATTGTGACATTAATAAACAATAGGAAAAATATCATTTGTTTAAATAATTCAGGGGAACAGGGTATGTAATATCAATAAAACGTTGAAAATATATTTCTTGACGGCTATTATCGGCACAAAGTTATCCTGAAAAGGTTACGGACAAAATGAGTCATACGCAAAATGATTGTTACATTAATAAACAATAGAAAAAATATCATTTGTTTAAATAATTCAGGGGAACAGGGTATGTAATATCAATAAAACTTTGAAAATTTATATCTTGACGGCTATTATCGGCACAAAGTTATCCTGAAAAGGTTACGGACAAAATGAGTCATACGCAAAATGATTGTGACATTAATAAACAATAGAAAAAATATCATTTGTTTAAATAATTCAGGGGAACAGGGTATGTAATATCAATAAAACGTTGAAAACTTATATCGACGGCTATATAATCGGCATAAAGTTATCCTGAAAAGGTTACGGACAAAATGAGTCATACGCAAAATGATTGTGACATTAATAAACAATAGAAAAAATATCATTTGTTTAAATAATTCAGGGGAACAGGGTATGTAATAACAATAAAACGTTGAAAATTTATATCGACGGCTATTATCGGCACAAAGTTATCCAGAAAAGGTTACGGACAAAATGAGTCATACGCAAAATGATTGTGACATTAATAAACAATAGAAAAAATATCATTTGTTTAAATAATTCAGGGGAACAGGGTATATAATATCAATAAAACGTTGAAAATTTATATCTTGACGGCTATTATCGGCACAAAGTTATCCTGAAAAGGTTACGGACAAAATGAGTCATACGCAAAATGATTGTGACATTAATAAACAATAGAAAAAATATCATTTGTTTAAATAATTCAGGGGAACAGGGTATGTAATAACAATAAAACGTTGAAAATTTATATCTTGACGGCTATTATCGGCACAAAGTTATCCTGAAAAGTTACGGACAAAATAAGTCATATGCAAAATGATTGTGACATTAATAAACAATAGAAAAAATATCATTTGTTTAAATAATTCAGGGGAACAGGGTATGTAATAACAATAAAACGTTGAAAATTTATATCTTGACGGCTATTATCGGCACAAAGTTATCCTGAAAAGGTTACGGACAAAATGAGTCATACGCAAAATGATTGTGACATTAATAAACAATAGAAAAAATATCATTTGTTTAAATAATTCAGGGGAACAGGGTATGTAATATCAATAAAACGTTGAAAATTTATATCGACGGCTTTATTATCGGCACAAAGTTATCCTGAAAAGGTTACAGACAAAATGAGTCATACGCAAAATGATTGTGACATTAATAAACAATAGAAAAAATATCATTTGTTTAAATAATTCAGGGGAACAGGGTATGTAATATCAATAAAACGTTGAAAATTTATATCGACGGCTTTATTATCGGCACAAAGTTATCCTGAAAAGGTTACGGACAAAATGAGTCATACGCAAAATGATTGTGACATTAATAAACAATAGAAAAAATATCATTTGTTTAAATAATTCAGGGGAACAGGGTATGTAATAACAATAAAACGTTGAAAATTTATATCTTGACGGCTATTATCGGCACAAAGTTATCCTGAAAAGTTACGGACAAAATGAGTCATACGCAAAATGATTGTGACATTAATAAACAATAGGAAAAATATCATTTGTTTAAATAATTCATGGGAACAGGGTATGTAATATCAATAAAACGTTGAAAACTTATATCGACGGCTATATTATCGGCACAAAGTTATCCTGAAAAGGTTACGGACAAAATGAATCATACGCAAAATGATTGTGACATTAATAAACAATAGGAAAAATATCATTTGTTTAAATAATTCAGGGGAACAGGGTATGTAATATCAATAAAACGTTGAAAACATATCGACGGCTATATTATCGGCACAAAGTTATCCTGAAAAGGTTACGGACAAAATGAGTCATACGCAAAATGATTGTGACATTAATAAACAATAGAAAAAATATCATTTGTTTAAATAATTCAGGGGAACAGGGTATGTAATAACAATAAAACGTTGAAAATTTATATCTTGACGGCTATTATCGGCACAAAGTTATCCTGAAAAGGTTACGGACAAAATGAGTCATACGCAAAATGATTGTGACATTAATAAACAATAGAAAAAATATCATTTGTTTAAATAATTCAGGGGAACAGGGTATGTAATAACAATAAAACGTTGAAAATTTATTTCTTGACGGCTATTATCGGCACAAAGTTATCCTGAAAAGGTTACGGACAAAATGAGTCATAGGCAAAATGATTGTGACATTAATAAACAATAGAAAAAATATCATTTGTTTAAATATTTCAGGGGAACAGGGTATGTAATAACAATAAAACGTTGAAAATTTATATCTTGACGGCTATTATCGGCACAAAGTTATCCTGAAAAGGTTACGGACAAAATGAGTTATACGCAAAATGATTGTGACATTAATAAACAATAGAAAAAATATCATGTGTTTAAATAATTTAGGGGAACAGGGTATGTAATATCAATAAAACGTTGAAAATTTATATCGACGGCTTTATTATCGGCACAAAGTTATCCTGAAAAGGTTACGGACAAAATGAGTCATACGCAAAATGATTGTGACATTAATAAACAATAGGAAAAATATCATTTGTTTAAATAATTCAGGGGAACAGGGTATGTAATATCAATAAAACGTTGAAAATATATTTCTTGACGGCTATTATCGGCACAAAGTTATCCTGAAAAGGTTACGGACAAAATGAGTCATACGCAAAATGATTGTTACATTAATAAACAATAGAAAAAATATCATTTGTTTAAATAATTCAGGGGAACAGGGTATGTAATATCAATAAAACTTTGAAAATTTATATCTTGACGGCTATTATCGGCACAAAGTTATCCTGAAAAGGTTACGGACAAAATGAGTCATACGCAAAATGATTGTGACATTAATAAACAATAGAAAAAATATCATTTGTTTAAATAATTCAGGGGAACAGGGTATGTAATATCAATAAAACGTTGAAAACTTATATCGACGGCTATATTATCGGCATAAAGTTATCCTGAAAAGGTTACGGACAAAATGAGTCATACGCAAAATGATTGTGACATTAATAAACAATAGAAAAAATATCATTTGTTTAAATAATTCAGGGGAACAGGGTATGTAATAACAATAAAACGTTGAAAATTTATATCGACGGCTATTATCGGCACAAAGTTATCCAGAAAAGGTTACGGACAAAATGAGTCATACGCAAAATGATTGTGACATTAATAAACAATAGAAAAAATATCATTTGTTTAAATAATTCAGGGGAACAGGGTATATAATATCAATAAAACGTTGAAAATTTATATCTTGACGGCTATTATCGGCACAAAGTTATCCTGAAAAGGTTACGGACAAAATGAGTCATACGCAAAATGATTGTGACATTAATAAACAATAGAAAAAATATCATTTGTTTAAATAATTCAGGGGAACAGGGTATGTAATAACAATAAAACGTTGAAAATTTATATCTTGACGGCTATTATCGGCACAAAGTTATCCTGAAAAGTTACGGACAAAATAAGTCATATGCAAAATGATTGTGACATTAATAAACAATAGAAAAAATATCATTTGTTTAAATAATTCAGGGGAACAGGGTATGTAATAACAATAAAACTTTGAAAATTTATATCTTGACGGCTATTATCGGCACAAAGTTATCCTGAAAAGGTTACGGACAAAATGAGTCATACGCAAAATGATTGTGACATTAATAAACAATAGAAAAAATATCATTTGTTTAAATAATTCAGGGGAACAGGGTATGTAATAACAATAAAACGTTGAAAATTTATATCTTGACGGCTATTATCGGCACAAAGTTATCCTGAAAAGGTTACGGACAAAATGAGTCATACGCAAAATGATTGTTACATTAATAAACATTAGAAAAAATATCATTTGTTTAAATAATTCAGGGGAACAGGGTATGTAATATCAATAAAACGTTGAAAACTTATATCGACGGCTATATTATCGGCACAAAGTTATCCTGAAAAGGTTACGGACAAAATGAGTCATACGCAAAATGATTGTGACATTAATAAACAATAGGATAAATATCATTTGTTTAAATAATTCAGGGGAACAGGGTATGTAATATCAATAAAACGTTGAAAACTTATATCGACGGCTATATTATCGGCACAAAGTTATCCTGAAAAGGTTACGGACAAAATGAGTCATACGCAAAATGATTGTGACATTAATAAACAATAGGAAAAATATCATTTGTTTAAATAATTCAGGGGAACAGGGTATGTAATATCAATAAAACGTTGAAAACTTATATCGACGGCTATATTATCGGCACAAAGTTATCCTGAAAAGTTACGGACAAAATGAGTCATACGCAAAATGATTGTGACATTAATAAACAATAGGAAAAATATCATTTGTTTAAATAATTCAGGGGAACAGGGTATGTAATATCAATAAAACGTTGAAAATTTATTTCTTGACGGCTATTATCGGCACAAAGTTATCCTGAAAAGGTTACGGACAAAATGAGTCATACGCAAAATGATTGTGACATTAATAAACAATAGAAAAAATATCATTTGTTTAAATAATTCAGGGGAACAGGGTATGTAATAACAATAAAACGTTGAAAATTTATATCTTGACGGCTATTATCGGCACAAAGTTATCCTGAAAAGGTTACGGACAAAATGAGTCATACGCAAAATGATTGTGACATTAATAAACAATAGGAAAAATATCATTTGTTTAAATAATTCAGGGGAACAGGGTATGTAATATCAATAAAACGTTGAAAACATATCGACGGCTATATTATCGGCACAAAGTTATCCTGAAAAGGTTACGGACAAAATGAGTCATACGCAAAATGATTGTGACATTAATAAACAATAGGAAAAATATCATTTGTTTAAATAATTCAGGGGAACAGGGTATGTAATATCAATAAAACGTTGAAAACATATCGACGGCTATATTATCGGCACAAAGTTATCCTGAAAAGGTTACGGACAAAATGAGTCATACGCAAAATGATTGTGACATTAATAAACAATAGAAAAAATATCATTTGTTTAAATAATTCAGGGGAACAGGGTATGTAATAACAATAAAACGTTGAAAATTTATATCGACGGCTATTATCGGCACAAAGTTATCCTGAAAAGGTTACGGACAAAATGAGTCATACGCAAAATGATTGTGACATTAATAAACAATAGAAAAAATATCATTTGTTTAAATAATTCAGGGGAACAGGGTATATAATATCAATAAAACGTTGAAAATTTATATCTTGACGGCTATTATCGGCACAAAGTTATCCTGAAAAGTTACGGACAAAATGAGTCATACGCAAAATGATTGTGACATTAATAAACAATAGAAAAAATATCATTTGTTTAAATAATTCAGGGGAACAGGGTATGTAATATCAATAAAAAATAATGTGGCCCAGTACGTATTATTATAGATAGTCGAATTAACATTGAAACATAGGTAAACTATTTTAGTAAATAAACAAGGTCAAATAATGTGACCCAGTACGTGTTATTATAGTTAGTCGAATTACCTTTTAAACATAGGTAAACTACTATTTTAGTAAATAAACAAGGTCAAATAATGTGGCCCAGTACGTGTTATTATAGTTAGTCGAATTACCTTTTAAACATAGGTAAACTATTTTAGTAAATAAACAAGGTCAAATAATGTGGCCCAGTACGTATTATTATAGTTAGTCGAATTACCTTTTAAACATAGGTAAACTATTTTAGTAAATAAACATGGTCAAATAATTTGGCCCAGTACGTATTATTATAGTTAGTCGAATTACCTTTTAAACATAGGTAAACTATTTTAGTAAATAAGCAAGGTCAAATAATGTGGCCCAGTACGTATTATTATAGTTAGTCGAATTAACATTGAAACATAGGTAAACTATTTTAGTAAATAAACAAGGTCAAATAATGTGGCCCAGTACGTGTTATTATAGTTAGTCGAATTACCTTTTAAACATAGGTAAACTATTTTAGTAAATAAACAAGGTCAAATAATGTGGCCCAGTACGTATTATTATAGTTAGTCGAATTAACATTGAAACATAGGTAAACTATTTTAGTAAATAAACATGGTCAAATAATGTGGCCCAGTACGTATTATTATAGTTAGTCGAATTAACATTGAAACATAGGTAAACTATTTTAGTAAATAAACATGGTCAAATAATGTGGCCCAGTACGTATTATTATAGTTAGTCGAATTAACATTGAAACATAGGTAAACTATTTTAGTAAATAAACATGGTCAAATAATGTGGCCCAGTACGTATTATTATAGTTAGTCGAATTACCTTTTAAACATAGGTAAACTATTTTAGTAAATAAACAAGGTCAAATAATGTGGCGCAGTACGTATTATTATAGTTAGTCGAATTAACATTGAAACATAGGTAAACTATTTTAGTAAATAAACAAGGTCAAATAATGTGGCGCAGTACGTATTATTATAGTTAGTCGAATTACCTTTTAAACATAGGTAAACTATTTTAGTAAATAAACATGGTCAAATAATGTGGCCCAGTACGTATTATTATAGTTAGTCGAATTAACATTGAAACATAGGTAAACTATTTTAGTAAATAAACATGGTCAAATAATGTGGCGCAGTACGTATTATTATAGTTAGTCGAATTACCTTTTAAACATAGGTAAACTATTTTAGTAAATAAACAAGGTCAAATAATGTGGCCCAGTACGTATTATTATAGTTAGTCGAATTAACATTGAAACATAGGTAAACTATTTTAGTAAATAAACATGGTCAAATAATGTGGCGCAGTACGTATTATTATAGTTAGTCGAATTACCTTTTAAACATAGGTAAACTATTTTAGTAAATAAACAAGGTCAAATAATGTGGCCCAGTACGTATTATTATAGTTAGTCGAATTAACATTGAAACATAGGTAAACTATTTTAGTAAATAAACAAGGTCAAATAATGTGGCCCAGTACGTATTATTATAGTTAGTCGAATTAACATTGAAACATAGGTAAACTATTTTAGTAAATAAACATGGTCAAATAATGTGGCGCAGTACGTATTATTATAGTTAGTCGAATTACCTTTTAAACATAGGTAAACTATTTTAGTAAATAAACAAGGTCAAATAATGTGGCCCAGTACGTATTATTATAGTTAGTCGAATTAACATTGAAACATAGGTAAACTATTTTAGTAAATAAACATGGTCAAATAATGTGGCCCAGTACGTATTATTATAGTTAGTCGAATTAACATTGAAACATAGGTAAACTATTTTAGTAAATAAACTAGGTCAAATAATGTGGCCCAGTACGTATTATTATAGTTAGTCGAATTACATTTTAAACATAGGTAAACTATTTTAGTAAATAAACAAGGTCAAATAATGTGGCCCAGTACGTATTATTATAGTTAGTCGAATTAACATTGAAACATAGGTAAACTATTTTAGTAAATAAACATGGTCAAATAATGTGGCCCAGTACGTATTATTATAGTTAGTCGAATTAACATTGAAACATAGGTAAACTATTTTAGTAAATAAACAAGGTCAAATAATGTGGCGCAGTACGTATTATTATAGTTAGTCGAATTACCTTTTAAACATAGGTAAACTATTTTAGTAAATAAACAAGGTCAAATAATGTGGCCCAGTACGTATTATTATAGTTAGTCGAATTAACATTGAAACATAGGTAAACTATTTTAGTAAATAAACATGGTCAAATAATGTGGCCCAGTACGTATTATTATAGTTAGTCGAATTAACATTGAAACATAGGTAAACTATTTTAGTAAATAAACATGGTCAAATAATGTGGCCCAGTACGTATTATTATAGTTAGTCGAATTACCTTTTAAACATAGGTAAACTATTTTAGTAAATAAACAAGGTCAAATAATGTGGCCCAGTACGTATTATTATAGTTAGTCGAATTAACATTGAAACATAGGTAAACTATTTTAGTAAATAAACATGGTCAAATAATGTGGCGCAGTACGTATTATTATAGTTAGTCGAATTACCTTTTAAACATAGGTAAACTATTTTAGTAAATAAACAAGGTCAAATAATGTGGCCCAGTACGTATTATTATAGTTAGTCGAATTAACATTGAAACATAGGTAAACTATTTTAGTAAATAAACATGGTCAAATAATGTGGCCCAGTACGTATTATTATAGTTAGTCGAATTAACATTGAAACATAGGTAAACTATTTTAGTAAATAAACTAGGTCAAATAATGTGGCCCAGTACGTATTATTATAGTTAGTCGAATTACATTTTAAACATAGGTAAACTATTTTAGTAAATAAACAAGGTCAAATAATGTGGCCCAGTACGTATTATTATAGTTAGTCGAATTAACATTGAAACATAGGTAAACTATTTTAGTAAATAAACATGGTCAAATAATGTGGCCCAGTACGTATTATTATAGTTAGTCGAATTACCTTTTAAACATAGGTAAACTATTTTAGTAAATAAACAAGGTCAAATAATGTGGCCCAGTACGTATTATTATAGTTAGTCGAATTAACATTGAAACATAGGTAAACTATTTTAGTAAATAAACAAGGTCAAATAATGTGGCGCAGTACGTATTATTATAGTTAGTCGAATTACCTTTTAAACATAGGTAAACTATTTTAGTAAATAAACATGGTCAAATAATGTGGCCCAGTACGTATTATTATAGTTAGTCGAATTAACATTGAAACATAGGTAAACTATTTTAGTAAATAAACATGGTCAAATAATGTGGCCCAGTACGTATTATTATAGTTAGTCGAATTACCTTTTAAAACATAGGTAAACTATTTTAGTAAATAAACAAGGTCAAATAATGTGGCCCAGTACGTATTATTATAGTTAGTCGAATTAACATTGTAACATAGGTAAACTATTTTAGTAAATAAACATGGTCAAATAATGTGGCGCAGTACGTATTATTATAGTTAGTCGAATTACCTTTTAAACATAGGTAAACTATTTTAGTAAATAAACAAGGTCAAATAATGTGGCCCAGTACGTATTATTATAGTTAGTCGAATTAACATTGAAACATAGGTAAACTATTTTAGTAAATAAACATGGTCAAATAATGTGGCCCAGTACGTATTATTATAGTTAGTCGAATTAACATTGAAACATAGGTAAACTATTTTAGTAAATAAACATGGTCAAATAATGTGGCCCAGTACGTATTATAGTTAGTCGAATTACCTTTTAAACATAGGTAAACTATTTTAGTAAATAAACAAGGTCAAATAATGTGGCCCAGTACGTATTATTATAGTTAGTCGAATTAACATTGAAACATAGGTAAACTATTTTAGTAAATAAACAAGGTCAAATAATGTGGCGCAGTACGTATGATTATAGTTAGTCGAATTACCTTTTAAACATAGGTAAACTATTTTAGTAAATAAACATGGTCAAATAATGTGGCCCAGTACGTATTATTATAGTTAGTCGAATTACCTTTTAAACATAGGTAAACTATTTTAGTAAATAAACATGGTCAAATAATGTGGCGCAGTACGTATTATTATAGTTAGTCGAATTACCTTTTAAACATAGATAAACTATTTTAGTAAATAAACAAGGTCAAATAATGTGGCCCAGTACGTATTATTATAGTTAGTCGAATTACCTTTTAAACATAGGTAAACTATTTTAGTAAATAAACATGGTCAAATAATGTGGCCCAGTACGTATTATTATAGTTAGTCGAATTAACATTGAAACATAGGTAAACTATTTTAGTAAATAAACATGGTCAAATAATGTGGCCCAGTACGTATTATTATAGTTAGTCGAATTAACATTGACACATAGGTAAACTATTTTAGTAAATAAACATGGTCAAATAATGTGGCCCAGTACGTATTATTATAGTTAGTCGAATTAACATTGAAACATAGGTAAACTATTTTAGTAAATAAACATGGTCAAATAATGTGGCCCAGTACGTATTATTATAGTTAGTCGAATTACCTTTTAAACATAGGTAAACTATTTTAGTAAATAAACAAGGTCAAATAATGTGGCCCAGTACGTATTATTATAGTTAGTCGAATTAACATTGAAACATAGGTAAACTATTTTAGTAAATAAACATGGTCAAATAATGTGGCCCAGTACGTATTATTATAGTTAGTCGAATTACCTTTTAAACATAGGTAAACTATTTTAGTAAATAAACAAGGTCAAATAATGTGGCCCAGTACGTATTATTATAGTTAGTCGAAATAACATTGAAACATAGGTAAACTATTTTAGTAAATAAACAAGGTCAAATAATGTGGCGCAGTACGTATTATTATAGTTAGTCGAATTACCTTTTAAACATAGGTAAACTATTTTAGTAAATAAACATGGTCAAATAATGTGGCCCAGTACGTATTATTATAGTTAGTCGAATTACCTTTTAAACATAGGTAAACTATTTTAGTAAATAAACATGGTCAAATAATGTGGCACCGTACGTATTATTATAGTTAGTCGCATTACCTTTTAAACATAGGTAAACTATTTTAGTAAATAAACATGGTCAAATAATGTGGCACCGTACGTATTATTATAGTTAGTCGAATTACCTTTTAAACATAGGTAAACTATTTTAGTAAATAAACATGGTCAAATAATGTGGCCCAGTACGTATTATTATAGTTAGTCGAATTACCTTTTAAACATAGGTAAACTATTTTAGTAAATAAGCAAGGTCAAATAATGTGGCACCGTACGTATTATTATAGTTAGTCGAATTACCTTTTAAACATAGGTAAACTATTTTAGTAAATAAACATGGTCAAATAATGTGGCCCAGTACGTATTATTATAGTTAGTCGAATTACCTTTTAAACATAGGTAAACTATTTTAGTAAATAAGCAAGGTCAAATAATGTGGCCCAGTACGTATTATTATAGTTAGTCGAATTACCTTTTAAACATAGGTAAACTATTTTAGTAAATAAACATGGTCAAATAATGTGGCCCAGTACGTATTATTATAGTTAGTCGAATTACCTTTTAAACATAGGTAAACTATTTTAGTAAATAAGCAAGGTCAAATAATGTGGCACCGTACGTATTATTATAGTTAGTCGCATTACCTTTTAAACATAGGTGAACTATTTTAGTAAATAAACATGGTCAAATAATGTGGCACCGTACGTATTATTATAGTTAGTCGAATTACCTTTTAAACATAGGTAAACTATTTTAGTAAATAAGCAAGGTCAAATAATGTGGCCCAGTACGTATTATTATAGTTAGTCGAATTACCTTTTAAACATAGGTAAACTATTTTAGTAAATAAACATGGTCAAATAATGTGGCCCAGTACGTATTATTATAGTTAGTCGAATTACCTTTTAAACATAGGTAAACTATTTTAGTAAATAAGCAAGGTCAAATAATGTGGCCCAGTACGTATTATTATAGTTAGTCGAATTACCTTTTAAACATAGGTAAACTATTTTAGTAAATAAGCAAGGTCAAATAATGTGGCCCAGTACGTATTATTATAGTTAGTCGAATTACCTTTTAAACATAGGTAAACTATTTTAGTAAATAAGCAAGGTCAAATAATGTGGCCCAGTACGTATTATTATAGTTAGTCGAATTACCTTTTAAACATAGGTAAACTATTTTAGTAAATAAACATGGTCAAATAATGTGGCCCAGTACGTATTATTATAGTTAGTCGAATTACCTTTTAAACATAGGTAAACTATTTTAGTAAATAAACATGGTCAAATAATGTGGCCCAGTACGTATTATTATAGTTAGTCGAATTACCTTTTAAACATAGGTAAACTATTTTAGTAAATAAGCAAGGTCAAATAATGTGGCCCAGTACGTATTATTATAGTTAGTCGAATTACCTTTTAAACATAGTTAAACTATTTTAGTAAATAAACATGGTCAAATAATGTGGCCCAGTACGTATTATTATAGTTAGTCGAATTACCTTTTAAACATAGTTAAACTATTTTAGTAAATAAACATGGTCAAATAATGTGGCCCAGTACGTATTATTATAGTTAGTCGAATTACCTTTTAAACATAGGTAAACTATTTTAGTAAATAAACATGGTCAAATAATGTGGCCCAGTACGTATTATTATAGTTAGTCGAATTACCTTTTAAACATAGGTAAACTATTTTAGTAAATAAGCAAGGTCAAATAATGTGGCCCAGTACGTATTATTATAGTTAGTCGAATTAACATTGAAACATAGATAAACTATTTTAGTAAATAAGCAAGGTCAAATAATGTAGCCCAGTACGTATTATTATAGTTAGTCGAATTAACATTGAAACATATGTAAACTATTTTAGTAAATAAACAAGGTCAAATAATGTGACCCAGTACGCATTATTATAGTTAGTCGCATTACCTTTTAAACATAGGTAAACTATTTTAGTAAATAAGCAAGGTCAAATAATGTGGCCCAGTACGTATTATTATAGTTAGTCGAATTACCTTTTAAACATAGGTAAACTATTTTAGTAAATAAGCAAGGTCAAATAATGTGGCCCAGTACGTATTATTATAGTTAGTCGAATTAACATTGAAACATAGGTAAACTATTTTAGTAAATAAACAAGGTCAAATAATGTGGCCCAGTACGTATTATTATAGTTAGTCGCATTACCTTTTAAACATAGGTAAACTATTTTAGTAAATAAACAAGGTCAAATAATGTGGCCCAGTACATATTATTATAGTTAGTCGAATTAACATTGAAACATAGATAAACTATTTTAGTAAATAAACAAGGTCAAATAATGTGGCCCAGTACGTATTATTAGTTAGTCGAATTAACATTGAAACATAGATAAACTATTTTAGTAAATGAACAAGGTCAAATAATGTGACCCAGTACGTATTATTATAGTTAGTCGAATTACCTTTTAAACATAGATAAACTATTTTAGTAAATAAACAAGGTCAAATAATGTGGCCCAGTACGTATTATTATAGTTAGTCGCATTACCTTTTAAACATAGGTAAACTATTTTAGTAAATAAACAAGGTCAAATAATGTGGCCCAGTACATATTATTATAGTTAGTCGAATTAACATTGAAACATAGGTAAACTATTTTAGTAAATAAACAAGGTCAAATAATGTGGCCCAGTACGTATTATTATAGTTAGTCGAATTACCTTTTAAACATAGGTAAATTATTTTAGGAAATAAGCATGTTTAAATTATGTGGCCCAGTACGTATTGTTATAGTTAGTCGTATTACCTTTTAAAATAAACATGGTCAAATTACATGTGGCCCAGTACGTATTATTATAGTTAATCGAATTACCTTTTAAACATAGGAAAATTATTTTAGGAAATAAACATGGTCAAATTACATGTGGGCCAGTTCGTATTATTATAGTTAGTCGAATTACCTTTTAAACATAGGTAAATTATTTTAGAAAATAAACTTGGTCAAATTATGTGGCCCAAAAGTATGATTTCAAGTGGGTGGCGAAACAATTAACATTTTATCGATTATCTCGAAAAGTAAAGGTGATACCGAGAAATTTTGTGAGGAAATATTGTTGCTCTCGACGAGAGCTATCGATAGGGAAAAGTTTGATTTCAAGTAATCACGATTTCGGTTAAAGATGGAGTGTTTATTCTTGCAAAAATGAACTTAAGAGGGTTGATTTGTATATTTCCGGTATAAATGTGGTTAAATTTTCAGTTAACAATTCTTCAAACTTGGGTCAAAAAAATGTACATTTTTTGCTAAAAATGTGCAGTTACAAATCAATAAATATCTCGATTTTGGTGAAAGATAGTTATTTGTTAAAAAGAAAAACTCTGGAGGGTCGTTTTGATATATTAATATTATAAGTGTGAAAAAGACTTAAGGGATTCCAGGAAATTGGGTCGAAATTTTGGAAAAAAATGTTTAAAGGGTTTAAATTATCCTCAAAATAACACGCTATTCTTGGTACACGGAGTTTAAAATATAAATTTACTCATTTTCAAATCTTAAGACCGTCGTCTGAATAAGTTTATTTAAATATTTCTTTGAACAATATACCAATTAGGTATATTAATAGTTATTTTACGTTGATGTGTTTATTATAAAAATCATTCGGAAAAATATTTCAATGTTAGGATGAGTACAATTTTATTAAATTTTATATATTTTTTTCTCTCATACAGACAAATTCATTGCATTGCAAATATTAAATTTTTTTAATAATATTTTTTACCGACGTGTTTGATTAGCGATATTTGGTTAAGTACATTTGGTAACACTGCCGAAGTGCCGACCTTCCATATCAGATAATGGCGGACGGCTGACGCTTGTTGTGTAATTGCATTTGGTGTAAATTAATGTTCGTTGTCTTGGAAAAAATTACGACAAATTATTAGAATCCGTAAGATAAAGGGTTAATCCACCGTTTTATATAATAATTGTTACGGGGGTAGATCTATTATTGCAAGAAAATAGTCAAATTCATGAGGCTTTACTTTCGTACTGATCTAGAAATGTAAGTGGTATTTTATTTATCTAAAGTATTCGAAATCAACTTCAGTGTTTTTCTCGGTTGCATTGTCCCCGATTTTTATGTATTTCGTTGTGTTTTGTCAGATGTATAATATTTTGAAATCGTGGGTTTATTTACAAAACGGCGAATTTAATGCATCAAACATAATAGTTATTATATGTTAAAGTTAAAATAACATCCCAAAACATGCATTTTTGCACACCATGAACGGTTTAAATTATCCTCAAATTAATACGCTATTGTTGTTGAGCTTAAACAATATTCTAATTATATAAAGAGTTATTTACGTTGATGTGTTTACGGCAAAATATTTCAAAGTTAAGATTTGAGTATAATTTTATTAATTATTTTTATATATATTTTGTCTCAGACAGACAAAAATATAATTCAGAATAATAGTCATATTGTGTTTTCAATGCATTGCAAATATTACATTTTATTAATAATTATTATCAATGTTTTCGGTTAGTGATATTTGGTTAAGTACTTTTGGTAACACTGCTACATTCCACATAAGTAATGGAGGACGCTTGTTGTGTCATTGCATTTGGTGTAAATTCATGTTCATTTTCTTTATAAAAATAATGGAGAATTACGAAAATTTATTAGAATACAAGAGATAAAGTGTTAATCCAACGTTTGATATAATAATTGTTATGGGGATCGATCTATTATTACAAGAAAATAGTAAAATTCTTCAGGCTTTATTGTGGTTAAGTTGTGAGTACAATTTTATAAATAATTATTTTTATATATCAATATTTTGACCAATATAGACATATGTAATTCAGAATAATAATTTTATGATAAATTCAATACATATTTTGTTAGTATATATGTTATTTTGCAAATATGATATTTATTAATAATAATTCCCGATTTCTACATTACCGACAATTTTTATATATTTTATTAAATACTTTTGGTAACACTGCGACCTTCTACATATGTAATGGAGGACGCTTGTTTTGTCATTGCATTTGGTGTGAATTCATGTTCATTTTTCTTATAAAAATAATGGAGAATTACGAAAATTTATTAAAATACAAGAGATAAAGTGTTAATCCAACGTTCGATATAATAAATGTTATGGGGATCGATCTATTATTACAAGAAAATAGTAAAACTCTTGTGGCTTTATTGTGGTTAAGTTGTGAGTACAATTTTATAAACAATTATTTTTACATAACAATATTTTGACCAATAGAGACATATATAATTCAGAATAATAGTTTTATGATGAATTCAATACATATTTTGTTAGTATACAGGGTAAGTCACCGAAATCGCCGTCTTCGATATCTCCCTTGTCGTTAGAAATACAGCATAAGTTTATTAACAGAATTTATTCGTCTACTCAAGGAGCATAACGTAAAATTATTTTCACATATACAGGCTGTTGCATTACGGCTCGGCGAGAATTGTTTGTCTTTTTTTAAATGGAACATCCTATATATTTTTATATATTTTGAATTGTATTTTATTCACCTATACGAACATATGAATTTTGTTTTAGTTTTCCACGGCGTTGCCAAGTTATTCCGTTTTTTTCTCTAAAAAAGACCGAATACACGCATTGCTTTATAAAGGCTTACTGAAGTTATTTTAATAGTAAGAATTAAGAATTTTCTTTTCTGTATAACTGTAATTATACTCTATGTTCTGACATATTTTTTTTTAAATGTAATTATACAGGCAGTTTAATAAAGCGAATCAAATGTGCTCAATTTCAAATGACTATAACTCGTCATTTTCAAATGGAACACCCTATATTTTATTATTCAGTTGTATGTATTTTTGTATTATCTTCATATGTTATTAAGGGTATCCCATGCCTAAAATCAATAATTTTGGAGATTTTCACCATTTTTCTCTAAATTTATATATTTAACTAAAAATTAAATCTAGTATACCATTGATATTGTTTTTTGAATAAGAAACAATTGCAGTAATGATAGTATTTTCATTAGCCAGGTTGTTATTAATAACAGAGGGATTAAGTAAATTAATTTATTAATACGAGTCTCTCGAAAGAAGAACTTACGAATATGGTGTATGCTGGTCAGGCCAGGCGTCACCTCACGGCCACTCAATGCTGGCGTGGAGAACTTAGGAATATGGTGTACGCACTTGAAGCAGCGGAAACAAACCCTCTTTTGGCATCAAGAATTTATGCACAACGGTTTCTGGGAAGACGACATTCAAATCCGCGTTCTTTTAAAAAACTAAGGGAAAGGTTTGAAAGAACTGGTCATGTTCAGTACGACAAAAGAGGGTTTCTTTCCGCTTCTCTAAGTGCGTACACCATATTCGTAAGTTCTTCTTGTGAGAGACTCGTATTAATAAATTAATTTACTTAATCCCTCTGTTATTAATAACAACCTGGCTAATGAAAATACTATCATTACTGCAATTGTTTCTTATTCAAAAAACAATATCAATGGTATACTAGATTTAATTTTTAGTTAAATATATAAATTTAGAGAAAAATGGTGAAAATCTCCAAAATTATTGATTTTAGGCATGGGATACCCTTAATAACATATGAAGATAATACAAAAATACATACAACTGAATAATAAAATATAGGGTGTTCCATTTGAAAATGACGAGTTATAGTCATTTGAAATTGAGCACATTTGATTCGCTTTATTAAACTGCCTGTATAATTACATTTAAAAAAAAATATGTCAGAACATAGAGTATAATTACAGTTATACAGAAAAGAAAATTCTTAATTCTTACTATTAAAATAACTTCAGTAAGCCTTTATAAAGCAATGCGTGTATTCGGTCTTTTTTAGAGAAAAAAACGGAATAACTTGGCAACGCCGTGGAAAACTAAAACAAAATTCATATGTTCGTATAGGTGAATAAAATACAATTCAAAATATATAAAAATATATAGGATGTTCCATTTAAAAAAAGACAAACAATTCTCGCCGAGCCGTAATGCAACAGCCTGTATATGTGAAAATAATTTTACGTTATGCTCCTTGAGTAGACGAATAAATTCTGTTAATAAACTTATGCTGTATTTCTAACGACAAGGGAGATATCGAAGACGGCGATTTCGGTGACTCATCCTGTATATGTTATTTTGCAAATATGATATTTATTAATAATAATTCCCGATTTTTACATTACCGACAATTTTTATATATTTTATTAAGTACTTTTGGTAACACTGATTCCTTCCACCTCATCATAGAAAATTGAGGATACTTTTGTGTTTGCGTTTGGTGTAAATTAATGTTTATTTTCGTGGACAAAACAGGTGAATTACAAAAACTTGAAATAAAGTGTTGGTCCAACGGATCTTCAGTTGTATTTAGGTCTTTCTCGGTCTCTTTTCTACCACGTTCTTCATCCATATTTGTCCAACCGGTAAATTATAATTACTGTGTTTGAGAATTGAATATTTTATTTACAGAAAACGGATACATCTTTAACAGCTTTAGGAAGAAATTCAAAATTGGTGGTACTTGTTTACAACCAATTTAATTTAAATGGGGGGTAGAGCTGTTCGCGTCCGTGGTAGAATACCACACGTGCCCCCTGGTTAACGCTAAATGAACAGCCAACGTCCACCGCCAAAGAATGGGAAAGAAATTCGATTTAATCTACAAGATACATCAAATCGAATTAAAGTTTTTGTCGCTGATATCCTCATAATTAAATCAATTATTTTAAAAATATAACACATACAGACGCAGTATTTAACGTAGAAATCAAATATTATGGAATAATAACCCGAGCAACATTTTCCGTTCGGCAGCCAAAAATGTTTGAAGATCTTCGCTTATTCCCGTCAGAGAAAATTGTTCCACATATTCGCATAGATGTTGGTCCATGTCGAACGACAATACGGCGGCGTAGGAAAACTGAAGCAACAACATAGCGTGGCGATGAAATAACCCGAGCAACATTTTCCGTTAAAGTTCTGCAGAATTCACAAAAAATGTTTGAAGATCTTCGTTTATCCCCATCAGAGTTGGTGATATTTCGAACATTGTTCCATATATTCGCATAGATGTTGGTCCATCTCGAACGACAATACGGCGGCGTAGGGAAACTGAAGCAACAACATAGCGTGGCGATGAAATACGTATCCATTGGCGGTGGTTTGCTCAGCTGAAATCATACAGAAAATGTAAGTCAAACATCGATTTTGTTATACCTATATTTTTAGTTGTTAACTTTTGCGGTATTTGTAATGATTTTCAAAGTAATACACGAACAAAATGATAGCCGCAAAAGCATAAGTTAAAGTAACTCATTTCTCTTTTTTGTATTTCAGATTGCATGCATGACCATGAAGGCTTCGGAAACATGTGGGAGCAGAAGAAGGCAGAGCACCTTTGGGAGAAACAGGAGACAACGGAGTTACTGCATTGGGGGCCCCACAACTCAAAAATTCAAGCGTACTGGCAGCATGTGTAAGGTAAGAATCTTACTAGATTTCATACTATTTACTTTACAATTCTGTGGCTTTAAGGCAAAAGCAGATATGACCTATTTAGAATTTCTGCAATTATAAATATTTTACTTTGTAAAGCGCCGTAAATTGACCTGTTTTGGTGTAGAATTTACATATATTCTTTAACAATACTGTCTGCCTTTCTATAGTTCTTCATACAAAAGCAACAAATGTCAATATTTCATAATTTTGAGAATGAGTTATTTAATTTTTGAGTATATTGAATAATAGTGAATATAGTGTATATTTATAATACTACATAGTTATTGCATATCGTGGACAGCTTCTTGCCGTATTCCTGTTCCCCTCCGCCTAACCTCTCTATTCATGGCATGGGCTTCTTCTAAATTTCTCTCCTCCATCGCATGTCTGATGCCTTCATTCCTCTGTTTCTTCTCCCGGGCGGCCTCCATTTGTATAACTTTCTTCGGCCATCGTTCCTCTGGCATCCTTAGAAAGGTGCCCAAACCACTTTAAGCTTCTCCTCTCAATTCTTTCTATGACTGTTTCTCTGGCATTCATTCTAGTTCTAATTTCTTCATTAGTTTTTCTATCCACCCTGGAGATTCTGGCACTTCTTCTTACGTAGTCCATCTCGACTGCTGCGAGTTTCCTTTTCATCTCTGCGTTTAAAGTCCATAGATTGGCCTATACGTTTTAAAAATCGAGATATGTTTGTCCCACCATACAGAGTTTAGGCATCCTATTATTTTTCGGCTTTGGTATATCCGTTGTCTTATTTCTGTGTTCCCCAAACCATTCTTATCAATTTGTGCCCCCAGGTATTTAAAGCTCGACGTTGTCATTAATTAAGACCTCGAACTTTGCGCCTGAGTTTACAACCAGGTACTCCATCTTTTCTAAACTTATTTGTAAACCCCAATTTTCGTACTGTTTATATAGTCGCCGGACCATAAATTCGAGATCATAAAAGAGTCCTGAGCCAAGACCACTTGGTCATCGGCAAAACTTAATGTATAAAGAGTTCAATTTTCAACTGGTATCCCCATTCCGTGACAATGTGCCTTCCACCTTCTCAAAGCTACTTCTACATACAGATTAAATAGAAGGGGAGACATACTGCACCCCCTGTCGAAGTCCTTTTGTGATTGTTATAGGCGCAAAAAGGTGCTGTCCTTTTTTAATTTGTCCAACATTATCTCTGTACATTTCCCTTACTATATGCAGTAGGTGTTCATTAATGCCGAGATATTTTAAGGTTTCCCATAGCTTTGATCTATGAACGTCATATGTATTTCTGTTCCTATTGCTATTCGTTTTTCCATCAGTTGCTGTAATATGAACAGATTATCAACACAGGACCGAGCTGGTGTAAAACCTGATTTTGATCTTCTCCTATTTTATTCCCAATGTTTTCTCTTATCTTGTCGTTCATAATTTTTCCAAACAATCTTCCCATTGTGCAATTCCACAAGATAGTGGATAGAAATTATATAGTGTGTTTCATTTAACTTTTATTCTTTTTATCATTATTCAATGTATTTATGTGATTGGAACCGCTAATATTGTTGGTAATACAATAATACTTTATAATCCAAGAGTCGAAACTTGGAATACAAATGAACTAGTTCAAATCTAGTTACTAGTCAATAAGGACTACCTGAAACAGTTTTATCTGTATTGAAAAGTGGTGCACTTTCCACTTGTTTAAACCACCCGACGGACAGGGTGGTACAAAATGAAATTGAAACAAATTTCAAATACTTTTGAAACCATTTAAAAACTGTTGGATAAAATATCCCATGATACATTCATTATATATAAATCAAGTGTCTTGTGTAATGAAGACAGGTTTGTCGTACGAAATTTTGTCCAACAGTTTTTGAAATAGTTTGAATAAAACTAATAATTATTATTTAATAGGCATACCTTTGGCTGGTCTGAGATGTCAAGAAACTTGGAGTACTTGGATGCAGATTTCGAAGTATAGCTGCGCTCCAGATAAATCTTTACGGCGTAAACGACCATCTATGGATGAACTGGTAGGATTCTTTAATTTTTTATAAAATATTTTGTTCTCATATTCAACCATGAGAACTTATAGTCAAAGGATTATGACTATATGCCTAATTATTAACTTGTTCTCATATTCAACCATTATTATTAATGTCTAAATATTATCTTGTATTCAAATTCGATTTTGAATACTACATTGAAAGAAATATAACTTGAACTCATGAATGTCTGTATAATTTTCAAATGATTTAAAATTGAAATGCCGACTGTTAATCAATAAAATCAATATCTGGAAGCATATGATTAGCATATATTTTTCAGGAATCGGACATCAAGAAGATTAAATTAATATAGTATAGTATTTTTCACGTAAGAATAACATTGCGCAATGTAGAAATAAATAGTTTTCTAGTCGTTGTCAACACAGATTATAAAGCGAATTACCTATAAACGAAGCATTATTGAACAATGCCATTCTTATGTGAAGAATAATATAGAATATAAGTTAGTTTTAAGTTCTTTGAAATGTATTTTCAGGTCTTAATTAAACTTTGGCTCATCGCGCCGTTGAGCAAACACGCGTTTTCTTTAACAAATTAATAATAATTTTATTTAGTTGAAGTGCTTTTCCCTACCGATAATTCATCATAAAATCGTGCGTTTTGATTGCCCAGACGGCATCTAGGGAGAGTGAATGTGAAAAAAAAAATTGTATGAATTGGTGTGTCGGGGCATGCTTGCTGTCGAATGGTGAGAGAATCAGGAAGTAGGGGGTGTGAGATTCGAAACTTGTTTGTGGGTTCGGGTTTCCTTATTTCTTTTTTTTTATTATTAACATTGACGGTTAGTGGGATGGTTAG
This sequence comes from Harpalus rufipes, assembly GCA_951394225.1. Taxonomy (NCBI): domain Eukaryota; kingdom Metazoa; phylum Arthropoda; class Insecta; order Coleoptera; family Carabidae; genus Harpalus; species Harpalus rufipes. The sequence goes on along the minus strand of OX596289.1, from coordinate 138,742 downwards.
GCAGGATTCGTGCGCGATTTCCATAATTGAGTGGACTGATATGTATAGCATTCACAACGCCATGTGAAACCTATATTCTGGTGGATCGCTTCACACTTGTGTGAATGTTTCTAGGGACAGTTTAATTCTTTTGTACCATTGCTGACCGCCGTTCGTATCGGCCCTTGCTCTAGATTGGACGTTTTAACCGCTAGACTCAAATGAGAAAAGTTTTAAACGAACCTGAATGCTTGCACAGGAAACTTTCTTATGGCGTTTATGTGCTCTCCTCATCCGGAGGCAACGTAATCATCGTTTAATTTTAATGGCAACGAATTATTAAAGACAAAGTAAAGTTTTTCTTTGATTTAACTTTGTTTGAGCACACGGGTTGGCCGCGTTCGGTGTTAGGTGTTTCGGGAATGGCCGGGCGATGCCATCGGGAGTAGCTCTTTATTGCATCCAAGCCGAGGAATAATCCTAATTGCTTCCCTTGTCCTTAATTTGCTCGCGTTTGTAGGCCGTAAACCCAAAGGGGTCGCGACTGGGGTCGGCTTAGCCCTCACGTAAACAACTGTGAGAATCACCCCGGCATTCTCACTTTTTGTCTTAGATCGTATATCTCTCTCCTTCACTTCACCTTAGCTTAACATAGTCTAGATATAAGATAGCTTGCGTAGACATAAGATAGCTTAGATTATAAGATAGACAGGGGTTGTTTTTGCTTTTTGAGAGAGAGAAAATTAACGTAACTTAACATTTTTAGATTTGCTTTTGTTTGAAAAAGATATTAACGTAAGATAGGCTTCTTTGTGCACTTCATAAACTTAATTTGGGGGGAACTACAATAGTTTAAGTTAGATTATAAGGTATTATTGTATACGGAATTGTATTTATTTAATAAATGGTATATATAGGGAGCGTGGGTTTGGCTTGAGGGTGGTGTCTCCCTATATATATATATCATTTATTAAATAAAGCGTTTCATTTATAGTTTTAAGATAGTTATAAGTTTAAAAAAATCTTCACCGCCGCCGCCGCCGAAATCACAGTGCCGATTGCGATGCGTCTCCATGGCTTCCTCTACATAATAACTTCTTTAAAATGTTTGTACAATAAAACAATCTTCTAATTTTGTTTATTTTTATTTAAACCCATCACATTAGTTTTAAAGTTAGGTAGTTTTAGTAAAAATTGTAATTATTATTAAGTATTTTGACGCGATCAGGGCATAGTTAGGTATTAAGTATTTATTGTAAACGAAGCTTTATAGTAATAAATATTATATATTTTGGTGAGTGGGTGGTTGAGGCGGTAACACCAAAAAAATATAATATAATTAATATAAAGGTTCGCAAACGGTCTTAAACTGAATAAGATATCTTGTACCTTTAACAATGGGAACAAGGAATCTTATTTAGGGATGCCAAGTTTTAGTTTGTTAAATTAGTCCATAAGTATTGTAAATGGAACTCTATTTAATATATTTTTTTTATTTTAAAAATATCTAATATTAATTTAGAGTTCCGTATCAGTTATAAAACTAAAATGTTTGTTACCAAATAAAATTATTCTGGTTATATTATTTGTTGTTAATTATTTTGCATCTTTATTCTGTAAATAAAAGTTAAATCTTCCGGTTAAACTTTTATTTGCAGAATAAAGGTGCAAAATAATTAACAACAAATAATATAACCAGAATAATAACAATTTATAGGGTAACAAATGTTTTAGTTTTATAACAAAACCCCCTGTGTGACACTTTTATAAATTATTAATAGATTTGTTAACAAATTTAGTAGGAAATAATTATGAACAGAATTTTTAAACTCAAAATCTTTTACGATTCAATTGTTATATTTCTGTTCATAATTGTTACTAAATTTGTTAACAAATCTATTAACAATTTATGACTGTCAAACAGTTCTTTGTAAATAATAATGCCAATAAACTTTAATTTTTATAAGATAAGCTCTTGTAATTTCTTACAATACAAATATTTTTATATTAAAAAATGTAATTTCTTATAATACAAATATATTTATATATTAAAAAATTGATTTTTTTCTAAGTCCCTACACGTATGTAGAGTAAAACCGACCAAAAAAATTTTTTTTTGTGTACATAACGACGTACATACATAATTTTCAATAGCCTTTATTGTTTAGACTAATTAAAAATGGTATACATCCCATATTCAAAAAGTACTAATTCCCTAAATGTACGTATACCTATTGGGAATTTGTACCTAGTGAATATGGGACGTATACCTATTGGGAATTTGTACCTAGTGAATATGGGACGTATACCTATTGGGAATTTGCATTTATTGAATATGGGACGCATCCCATAAATCCAAATTCCCTATAGGTATACGTCCCATATTCACCTAATGCAAATTCCCAATAGGTATACGTCCCATATTCACTAGGTACAAATTCCCAATAGGTATACGTCCCATATTCACTAGGTACAAATTCCCAATAGGTATACGTCCCATATTCACTAGGTACAAATTCCCAATAGGTATACGTCCCATATTCACTAAGTGCAAATTCCCAATAGGTATACGTCCCATATTCACTAGGTACAAATTCCCAATAGGTATACGTCCCATATTCACTAAGTGCAAATTCCCAATAAGTATACGTCCCATATTCACTAAGTGCAAATTCCCAATAGGTATACGTCCCATATTCACTAGGTACAAATTCCCAATAGGTATACGTCCCATATTCACTAGGTACAAATTCCCAATAGGTATACGTCCCATATTCACTAAGTGCAAATTCCCAATAGGTATACGTCCCATATTCACTAAGTGCAAATTCCCAATAGGTATACGTCCCATATTCACTAGGTACAAATTCCCAATAGGTATACGTCCCATATTCACTAAGTGCAAATTCCCAATAGGTATACGTCCCATATTCACTAAGTGCAAATTCCCAATAGGTATACGTCCCATATTCACTAGGTACAAATTCCCAATAGGTATACGTCCCATATTCACTAAGTGCAAATTCCCTATAGGTATACGTCCCATATTCACTAAGTACAAATTCCCTATAGGTATACGTCCCAGGTGCTGCCCCCTGGCGGCTGTTTTAAGAACTATATACGTAATATCTTCCTTGAAATTAAAGATTAATAAGGGTAGAATATAAATAATTCATTTTTAAATCAATTTTTCAGTTTATTAACGTTATATAAATACAAATATGTTTGAAATATATATATACATTAGCATTTCATTACAATATTTACTTCTACTGCCATTGGGGTCCTTGAAGTTCACATGTTGATAATCTGCACAGAAAAATATACAAAAATTAGATTATAAAACATACAAATACAGGTTTTTTTTTCGTATTATTGAAATTTTGTGTATGTAATCTAGGAACAAAGGCCTAATGAATAGCCAAGTTTGGGACCAATGTCGTTGATATTAAGAGAGTTACACAATATCGAAAGTTTCAATAACCTATTACATAAAAACTAAAGGCCGAATAAAAAATTCGACGCTGGATTCGTAATCCTGAGAAAAAAAACCTAAGGCTATCTAAAAAAATATTTAGTCAAAAATAAATAAATTGGAAAAAAAAATGCCCGAAGAAAAAAAATCTAAGGCTATAGCCTTAGTTTTTTTTTTGTTTCGGCAAAATCTTTTTGCCGATCGAAAAAAAATCTAAGGCTATAGTCTTAGTTTTTTTTTCAATCGGCAAAAAGATTTTGCCGAAACAAAAAAAAACTAAAGCTATAGCCTTAGTTTTTTTTTCAATCGGCAAAAAGATTTTTCCGAAACAAAAAAAAAACAGGCTATAGCCTTAGATTTTTTTTCGTTCGGCAAAATCTTTTTTTCAAATTATTGAAATTTCGTATATGTAAACTAGGAACAAAGGACTAATGAATAGCCAAGTTTGGGACCAATGTCGTTGATATTAAGAGAGTTATACAAGATCGAAAGTTTCAATAGACTATTACGTAAAAACTACAACAGGCCAAATAAAATTTTCGACACTGGATAATAAAATATCTCGATATCACCTTTAGTTTTCGAGATAATCGAGAAAATGTTAATTGTTTCGCCGTCCACTTGAAATAAAACTTTTGCCTATCGATAGCTCTCGTCGAGCGCAACATTTCCTAATAAAATTCTTGTGTTCTCTCCACTATAGTTGTGAATACCTATGATGTGACTCCTGATAAACCTGCATAATATTTCAAGGCTTAATATCTTTATTATTTTTAATATATTACACATTTAGACACCATTTAATATCATTCTAAATAATACTATGTGTATGTATATCTAATTTGATTTTTAGAATGTTGAATACATGTACATATCACCTGGAATGTTAAAAGTTTAAACAATTTACAAGAAAATACAAACTATTATATACACAACAGATAAAATATTAATAAACTTTAACACTAATTCTAACATTTAAGAAGGAGTCTCATGTATTGCTCATTTAATTTATTAATATGGAATTTGGTTCTGATAATATTGAATCATATCATAAGTTCTAGTTCTGAAATTGAGGAATGAATTCCTAATAACCGACATCATATACGTTGCTGCTTCTTTTTCAGTGGAATTGGGTGCAAATCGAGCTCTTAACAATTTAATAGTTTGTCCTCGGAAGCAAGGAAGACCTGTATCAAGCATCAATGAAACTAAAGACACTACTGCTTCTCTGTGAGGTCTAACAGCAAGGAAAGCTTGTACACACAACTCGCAAAACCATCGAAATGGTTGTGCTTCCATTTTACCGCCCATAACCATAACCATTTCGTCTGTGAGCTTGATATCAGGCTCGAAGCCCAAGTTGCCACCGGGAGAGCTTTCGAACATGAAGCCGAAATCTGCAAGATTTGTTATTTTATTGCAAATATGGACTGTCCCAGTAAGAATGCACAATTTAAATTGTGGTTCCAGCAAGTTAACATCAAGAGAATGTTTTATTCAAAAATTGTGCATTCTTAGAAGTATTGCGAAGCGAATATTACCAATGTGGATGATGTGTCCATCAGTGTCAAGCATAATGTTGCCGTTGTGTCTGTCTTTTATTTGTAATAAGAAACCTATAACACTGTAGGCAGCCATAGAGGTTATGAAATTTCGCCGAGCGGCTTGGAATTCTCTTGAATTTTCATCTCCGTATGTTTTTAAAAAATATTCGTACATTCCTATGTCTGTTTGTCGACCCAGTTGGTCTCTGCTTTTGGCTTTTGGTACGCACTCAATAACTCCGCACTGAATATTTCAAATAATATTATATTGATGTAAATAAATAATTATTTTGTACTTACACCTGGTGCAGTTGCGACAACTCTGTAAGGGAATAAAAATAAATCTAAACCAACTTGTTGGAATACATTTTTAAAGATGCCTATGACTTGTAAGGCGAGCATGTCTTGGCGGACATCATCTCCGACTTTAAATATGGCAGCTTGCCATAATTCAGGGCCCATGTTTTGTATTTGTTCTTTTAGTGCGGTTTGGTTGCTGCCGTTTGTCGAAACGGTCATTGCCAGACGTTCTGCAATTTTAATAGTACAAGAAAATATATTTTTTATTTTATTTTACGTACCTAATTCGTTAATACCGCATTTAACAACTTTAAACCTAGCCAAATAAGGCGCTTTGGCTGCACTTTGCATGGGAGTTCCGCTCTTATAATCAATATCAAGAACCATCGCTTCCGGATTGCTGGGGAGATAACATCCCGGTTGAACTTTTATCCTGCTCAGAGCTTCCAGGCAGGCTCTTTTTCGTTCCGCGCCTTTTGGATATGGCCGAATTTCACCGCTAATATTTGTAATTTTGCCGAAAAAGTCAAACTCCCTTTCGTAAAATTGTTTGGCAGGCCCAGACAGTGTTGATACAATATATTTCGACAAGGAATCCAGTACATCATAAAGGTCTGTATCTTTTGTAGTCATTTCTTCGTCGACATACATGTTTGTCTGCATGTTCCAGATTAATTGGTGCGCGACAACTTGCGATTTTCTGGATATATATTTGATAAATTCGATGAGATATCCCATTGAATCGTGCCTGATAGCTTGTACTAATTGGGGAATATAAAATAATACTGCATCGGCGGGATATGAACTTAAAACTCGGACTGCGTATTGCGCGGTTATCGGATGAGGAGGGTATTGTCTCGAAAAGAAACTTAATGCTTGAACTGGACTAACTCGAGACCAAGTTAAAGCGTGGCATAAATCCGTGTTGTCTTTCAACAATGCGTCGGTGGTTACTAAAAATTGCAAGGCGTCGGAAAGATGGTGAACTGTACTAGGGTTTAATCGAACGTAATCGCAAATATCGGAGAAAATTGCTTCGTTATTTTTGAGTCTAACCGGTAAATATATCGCTAAACATGGAGATATATCCCAAGCTATTCGAGTATAATCTCTCCAAGTTTTATCTGTCACGTTTTTATTTCTCCAAGCAGCGATTGTATCTTCTCCAGGAACGTGTAACTCGCTTCTAGATCCAGGATTGTGCCAAACTAATAAAAATTCGATTTCAACGGATAATAATTCGAGGATTAAATTACGTTTTTTCATATATCCTCTGACGAAACCGTCTTGGTTTACTTGTCGTTTTGATCGCGTCGAACGTTTACTTAAAGTTGCGGTACTACTGGATAAAGGTACTGTGTTTATCCAGCCACCTCCAGGGCCCATATTTCGGGTGGGTTCTGGCTGGAGACCTCCAGAAGAACCCCCTAAAATGATTTATATTCAACAAATAACGCGGCTATATTACACTTAACGATAAATCGACCGATTTATTAAACGATTGATCGATTTTTTGTTAAGTGTTTTATATTTTTTTACCTGACAAAATTGTTGAGCCACCGCCAGGTCTATAAACATCAAAATCTCCGACAATACTTTCCTTTAAATACTTTTTATCTGAATGCATATTCTGCCAAAATCTAACCAAAATATTTATATCTTCCCGTAAAGTTGATGAAGATTGGTTTGGACACTTTTGAGGTTGACAAAAATAATCTAAACAACTACAATATATTCGTTCTCGTAGAACATTTTTCGCTAAACCTTTCGGAAGTATTTCGCCTTGCAACAATGACAAACCACAAGTTAACAATTTAAACCGAACACCAACCGCTTCAATATGTCTGTTCATGCTTGGTTTTTCACTACCAACTGTCATATCTAAACTTCTGTGCAATAAAGTCGCCAACATTTCGACTTTTTCAGCACTGCAATATTTGGCCGTTTCGACTAATTCAGCTATAAATTGCACCCAAATGCCATGCGGTTTTACAAATGGCGGATTGGGTTCTAAAACACAACCTTCGTATCTTGCCAGCGGACTAACTTCCTCCATATCGTCGGCGAATAACCCTAAACGTTTTTGAACTGTGCAATACCACGCTGAACACATTTCTTGCAAGAATCTTAACTCTAAGTCGGGACGAGCTGTGATGATCCATTGCCAGCATTCAACGGCCGTCAACATGGCGTCTGTTGTAAATAATTCAACTTGGGACCAAGCGATGCAATGGAGGAGTTTTCTGTTTAATTTTGGTGTGTTTATAAGCATTGCTGTTGCTCTCCACAATGCGCCGCGGTGTAACACGTCAGATTTTTTCCTACATGCATCCCAAACTGCGTTCATAAACCTATCTAATAATATTTCACTATCGCAGTCTTCTAACGCTAACATTCCCGCCACTTCACCGGCGTATTTACTCCGTAAATTTAACAAACTTACAAATTTTGAGTCACTGTTGACACATTTCGGTCGTTTTTCTAAAGTACTGGTGCTTAATACCGCCGAATGTACGTTTAAACCGATGTATTGTAAAGCGCAATCAGTAGCTAAAGCCAAACCGGCGTGATGTCTCGCCCCTGATGGAATTTGATTCAAATATTCTTGAATGTGAGAGCGTGTTGATTGCGGCGCCCATTTCATCGCTTCTTCAACGATACCCTGACATCTATCAGCAAAATCTTTGACAATACTTTCCCGCGCTTCTAACGTATCCATAAGTTGAATCGAATAAGGCGTACTCGGCACGCGCAAAATAGGCGTTTCTCTATTTGGATCTAACTGCAAAGAATAGCTTAAAACTTGAAGAATATCTAACATTGACCATAAAACTCTACAGTTCCATAGAAGATGTGGAAATCTGTCTACTAATCCAGATAAATATCTATCGGCAACGCGGCGGATTTGTTTGGAAATGTGGTTGAAGTTAACCAAGAGAAATTGAGCGTGGTTTTCCAAATCGCGTTCGCGGGTTTCGTCTTTCGGTTTGTTGGTCATTACATCGAGAAATTGTGAGAAGACTTGGTCGCCGACAGCACAAACACATTGCCACATGCCTGATTTGTCTTTCATTAAAGCAGTGTCGCTTAAATATTCTAAAATTGGCTGCAAAGACGGTTCAGGAGAGTGTTTGACCCGTAAAATTTCTAACCAATAAACACTTAAAAGAAACATACATTGCGCGAATGATAATTTATTTACTAAAGCTACAACATCTGCAGGATGATTTAATAAACTGTTTATTTCCGTTTTAATATCTTGCAATTCAGTTAGTGAAACACTATCGTTTCTAACGGCTGAAGTATATTGTAATTCTCTCATTTCAGATCTGCTAAAGGTTTGTGAAACCAACCAAGGACTTTTAATTGCGATTTCTTTAACGCCGAAATACCATTCCAGTGGCCAAAGTCCAGAATCCTGAGCAGTAAAGCCCATTACAACACAATATAACCAAAAATCTTTAAAGAGTTTATGAAGCCGCGGTTTGGGATTTTTTATAGGAGGCAATCTACGTACCAATACCGCAATAACTGGAATTAAAACGCCCAAATTTCCGGCAGAACTTGAAGCTTTCAATGCGGCGGGAGCTTTTTCAGAAGCTCTTTTACCCTCGAGACCAAGCTGTACAAATAGCTCTAGTAATCTAACCAACAATTCTTGCATGTGAGAATCGCCTGGAATATTGGCAGCAATGTTAGCAAGAGCGTTCATTACAACTCCTGAGACATGCCGGAATTGTTTTCTATCATCAGCGGCTGTGTTTGTATAAGCAGCGCTGCTTGCTTCAACAGTAATCATCACAAACATTTTCATAATTTCTTCGTAGACTTGTGGTTCGCATTGAGCGATGATCATACATCCTAACTGATCAACAATTAGTGCATCTAAGGCGGAAGGAACGCGGCAAAATCTTTGTTGAAAAAATTGAAGGATGGTTTCAGTTGTTTTGGGGGTATCTTTTAAAGATACAGCTACATGGCCTAACATTATTACGATATTTGTTGATATGAGAGTTGATTCACTAAAAAAAAAGTACTATTAATATTTGCGAAATGTTTGGGGTAGGCGTATATTTTACTTGTCTTGGGAATTGAAATACAAGGGAAGATTGCGTTTATGTTTTCTATAAAAGGTAAATGATTCGGAATTTAAGGAACTGAAGCTATTAAATCTGGAAAAAATGGATAAAGGATCTGATATTTAATTGTGTTAAACAAACCTATCACTCTTTTCCGCGGTAAATAATCTGTTTGAAACACTTGCAACTAAAGCTGGCACACAATACGGATCAACTGCATGTGCAGCTTCTAATGCCAAACACAAATTTTCAATAGCTGCGTCTCTCAATTTTTCAAAGGCATTCTGCGTGTGCGACGGTGTTTTTGTATCGACTACTTTTAATTCAGAACCTTGAACTATTAGAAATAATCATACAAATATTCAAGTTTGATTAAAATTATTTAACCTGCAATAAGTAAGTTGCTATCTTTTTTCCCGCCATCGTTGCTTTGTCTGTGGAGTTTAAATAAAATCGGTGATGGAGTTACAAGAAAATCTCGTAAACAATAAATAGAAGTTGAAGCTATGTTTGGGAATTTTTGTGCTAGTTTGCCTAAACCTTCTAAACAAACCATTAATAATGGCATATGTGCGAGAACTAACCGATGTCCATGGTTGGAATTTATTTTTTCAGTTAGTCGTCCGCACAAAGAATCAGCGCCTAAAATATTTTACGCGCTGTATAAAATATATTAATATTATTAACAAAAGGGAACATCTGTTTATAAGATTTTGCAATAAAACATCTATAATAGTCCAAAAAAACCTTTGCCTTGAAAAGGTGGCTATATTAAAATCAGAATTACCCCACCTTTTGCAAGGTAAAAAAATGACTGGACTATTAAAGGTTAGTACTATATATATAAAAAAAAAACAATTTAGAATAACTACAAACATGTTATAGGTTAGGAAAATCGGGAGGTTCAACCAAAAATTCACCTATTCTTATGGATAACGCATGACTAAGAGTACTTAAATTATATTCCTCATCAACTGTAAGAATATTAATAATAAAAAGTTATGAAGTATTAACAAATATGGGCAACAAATTTATCGACTCACCAGTTTCGTCTCCGATCGCCCAAACTAACAAATCAACACAAGCAGCGTTAGCCATAACATTAACTTTAAACTTATTCACAGTTGCAAAATTTAATTCTCTGTCTTCCTTCTCACTAGCATCGTGATTTCTACTTTGAAGCTCCGTTTGACCGATTAGAAATAAACCTTTAACGAATTCCTGTACGTCTTTTGTAAAAGGCGCGGGAAGATCTTTTTGCGGTTGGAGTAATTCTCTTAAAAGTGTCACCATTACTAAATTGACAGTCTCTGAGAATGATCTATAAGGGAATATTTTTATTTTTCCCATGGAATATACTTCACTGGCTTGGTCATCGAGATATTGGAGCATGTCTTTGGTTAGTAATTTTTTAGCGAAAGCTAAAATGGCTTGTAAATGATGTATAGGAAATAATAAAGATGCTTTTTTTTCTAAACTTTCTCCGAATTTCATGTGCGGAAATTGGTTAAAACTAGATCCATACTTTGAAAAATAATAAGTTGTTGGATCGTAAGAAACGCTATTAAATTTCCGTAATGTGTTATAATTTGGTGAAGCATCTACTGTGTCTTGACTTTGAGGCAAATCTAAAGTATTTACATTTAAATTGCTTGATAAAGATCTAGGAATTATCGATCGAAAATGGGTGAAACTACGCTTCTTGTTTAATGGTTTTTCGAGATAATTCGCTACGGCTGATTGTGGTATTTCTGGTTTTGGAAATAAACGGCATAATAATGGCGGATCTTGAGTACTAAACCGGCCCATTGCTCGCGCTAAACCAATAAGAACTGGTACGGTAGATTTGCACAAATATATTTTAGCAGCGCCCAAAGATGGACTTTGTTCTTTGTGATTTCGAATCGCATTAGCTAAAGTTGTTAAACTTTCAACTTGACATGTGATTATTTCATCTCTCGAGTCGCTATTTTGTGTTGCAATGTCGCTTAATAATGTGTGTAGGCAAAAACTGAATTTTTCTGCTACCGGTATTCCTACAATATATAAATACAATCAGATATTTCACATATAAATATGTTTAGACTTACTGTCTGTCTGATGAGCTTGTATTTCGTCTATCCATACTGCTTTGTATAACCCTTTAGCGAGTTTTAATAAATATGTTAAGATTTTTTCCTTATGTTGCAAACCAGATTCGAGAAAATATAATCCTAACGCTATGACAGCATCCTGATCTCTGTTGTCTAAACGAAAAGACGACCCAGTTTCTTGCGGGCATAGCGAAAATAATGTTTGTACCTTCAATCATAATTTGTAATATGAAACTTGGAAGATGTACGGACAATTTGAAGGGTAAAATTTATGCGGAATATGTATGAAGGATGCATGTACCTTTTCCCATGGTGTAGGTTTTATTGAGGCTAAAGATCTTGCTAAATGTTGTACAGTTTTATAGAAAAATAACTTTTCGTCGCCCGCCATTACAGTCATTACTAACCACTTAAACCTTGTTGAAGTTTGGCTAAATTCGACCCACCATTACTAAGTGTTGCCAATTGTAGAAATGTTAAATACACTAACTTGAAAATCAGTGATACCATATCATTAGATTTGAAGTTTGCGCGAATTTTGTTTTGTGTTGTTGATCAATTATTTGTGAAGGTTTTAAAATTGAAAAATCAAACTAAAAATGAATAAAATTGTCATTATTGTGTAAAATATTAATAAAATATATACTGACTATACTCTAAACTAGTAAATCTACAAGGAATCACATAAGAAAATAAGTTTGTTAAACATCTATGATTGTTGTAGTGCCTATACAAGTTCAGTCCGCGCATAAGTGATATGTTAGAATGGCAATCCGTATCACAATATATGTATAAATCAAATAAATAGTGAGGATGATTATTATTTTATTATAGTTCCTCGAAGAAAGCCACTCTCGATTTGGTGGACCCGGATTTGACTTTGCGGAGCGTTGAATATTTCGTCTCCCCTAATCGGACTTGCTCCTCGTGCAATTGATCCATTTCCGATTGCTTTTCGCCCACTTTAAGAACTTCGATTTCGGATCGAAGTTCTCGAAGTTGATTTTGGAGATGTTTCGATTTTTCCAAATACTCAACACTGCAATATTTATGTTTTTAGCTTAGCGCGGGAAAAATATTTCATGTGCTTACCGTTCTTTTTCGATTTCTAAGCTGAGTTGGTCGACATCGGCATGCGCCATTAATTCGTAAGAAGTCATATCGGCGGGAGATGGTGGTGCTGGTTCTGGTTCTAATGGCATGCGGATTTCTGGGAGGTCGGGGCTGAGTGGGGCTGCGTATAAACCGGGGACAGGGCTGGAGACTGTTAACGGACTGGAATATGCGGAACGGCTGAGAAAATCTAACAATTTTTCTTTTGCTTCCTTTTCAGCAACTCGGGCCCGGAGTAATTCTTCCTTGAGTTTGTTGGCTTCGGCGGCCCGTCTTTCGGATTCTTCGACAAGTCTAGCGGTTAGTCTTTCCGCCTCGCGTGTTTTACGTTCCAAGTTTACTTTTTCCTCCTCGGTTTTCATGGCGTTGAGTCTAATTCTAGTGATTTCTTGCTCTGCTTCGCTTGCCTTTTGGCTTAAAAGCATGGCTTCTTCTTCCGCTACGCGGCTTTTCTCGGCGAGAAGATCAGCCGTTTCTTCTGAACGGCGAAGTGCTTCGTTTGCAAGGCGGATTTCTTCTTGATATTGGAGGAGTCGTTGTTCCATGGCAGCTCTTTCGCGCTCAGCTTCTTCGCGGAGTTGTTTTTCTCTAGCTAATCGATTTCTTTGGATTTGTCTTCGTTGTTTTTCTTCTTTAGCAGCTGCTTTCATCTGCTGCATTTCCATAGAATCTGGTTTTCGTCGATGCATGAATAAATCGTGGTTTCCAATACATAAACTTAATATTAGTTTGTTCATTCGGACTTTTTTTGAGATGAAAACAAAGTTGGGAGAGTTTTTTTCAGCGGGTTTTATGATAAATTTTTTGTCGTCGAAACTGATATGGCGGATTTCAGACCATGTGAAAGTCATTTTTGGTTGTAACTTATTTTCTTTTTCGTAAACATTTAAGCCTAAGGCGGTCACTCCTAACCAAAGTTCTGTTTCTTTTTTGTTGGTTATTGGAAAGTAATTCACTCCGTACATTTCTAAATCTTGTGCGATCTTTAAATATTCCATTTCTGCCTCGTCTCGGGACATACCGCGGTGATCTGCGTACCAAACTTTAATTCTTTCCTCCCACATTTCTAAAGTCATTTGATATTGGTCTATTACTCTTTGGGGGAGAAGGTCTTCAGACGCTAACATGCCCGGTTTATAAGTATCTTCTTCGTAATCGCCAAACTAAAATGTTAATTTGTTAAACAACTGAAGTTTAAAGGTGTTAAAATTGTACTAACTTTCGCTTGAACGGCATAACTAGCTAACAAAACTGATGCTTCTGGAGGACAATAAATATCCATAGAAAGAATGGCTTGTTTAACTTGTAAAAAGAATAAATGTTGCGTGACTTCTTGGACCAATTCATCGGCTACGTCTTCGGGGTAAAACTTTGCAAGAAACATAAAAGTCGTTGTAGATTGTTGGTTGTCTTGTACTTTTATAACACATTGGTCTTGAACTAAATAAATTATAAGTATTTCCCTATAATAGTTATTTGTTTTCCTACCCTTTTTGTCCATTTTCAGCCATGATATCAATCCTTTAGAATCCTCGAATTGTAAACCAAAGTAATAAGTTTCTCTGAGACCTATCGTACGGCATACTAAATCGAATAAATCTCGGCCAGTGGCTCGCCACTACAAATGATTTATACAAGTCTAAAGAGTAATTATATAATGATAAAGAAGTATTAACCTCTAAATTGAATTCCAACTCAGCGTCCAGAGTACAGACTTTAACAGGGAATGACTTCCCTGACTTTTTTCTCCTGAACGGCGGCATTTTCTGCTTCATCATAAACACTTTCGTATAAAAGGCACACACTGAAGGCTCATAGTTAATGATTAAACTGTAATTTACTTGAATCAAGTGTTGTGGGAGTGCAAAAACATATTTTTACGAGTTCAATTTGTGTTTACACTAAAATGGCTGCACATAACCTCTGGATTTAATGAGTCTGTATTAATTAATGCAGTGCGTAAATACTGAGTACGTTATAAAATTTCTATTTATTGTGTAATGTTTATGCTCTGATAGTTATTTTTAGGAGAGGTTTTCATCCGGAAACTGGCAGACAAAGAAAGTTAGCGGCAAAAATTTCACATTCAAATTCGTTTCTTCAGCTTTTAAATGGCAGAGAAGGCGGCTCATATCACAGCTACGGTTCATCCTAAACCGTCTATATTTGATATTATTGCACAACAATCACTTAACAATACAATTCATCCAGCTTTGCAAAAAATAATCCTGGTATTTTTCCATATTTTCAGACTTACCGTCTCATCTTAATCACTGTTAACTTTTAGTTTTTATCTACTTACAATCCAAATAAATATGCGTGGCTTACAAAATATTGCGATGAAATATATCTATTATTAAATGGAAGTATTCAATATTATTATATTAAAAAATATGGAGCTTCTTTCGCCGAACATTTTTACGGACTTACAAGAATTTCTGCTGTTAGAAAAATTGGAAATGAGTTAACCATAAAAGAACAGAAACTTTCTTTTATATTTCTTGTAATTATTCCATATTTAAAGATTAAAATAGATGAGAAATTAGACCAATATCGATATGAAATCGCGGATGGAATAATAAATGTTAGTTAACTCACCCGTATCAATAAAATGTTAACTGGTATTTTTTTAGGATTGGAGAACAAAGTTCAAACAATTATTATGTACTTTTCAAGGTATTTTCCATTTGTCGTACACATTTTGGACAATGAGTTTATATTTAAAATACATGTCTGGAAGTTCAGAATTTCAAAATCCAGCCCTTAAAGTTTTATATTTAAAGTTAACATATGCAGAACCTGAAGAGGAAAATGGCGGATTATTTCGCGCGCTTTTCAGAGGAAATTTAACGTATGTTTACCAATCAGTTGTAAATTTGTATATATTTTGTGTGTTTTAGATTATCGCAGTTGAGTTTTGGTTTATTCGGACAATGTTTGCAAAATTCTTTGGAGTTTTGTGCATTTTTTGTTCAATTTTTGCGGAGTTGGGAAGCGGAGAAGTCTCATGTTAATTTGACAGCTTTACCTCATCCACCTCCCCCAAAAGTAATAATGAAACACGTATTAATTATTTTGTTTGTAATTAAGCGGTTTGTAGTTGGACCCACAATCTGAGAGATATAAAAGGAAATGTCCTTTATGTATGCAAGAATGGAAAGTCCCTAGTGTTGTGATTGTTTCTGGATATGTTTACTGCTTCCGATGTATAGTGAAACATGTTCAAGAGTTTAATTGTTGCCCGGTGAGTAGTTTGCCGGCAACAATGAGTAATATTGTTCGATTATATGAATAATAAACTACACAACAAGAAAAGACATTTTATACTGTTGGAAATATATTTATTGACTGTAAAATAGAAATATATATATTAAAATTGTATGATGGAAATAATAAAATGGAGTAAAAATGTTATTGAACATACCTGGAGTTGTTTGTTGTATTATGTTTTGTAATAAAAATCACTAGACTGATAAAGAAGCGCACTGTGTGTCCATGCATTAAATATATGTTAAGTTAAAATAGTTTTTAGTTTTAGTAGTAATAAGTAAAATAAAAACACAAGAGACACTACCTATGGTGTCTGATCCGATCCATCCCGCGAAGGAAGCAGCGATCGAGCCAAGCCTAATATTTTGTACATGATACATGTTTAATCAATCCTAATCCTTATCCTAACAGTCAGAGAGAGAGATCGGGTCCTAATCCTTAATCCTAGGTAGGTCCTCAACTCCCGTCCTCTTCAAGTCATAGTCGGTTTATTACTTTGATGTTTTAATCCTTCATTCATCAATTCACAGAAAATCCATCGGTGATACAAGCATTCAGCCGATGGATCAAATAAAAAAGAATAATACAAGTTAGTACAAACATACATGAGACACGACCTTAATTATACTTTTTTTTTCATATATATATAATAATAGTAATTATTATGTGTTTTGTTTGTGGTTGAAGGGGCTCAACGCAACGCAATTATTACAATCTTATTTGCTAAGTATTTCACATCTTCATCAAAGTCTTCCAAAATTAAAATAACTCTAACAACAAAAACGGAATGTTAATCGTTTTTGATATAAACGTAATCATCATCATCATCATCATCATTGATATTGATAAGGAATTATGTATGTATGTAGTTTTGTCTGTCTGTTGTATTTTCATTCATTAATGTATGTCAATGTAGGGCCTGGTGTGGTTGTGTGATACGTACAGTGTGTGATGTGTGTCCGATCCTGAATGCCCTAGTAGTTGCTTCGAGAGCGGCTGCGACTACGCGAGTAGGAGCGGCGCACCGGGCTGTAGGTGGGCGAGCCCCTACGCCGCGGACTATAAGACCGGCTGCGCGACCGCCCTCCTGAGCGTCTTTCGCTAGACCCATGGTCCTCCTTCACCCTAATATAAGACACTTCACCCTACAACACATCGATCATCTACAACTTATTCACTCACTCGGTTCGCACCCCTCATACCTCGTGACTGCGAAACCGGGAATCGTCAAGCTTTTTTATGGCGTATTTCATGTCTTCGTAGCGTAGAAATTCTACTACGCCGGAACCGTCTTTGAATGCGTCGGCAAAGCAAACATCTCCGGCTTCTCGCATGTGATCTTTGAGATCCTGCCAGGAGCCGGAGGGCGGTAGGCCGGTAACTAGAACGCGGAATTGTGATCGGCGGGCAGGGGGGCCGCGAGAGCCTCTGCCTCTGTCGCCCATGCCCCCGCGCCCGCCACGAAACCCGCCTGGCCCACCACCTCGCGGGAATTCCACTCTCAATCTGTATCCGTCATAATTGTAACCATCTCGGGCATAAACCGCGTCATCTGCATCTCTAAACATCCAAAACTCAAAATCAAATCCACGACAATGCAAGAGAAATACTTATCAATACCTTGGATCTTCAAATTCAACGAAAGCGAATGGAGGTCCTCTTCGATTTTTCAAATCTACGAATGTTACTTTCCCAAACTTGTAAAACAAATCTTGAATATCTTTTGTACGAATATCTGGGGGGAGATTTCCCACATATATTCTACAATCGTTTCTATTGTGAGACATTTTCTCCACAAAACACAAACTTTTCTCAAACAGCAAATATAAACAAAATGGCGACACTCGCGCGAAGTACAAGCAAGCCGGCTTCTGTTTCCACAGTACTACCAACACTCGCGGGCCAAGAAATTTTAATAACTAACAAAAACTCTAAATTCATAAATATATAATATTCATTATTACTATTTTTGATATCTATATATCTGACTATATACATATATTCATAAATTTTTATTGAAATAAAATTTGAAAAATCTGTTGTGACCAGCACAATACTTCTTGCCATTTTCATTGTACAAAGAATTCTATTTACATCTAGAATAAGAAATATTAAATGTCCTTCCCAGACAAAGCCTAAGATGTTATTATTTCCTATTGTCCAATTCTCTTCCCATTAATATCATCATCGTAAAAATAACTAAACACACTTGAAATAAGTTTTTGCGGGTCATCATGTTAAAAAAAATATTATTACATAAAGACATGTTTATTTAATAATATGTACATACAAAATAATTAAAGATATAAGTATTTTTATAGCCAAGGATGCCACGCAGGGTCCATTCTACACAAATTATCATGACTACTAGCCGCTGCTACTAAAGTAGAAACTTTACTGTCACTGCCGTCCATATGCGCCAAACTATTCAACCGTTTAGAAATTGCATTTACTGCTTCAATCACCATATCTATTATTTGTTTCGCCTGCATGTCTTGCTGGCTTGAAGCTGCATCAGTATTCGCCCCTTCTTGAGGCGTATCATCATGCTTTTTCTTATGCCCAGCCACCATTTCATCTCTGAGAATCGTCCGTAAAATAGTCTGAACTCTAAAGTTGGGATAAACTAAACATCTCGCTGCAGCTATCATTGCAGCTGTGAGAGGACCAGACAGTCCTATAACGCTTAGAAAGTCTACAATATTTGGGGTTAGTCTAAATGGAACGGGTCTGCTTTCGTCTAATTTTCCGGTGGAGTCGTTGACGTCGAATTTGAAATAAGCGACGTTCATGAGACCAGAATCTTGATGGAGATACATCATGTCTGGATTTAAACGCGTTAAATGGAGGACGTATTCAGCAAAACATGCAAGAGACAGCTGTAGAGTGAATGTGTTTCGAAAATGCCAGTAATCTGTGGCTGTTGGATACGCGGCAGTCGCCCAATCTTTTAATAAATTTTTAGGGACCATATTCGCTTGTACATATTTCAAAATGTCGCGGTATACTTGATGGCTTGCCTTTAAAACTCGGCCTTGAATCGAGGCTAATCTTTCATAATAATATGAAATAGGAGAGTCGTGTTCTATTTTAAGTTTACCGCAACCCTTTTTGTAAATATCTAACAGAGATATTGAAGCCGGATTGTCTTCTACGAGACGCATTTGGGGAGAAACTGCAACTACTCTAGGCACGGTGAAATGTAAAAATCGCCTGGCGGTTTCTTTTTGTTTAGCTAAATAATGATTCAACATTCGTAAAAGTTGTAAAACTCTTTCCTCGCGTCTGGCATCAGCCAAACCCGAATCATTTACAACTAAATAAGGATATATTTTACCGTTATGACCACGAATATATAACCGTCGTGCTGCTGTATTATGTTTTTGGACTATGTCAACCCGCGGCATAAATCTGGCTATACGAACATGATAATGACTATGTTTAGGTAACAAAAATTCACCGGGTAATTCAACTTCGGCTGTTTTTAAACTAAAATTACTCAAATATCGACACTTTTCTTCGATTAAAAATGATTGGATCAACATTTTCGACCTGTTCTCTAATATTTTAATCCATTTTTTCAGTTTGAAAATTAAGTTATGCAGTAAAAGCGCACCAGGTTGATTGAAATTAAAATCAGAAGTGAATTGAACTTTCATTTCCTGAAAAACTGGATCTTGAACGGTGGCTTCAGCCCTTCTGGCTAAGCTTTCAGACGCGGCTGAAATAAACGCTGAACTTACAGAACTTGAGGTTGATATATTTTCAACACCTATACCGAAAGTTGAGACAAGTTTTTTAACAAAGTTAAATATATGAGGAGTGATTTTAGTTTCAGAAACTTGATCTCTATTTTCAAAAGCAATAGCATAACATTTTGCTAATCCTTGTCGTAACTGCCGTAAAACTTCTTCATACCAATTTTCTCTGAACCAAACCATTTGATCAACAATTCCTTCCAAACTGCATAAAACTGTTGGATGAATATCTCTCTGCATATGCATAATCTTACTGCATCGCCACATTTGGGGCGTAGCCCTAATGGGCCCTGAATCACTTCCACTACCGCTAGATCCCGCACTTGTTGTTGTTGGAGTTGTATTCTCAGTCTTTTGTTGTTGTTGTTTCTCTGCAGATTTATATTTTTCTCGTTCTTCAATCCTCAAAGTTAAATATAAAGTTCTAATTGGGAAATAAACAGCTTGAGGGAACATTCTTCCAACTTGTGTTAAGAGATTAACAATCACTGCACCTTCATATTGCACCAAGCATGTCAACAGTTGTGGCGTCCATGGCAACCATTGGGCGGGAGGTACACCAACATTGTATTTCTCTAAAGCTGCCATCAAGGAAGCTTTTTTATCATCGTAGCTTAATAGCCAGAGAACTTTTGACAGATATTTTCTTGCTTTTGATTCGTTTTGATGCCGGCAAGCATGCAGGAAGCAAGTAATTGCGTAGACTCCGTAAGTAATCTGCGCGGGATTTTTTGTGAAAACTTGCTCTAAATAATCGCCGTAAAGGGCCCAAGCTTTGACTAATGTGTCGTGCATTTGTACAGCGGCTGAAAATTCTTTATTTGCGCCGTCTGAACATCCAGTTAAAGCTAGTACCATTCCTTTTAACGCGTAAAGTTCAGCAATCATGGCGGTCATTTCTGTTGGAAAATAACTGACATTTGTACTGACTAAAGCGTCTAAAGCTTCCTGCAAACTATTTTTATCGCCCAAACTAGCCATTAAAAGATAACATTTAACTTGTTGACGAATTTTCTGGAAACAATCTACAATTGGAACGCTGGGAATTGTATAAATTCTACTCAAACTATCCAAACAAACTGACGGTAAATTATGCTTCCGAGCAATTTTTGCAAAATGAATTATTGCTTGGGCTGAGGCGTGAACTCCAACCATAGATGGTTTCATTGCGGGATCGGGTTTTTGGTTTGAAGATTGTTGAACTTGTGAATCATAATGACCAACAATAAATTGATAATGATGTTGCCGCCATGTGAAAATGTCGCTCCAGTGGGTTAAATCGTCGGCGATTACTGGAAGGCGATTTCTCCATGTTTTAACGATTGCGTTCATGTCGTGAAGAGAACTTGGGTGAGATCTGGATAATCCTTGATAGATTTGTGCTGCCTCTTGTAGTTCTATAATCTGTTGGACTGCTTGGAGGATTGGTAGATGAATATGGCTGACAATATGGGGTAATCGTCGCCATTCTTTCATACACATACTTGATGCGGATTCGACATAGCGTTCAACAAGAGTTAAATGTTTGTCTTTTGGATGACAAATCGCTAAAAATCCGCCATATAAAGTAACTTTCCAGGCGAGTTCTTTTGGGCAATTGTATTCGACAGCAGCTAAAGCTTCTTTCATTGTATCCCAGTCTGGGACGTGCCAGGAAGATTCCAGCATTAAATAAGGATCATAATGTCCTTTTTTCGCGTATTCTAATAAGCCATCCCATTGGTTTAATTCTTTGGCGCATCGAACCCAATGTGTCATCCATAATTCAAGTTCTCTCGAGGCGTGATGAGGCGCTGGACTTAATAACGAATCTTGTTTATGTCTGGCCATTGCTGCTTCGTATGCGACTTGAGCCTGTTCAAAAAATCCTTGTTGTTCGTAGGCAATAGCTACGCAAGTTTCGCGGTAATGGGCATGTTTTGACCATAAACCAGCCCACATATCCTCTTCGCATAACAACCAATATAATTCCCCCAAAGAGTCTAATAATTCGCTTTTGTTAAGCGCGTTTTGCTGCTCAGAACTTCCTTCGAAATCGTAACAATCTGATGTTTCCTTGATTGTTTTGTTGCTGATGTTATTGCTGTCAAAGGCAAGTTGTTCCAAGCCTAAAGCCATACGATGCCATAAATTGTGGCTTTTACCGATGTATTTTATTAGAGGGGGAATAATATTTATTGGGGGGTTACACCTGGAAAGTGCTTCGACAAATGTATTTAAAGCACTAGGCTGGCAATCTTTTTGAACGGTATGAATTCCTGAAGTAACGAATGGTAATATTTCAGCAGTTAGACTTTGTCGTTGTTGGTCATCTAATATAGACCAGACTTTAGGGAAAAGAGCTAGCCAGACATTTTCAGCTAGAGATGTATCCATGTGGCATAATTGGGCCGCGGCTAACAATAATTGATCGCTATGGACAGACCGTAAATTATTTAAAAATTCAGCGTGTTCGGTTAAAGTCGCCGCTAAAGACGGTTTCTTTTCATCTATACTCGTCTCATTTTCAATTTCTAATTCCAAAACTTCTTCTTTAATTTGTAAATTATGCAAATCTGGCATTTCTTCAGATTTATAACTCAAAAACGCATCTCTTTCTTTTGATTCAGCAACATTGACAACATAGCTAATCGCAGGCATGCAGCTCGTTTCTGAGCACATTTCTAAAGTTTGTCCATTTTTAGCTGTAGCTAAAATTAGTTCAATGCATTGTTTGATCCAATAATGTGGCCCCATAGCGTCCCAATTTTGGGAACAAGTTATGTATAAAAGTCTGTCGTGAAGTCGTTTTCCTCGCATTGATTCGTCGAAAACTTGGAAGAATTTAGCTCGGATATGAGGTTGAGTACAGCGTAGACCAGCTAGAAAAGCAGGTTCTAATTTCATTGCTAGTTCAGATGATTTTAAAACTCGGTCTCTGTAGACGTAATTAACGAGTTCGAGAAATTGTGCGTTTAATTCTAAATCGTCGGGGAAGCGTTTTTCGACGTACTGCATTAATTTGACCAATAAAATTGATTTTTCGCGCAAACTGGGCGCTTGTTGTAAAGTTATTGGGTTTTTGTTTTTCATCCAATCTTCTAATATTTTAATAATAGCTTTCATTATTTTGACATCTGTGGTTTTTTCTATTAAACCAACGAGAGTTGATCCAATGAATTGTTTTCTCATTTCTACTCCCATAACAACTACACGCGTTTTGACTAAGTCTAAACTGAGGATTAGTAGTTCAACAGTAACTGAACCAGTGTCTGGTGAACTGGGGTTTAAGTGCTCTTTTGCCATACGGTGTAATACTTTCATAAACGGAGTTATTAAGCGATCAATGTATGATTGGTTGTTAACGCATGCTGCTTTGAGCATCATTAAAGTTCCAAATAAACTTGAAGGACTAGCGGAAAGATTTTTTTCATAGTTTGCAAGTCCATCACTTATGACTTTTCTTACTGTTGAATATAATAATTCAAGTTCTTCATGTTTTGAGGCTAAACTGCCGTCGGCTTCGCTGGGGAAATTAGCCATCAATCGTGATAAAAATCCATGTACTAGTCTGATTACTTTGCTATTTGTACAAGTAACGCACGCACCTAAGCCTCTTTGTAGCGATTTGAAACTTTGCAAAATTTGTTCTTTTTTCATGACAGTCAATAAAAATGTTAATAGTTCTAACGCGGTGCAAATATTTCCATAATTAGGTGTTGTAGATTCGACAGTCGCGAATATTTTATCGAAAAACGCCAGCTTTAAATCGACATGATGTGGCCAGACGTCTGGCTTTAACGCAATTTTTAATAAAGTTACGCATCTTCGGCTTAAAGTTTCGCCCGGACTTTGAGATGGAATACCGGTGTTGTTATTAGATGCATCGTTCACCTGGCAGGCTAATCGTAAAAGAAAATTAACTATGGCGTCTGCATGTGAGCGTTCTATTGGTTTATTTGAACTGGACTCTACGTTTTGTTGATTTTGAGATGTGCTCGGACCGATTTGGAATTTTTTTCGTTGATGTTCATCATCGATAATTGTTCTTTTTAATGTTCCAGGGATTGTTTCGGTATCACTTGTATCATATTCTTCTTTTAAACGTAATAATTCCCATTTTATTATGACTTCTGCTAATTCAAAAGCGAGTTTTCTGTGTTCGATTGTGGCTGTAGGTGAGAAACCTAATCGTTGAATTGAGCTGACCATATGTTGAACAATGTGATGGCGGACCGGATAATATACTTTAAAATGCCGGACGACTATTGTTAAAATATGGAATAATTGTTGCATTGAATGTCCTTCTTCGACAATTATTTTTTTGGTCCAATGTGTAAACATTGTATTTCCGTCTTCTACTCGGACAGGAACTGAAGGAGTTAATATTTCTAAAGCTTGTCTTACAACAGCGCGCGCTTCTACTGCATGGGCGGTTAATAAGGAATGAAAAACTTGTAATATGATTTTTCTATGTATAGCAAATTTGTCTATTATGTGCGATAATAAAATATGACCGTGATATCTTGTGACGGGGTCTACACAAGCTTTTGATAATAAACAAGGCCAAGCGAACGTCATTAAACGACGCACTTTATGTCCGTGTTGTTTATTGTTAGCGTCATGAATATAGGGAGCTGCGTGTTCTACTAACAAACAAGCAAATTGTAGTAAAGATATTCTTACACAATCTGCACAACCAAAAGGGCGTTCCGGGTCTATTAATTCAGAAATAAATACACTAACAACATTGTCTTTGTTGTCTTGATCTGGCGCGGGTTCTGAACCTAAAAGCTCAACACTTTCTCCCTTTTGAAAGCTCACAGCAAATGCCGGTATTAAAATCATTTGAAGGACTTTACTTTTAAGCTCTTGACTCATTAAGTTTGTGGGGAAAAGTTCAACGAATTTAAAGAAAGCTTGCCGTTTCCATTCTACTGAATAGTTTTGTGCGACTTGTTGTTCAACAAAGTCTTTTAAAAATTGGAAATTTGGAATAAATCGGTCGCAAAATGCACGTAGAAGTTGGAAAAGCATGGATGGTTTTCCAGGACGCGTGCAAAAATCATGGAGGAGGATTTTAACTATTAGTTTGGGTTCTTTCCAATGGGTGTATTCAACATTTTCTACTTTTTTGTGACGTTCTAAATATTCATCGCTGCACCAAATTTTGTTTAAACTATGAATAATAACATAATTTGTATTAATCCATGTTTTATCAAATTTAATTAGAATTGATATAATTCGAATCGATTGGTATTGTAATTCCCATTTTTCTGGTTCAGCAATTTGAGAATTAATACTCAACATCGCTAATAATCGGGGCACCATTTTAGTTTGAATATGATCTCTGAATAATTTGCCTTCTTCGTGTTTCACTAAAAATTCTAAATAACGACTGTGTTGTTGGTCTTTTATATTATTGTCTTCCAAGAAATATTCCATCGTTTCTGAAGGATATCTTAATAAAAATCTCAACAATGGAAGTCTAAACGGACTGGAAGCTTCCACTAACATTGCGTTCTCTGTATGGAGAACCAATTGACATAATTCTGGAATAAACTTACTGGAAGCCGCGGGAGTTTGTTGAAAAATGTCAATAATTGTTGCAATTTGTTGTACGTTTTCATTATTTTTAGATAAGCCAGCATTTTGAGAGATTGTAACTTTAAACAATTTTTTTAATATTTCTAAAAGTTGTTCGCAAAACTTTTCATTAAAAGCAGATGGGAATAATTTCGTAAGATACGAAAACCGTTTCGTACTGTTTAAATTTAAAGATCTATAATCGCCTAACATATTTAAAAGCGGTCGCATTAATTCGTGGACAATTTTCATGTCAATTTGATAGCCGGCAATAAATTTCTTGATACATTCAAAAGCTGTCTCTTGCAGTTCGGAATTTGGGCGTTCTAAAGCTTTATAAAGTACGTTAAATATATTATCGCAATAATTTTTGGGTTCTAAATAGTGGCAAGCCGCCAAAGCTTTTAGGGCGCTTTTTCTTAAAGGAATGAAGCTTGATACTGATTTGTAACAAGGGAATTTTGATAAGTCTGCGTCTTCTGATTCGCATAAAGTTAAAAGCTCATGAACGAATATTTTGTGCTCTAAAACGTTTAAATTAATTGTGAACAAACGCGGTTCAAGAGTTGTACAAAATGTGTTTCCGTCCATTAGACCGATTTGGGCGTTGGCGGGCTGATGACGCAATAAATGCTTTTTAGGGGGGATCATATCTGCTAGTACATCTTTATGTGGTCGGATAACATCCGTCACAGACTTATTTTGCTTTTGGGCTAAAAGCTTTAAGCTTTGCATAGCTTGTTCGCGCACTAAAGTATGTGTAGAAGTTACTTGTCGTACTAATTCATGCGTTACATCGTATAGAGCTTTCGTTTGTGCTTGTATTAAGTCTGGATCGCTTTCAGGTTTTGTGACACATAATATTAACATGTTTTCTAAATTAGCTTTTGCCATATCTAAAGCTCCGGATGATACTTCGCCGGTTAAGTCCATTAAAACGAACATAAGAGCTTTTAAGAAGACGAAAAGATGGTCGAAAACCCATTTGGGGGCCATTCTTTCAAATAAGAATTTAATAGCGTAACAACCGCCTAATTTTGTGTACCAAGCTCGCTCGTAACATAAACTACACATTTTTTCTGATAAATATTCCATTATTGGCAAGCTGCAAGCTTTTTCTTTGTTGCCTAAAATACTATTTGCTGTTTCTAGCATTAAGCTCATCGCTACATATCCCGGTTTGCATAATTCTTTTTCTTCGTGGCCCATAATTGCAGCCAAGGCATCTACTAATACAAGTGGGTCTAAATGTTGATTTTGTAAGCGATTAGAAGTGGCGAAAGGTCCACTTTGTTGCGCCACAGCGATCATCGTATAATGTCGCACCACTTTAATCATAGTTTGAAATACTTGATTGTTGAGTTCTTTTTGATTGTTGAGTTCTTTTATTGCGACTGCGACAAACATTCCTGTGAGTGCTGTTTGATGAGTATCTCTGGCTCGTTTGTGTTGAGACTTATAAATTGATCCTTGACTAATTGGTATTTGTCTATTTTGGAATTCCGGATAAGTAAATAATTTTAATAATATTTGTTTGTCATCTTTTGTGTCTAAACTTGCAGCCAAATAACAGTATATGACTTCCCAAGCTTTTTTCCGGTAAAAACTGTAAGTTGAGCTTTGTTTTAAAGCTGTAAAAGCTGTCTCAACTAATTTATCAACTGGGAATTCTATGCCTTGTTGGTGGTCTTGGAATTCGGCCAGAATTCCCGGCGGTTTTGTGGCGTCCGTATCGAAATATTCTAATTTTTGAGGTTCTATCATCATTTTGCGATTTCCTCCGCCGAATTTACCCAGAACTCTAAAAGCTACTTGAGCTGTTTGGTCGTTATTGCGTAAAGTTCTCCATAAAGCTTGCATTAAATCGGCTCTTACTGGTTGAATATGTTCATAAAGAAAATCTGGTTGTAAATTATCAACGCATAATTCTAAAGTTCGTAAACCTTGACTGACTAAAATTTGGGAGCCATTTAGAGCCGAAACTAAAGGATCCATTAACATTGGAAGATATGGTAATAAAGAACTTAACCTTACAGGAACAGTTAAACATAGTTCAACAAATAAATCTTTCATTTGTTGCTTGTGTAAACCGCTCTGTAGACGATTAAGTCCTTCCAAAAGATTTGGTAATAAAGGTAAAAATTCTTGATATAATAAATCGTGACTACCACCGCCAATTGAACGGAAAAGCGCTCTCAACAAATAAAAATAATTTAAAGGTTCTTTTGCGCTCATAGCTAATTCCATCGACCGATTAACAATTTGATGTAAATGCGGTCTCAACATATTTTCATTTTCAGTTGGGAACAGAGTAACACTTCCAAAAACTAATTTAAAAAGTCTCAAATACAAATTTGACCGTTCAGCATCAGAACCCATTTCTTTCATGCGTTCCAACAAATATTCAACTAAAATAGTAGCAAATATAGGGCTAGTAGGAGGATTAGCCAAAAAACTATTCGCCACCGTCTGCAACGCGCTATTTTTATGAATCCTTTCTACCATATAATCAATCGTCGTCGAAAATATTTCCCGAAAAGTCTGGCTATTCATCATTGAAAATACGCCGGAGAAATGTTCCAAAACTTCTTTTTCTTCTTTGGTTCTGACGGTTTGGGGGGTCTGTTGGGCCCCTCGAACAGCTTGGGGTGTCTGTTGGGGTAAAGCGCCTGTTGGGAGAGTGTATACGTCTAATGCGCGTAAGGCCCAACGTACTAAACGTACAAAAACTAAAGTTTCGTGGGGTTGAAATGGTTTGGCGGATGTTTGTTGGGGTGTAGCACCCGTTTGGGGGTAATTTTTACAGCTGGCGCAGCCCCATGTTATAGTTTTAACACCGAATACTAGAGTTTTAACCAAGCTTCGGTAATCTGTTACATTGTAATTCATATTTTGAGATGGGATTCCGAATTTTGGACGTTCATCTTTATTAAGATCAGTTTTAGAATCCAATAATTCCGTTGTAGGTTTAACATCTGGTTGTTCCGTTTTAACAACATCTATTTTGTTGTTAACTTGTTGTACAGTTGTAGTTTGGTTCTTATTTTGGTTTATCAAAATTGGTAATTGTATCTTTGCAATAGTTTTGAATTTAAGAACGAAAACTTGCAACATTCGCATTAACAATTCGCATCCTTGTTGACTGCCCTCAACGCTCCCTTCTTGTTCGCTTCTAAGTCTAATACAATCGACCAAGTTTAAAAGTAATTTGCAAGAGACTGTCTGAATATTTGTGGCAAGCGATTCATCGTGAACATTTTTACTGAAAAGATGTACAGCGCGTACTAAGTCCGGTAAACCGAGATGTTGTCGCACGTGATGAACTAAATCAGCAAGAGTTGAATAAGCTAAAGGACGTAAACTTTCGTGAGTTGTCCATCCACGGCCTAATAAAACGTCTTCATCGAATAAACGTTCCATATGAGGCACAAAATCTGTAATAACACAAGTATCTTCCTAATATTCCAACGATGTAAATAATTCAAAGAAAACTCACGTATTCGAAGTTCTGTGGCCAAGATATGTCTGGTAGCGATTAATAATTCCCTACGAAGATGTGCAACTTCCATTGGACATAAAGTTAACAAATCCAACATTCCTTGAACCATTTGAGCTGAATGCTGACTGACAACCTCCTGATACATTTTAATTATGAACGCCAGAAACGACAAAGTTTTTATTTGCGCGCCCATGAAGTCAACAAAGACTTCTTTGTTAAAATACGGCGATTGTCTACGAAATATTTATTTAGAATTTGATACGAATATATTTGAGCAATCTACCTTTGTTGTAAAGATGGTTGAAGAGTTATTGTTTTCATAACTAAAGGGATGAAATCCGCGACATCCTGGGGGACGTTTTGTTTGTATAATTGATACATTAAAACGACGATTATTGGGAGTTCTTGTAAAACTTTTAGCGATAAAACTGCTTTTGGGATGAGATTATACTAAAATACAATTGATTTAATAATAAAATATATATATATACAGTGAATTTAAAAACTCACTGAAATTGCAGTCCCATCTTTGGTT
Source organism: Harpalus rufipes (assembly GCA_951394225.1). Taxonomy (NCBI): domain Eukaryota; kingdom Metazoa; phylum Arthropoda; class Insecta; order Coleoptera; family Carabidae; genus Harpalus; species Harpalus rufipes. The sequence goes on along the minus strand of OX596289.1, from coordinate 109,532 downwards.
TTTTTACTGGTCTGAATGGCAGTTACAGTAAAAGTTTTTTGTAATAATTCCTCCAAATTGACTTCAGATAATTCGTTAACGACTATCGGTGGTCTGGGTTCGAATATTTTCGGTAAATGATTTGGTAATTCTGAATAAATTGATTTAACAAATTGCAAGAAATGTTGTATTTCTGGATTAAAAGTTGGTCGATATTGTTTGTGCAATTCTATTATTATTCTCAAACAAACCAAAACGTTTTCTTCGTTTTCTATTTCGAGAAGTTTTAACATTAAACTTAACATTTGTTTGACGTACGGTTTTAAAAGATCATTGGTCGGTAAACGGTGCAACATTTCTAATATTAATTTACGAACTTGTTGAATGTTATATTCGGCGATGAAATACGGTTCACCTTCATCGAGAATTTTGAGGAATAATTTGACAGAATGTTCTAGAAATACCGGATATAAAGGTGAGTTTAAAATCGTCTCAAAGTTTTTTATTAATTCTTGCGCAGCTTTAAGTTTAATATCGTCTTTAGCGTTTGCGTCCGCAAGAACAGTAACAACACTCTTAAAAGTGTTCATTTCTGATGTGGCAGCGTCCGACGGACCCATTTTTCTGAAAATCGATAAAACATAGTCACATTTCTTCATTGTTAGTGGTTGGCGCGCTTTTGACTAGACAACATGGACGAGAAAACTATCGACTCTATATTTGCGGGAAGCCTGCAAAAACTACCGCCTGTAAGTTCCAAAATTGTGAGGATATTTACCAGCAGTACTTTCACAGGTATGTAGCAACAATCACAATAAACACAACAATGATGATTTGTATTTAAGATACAACAATGGAACGGAATACTTTAATGGCCAAATGTTACCCGAAAATTAAAGATTATTGCCGAGAAAAACACGGATTAGAATTTCAAGTATGTATTTACTATTTTTAATTTGTAAAACACCTTAACAACCTTGAATCTCTATACGGTGCCTGATACACCCTGGTACAACCCAGTAACTTTTATTTAAATAAAAATCAATTTTAGGTTGTTGATATGCGATGGGGCGTAAGGGACGAGGCAACTGATGATCACATGACTACTGAACTTTGTATGCGAGAAATCAAAAATTGTCAAAGATTGTCTATGGGTCCAAATTTTGTTGTATTTCTCGGGCAAAAATATGGTTATCGCCCTATTCCAACATATATTTTAAGCAGTGAATTACAACAATTCAGAGACGATTTAGCGGCATCAAATATTGATGTAACTTTATTGGATACTTGGTATAGAAAAGACGCAAATGCAGTACCGCCTATTTCAGTTTTACAGCCGATAAGTAGCATTTTAGTCAACTTTAACAACAAAGTAAATTTCCCGGCATGTTTTTTTTTTTATAAAAACTTATTCACATATTTTATAGAGAATCCCAAAACTTCAAGCAGAAGATCAAGCTATTTGGTGGGACACTTTAACAAAAATGCAAAAGCTTTTGAGAAAAGCTGCGCAAAGCTTACACACCCAAGGAAAAATTGATGACGAAATAATGCACAATTATTTCATGTCTGTCACAGAAAGAGAAGTTATAAACGGCATTTTGAACGTTAAAAACACCAAAAATCATTGTTTAGCTTACGTGCGATATATCAACAATATAAATTTACAAAATTTGAAGAAAGCTTCCCTGTTTGTTGATATAATAAATAGAAGTTTGGACCAAGAAGCGTCGAAACTTTTGGCGAATTTACGCGATGAAAGACTCCCCAATAAAATAGAAAGTACTAACTTTCAAAAATATACGGTTGAATGGATTGGCAGAGAAGGGCTTGATGATGAAACGCATGGAGATTATCTTAAACATTTTATTACTCATTTCTATAAAAATATTATTAAACTTGTTGACCGCGCAATGCGAAAAGAAGATTCCAGCGCCCAGGGACAAATAGTTACAGAGATTTTACAGCATTTACACGCTTGTAATAATTCTGTTAAAGTTTTTTACGGACGAGAAGATAGTTTAGATCGTATTAAAAATTATATGTTGGGTAATTCTGAGAAGAGTTTGGTTTTGTACGGTGAAGGGGGTTGTGGTAAGACATCTTTATTGTCTAAAAGTGCCAGCTTGTGTATTGAATGGTTTAAAGGCGCAAAACCTTTATGTATTATAAGATTTTTGGGTACAACACCAGATTCAAGCGCATTGACACCAACACTGATTTCTATCTGTCAACAAATATCTTATAATTTCATGCTTCCTTTTGAAACAATTCCTGATGATTTAGTTCCATTAACAGCACATTTCAAACATTTATTAACGTATGCGAGTAAAGAGCAACCATTTTTATTATTCCTTGATTCAGTTGATCAATTAACTGGCAGTCAAGGCAATAAAGTTTCTTGGATTCCAACTCGTTTGCCGCCATTTGTAAAAGTAATTATTTCTTGCGCTGAAGAAGAAAATAATCCAGAAATATCCCGAGATTATAATATTTTGCGCAAAATGATCGACAGTGAAGAGAATTTCATCCAAGTTTCAGCATTAGGCGAAGACTTAGCCATGCAAGTTATTAAAATGTGGATGGCTACCGCTTGTAGAGATCTCACGAATTATCAGTGGAGATTAGTAGCAAACGCAATCGCAAAATGCAGCCTTCCTATATTTGTTAAACTTGTCTTTGCTGAGATTTGCCGATGGAGGAGTTACACAAAAACTCAAGATACATATTTGGCCTCAACCGTTATGGATTCAATTATGATGTTATTTGAACGAATTGAAAAGCAACACGGAAGATTGTTGGTCTTTCACGCTTTGGCGTATATAACTGCAGCGAAAAGTGGTTTATCAGAAAGTGAACTGGAAGATTTAATATCTTTAGATGATAAAGTACTTGATGACGTGTACCAATATCATTTACCGCCTGTAAGACGAATCCCGCCATTATTGTGGACACGTATACGAAATGATTTGCCGAATTATTTATCTGAACGCGAGGCAGATGGTGTGAGTGTTATGAATTGGTACCATCGACAATTCAGAGACGCAGCTAAAGAACGCTATTTTAAAAATTTAAATTTAGCGACGTATTTTCATTCAATGATTGCTGATTATTATTTGGGGATATGGGGAGGCGGCAACCCTAAACCGTTTAAATATACTGAAATACAGAGGCATAGATTTAATTTAGCAGATAAGGAAGGAACTGCCGATAGAAAAGTACCGGTTCAGCCGCTTGTATTTTATAGCAAAGATGGCAAAGTTTCCCGCTATAATCTCAGAAAAGTAAGTATGCTACAAAAATAACAAGAATCGTTTATAACAATCTGTTTACAGTTTGGTGAGTTGCCATACCATCTAGTCCGCTCGCACAGATTTCAAGATTTATACCAAAATGTATTATTTAATTATGAATGGCTTCACGCCAAATTAAGTTCATGTCCTTTGCAAGCAGTTTTGAGCGATTTTGAAGATGCGACTGGTAATATCGACGATAAAGATGCTAAAAGAGAATTGATGTTAGTGGCAGATGCTCTGAGATTGGGAGGAGCTGTTTTAGGACAATATCCCGATATGTTAGCGCCGCAGTTAGTTGGAAGATTATTGCCGGAAATCGGGCCCAATCCAAATATTAAAATGCTTTTAGTGGCTTGTGATAAGAATGGCTCAACTCAGTGTGCTTTAAGTCCGGTTTATCATTGTTTACATACACCTGGCGGGCCGTTGAAATATAGTTTAGAAGGGCATCAATTCGCTGTATTTTCTTTCTGTTTAACATCAGATTTGCGTTATGTTGTTAGTATTTCAAATAGATTCATTACTTGGGATCTAAGTACGAGTGATTTGACAAGAGATGTGAATCCAGGTATCGAAGGAATAATGCAACAATTAGTTTTAAGTCCTGATAATAAATGGGCGGCTGCTTATACCAACAACAATCAAACAGTTTTGTTAAATATGCTGTCTAGCGAATTCCAAATCATTGAAAATCCGTTAAAAAGCGACGAAACATCGGAAAATGAAACAGTTGAAATAGAAAACGTAACCGGAGTTTATTTATTAAATCAATATTTAATTGTTTATGGTTCAAATACTTGGGTGATTTTTAATATGAGGGCCGAAAAATTAGATTGTGGAAAGAATCCTTTAGGTTTTGAATGGTTAATACATTCCATGGAATTTTCCAGCATCCAGGATTATCGGATTATATTTTGGAAGGGAGATTTGGATGAATTACAGATGGTTTTACAAGTTTACAACAATAATACGTGCATGGAAAATTTTAATTTTCATAGTGCAATGGTTTTAAGCAAAAATAAAAATATTTTATATGGTTGCACAACTGAAAATTGTTATATGATCAGTAAATATACAAGAAATTATGAAAGTTTGGAATGGGAATTAATTGAAGATTTGCCGCGTTCTGAATTAGATTTAGAAGAAGTTATGTTACAATTAAAATTAAATAAAGAAGAAAGCATTTTATTTGGTACAACATCTAATGGATTTGTTTTATGGGATTTTGGCGAAGAGAAAATATCAAACGGAGCTATAGTTTTGATGTTGCCTCACGGTACGCGAAATATATCAACTAAAATGTTACAATCCAACTCTATAATGTTGAGTGCTTATAGAAATTACGCTATAGCAGGCGTCAGAAAAAACTTGTACGTATGGAGCTTGGAAAATTTTAAATTAGTCAAAATTCTTGACGCACACTTCGGCCGAATAATGCAATTAGAACCTTTAACAATCGGAAATTGGAACAGTGTTGTAACATCCTCAATAGACCGTTCTGTTAAAGTTTGGAATATCAACAATATTTTCGAACAAGTCCACGTGATAGACAGACATGAATTACCGATAGATTCTATCAGTTTATCGCAAGATTTGGGCCTAGCGGTGACTGTAACACGAAGCTGTGTTGGTGTTTGGGATTTGCAGATTGGAAAATTGATTGCAAAATTAGCAGATAGTCCATTGGGAGCGATTGTAACTCACGCTGTAATAACATCAGATTCGCGGTTTATAATTTCGGCAGAAACTGGGAATTTGTTAATGTGGCATCGATTGAGCGAACAAGTATTGTTTAAAGTTGAACAACCCGGTATAAGACAATTAAGTTTAATGGAGGATGATACGCAAATATTGTCAGTTTCGAAGCCGAGTAATGCGCTGGGACAAGATGTTGTACGAACAACTGCAACTGTTTGTATTAGAGAAATACCAAATGGAGATTTATTATACACTTTTGATTATCCTGTGAGAAGTATAACTGGCGTTCCTTTTCGAGAAATTGTCGTTACAAGTGATGGTTTGAACATTGTTGTATCAGCAGCCGATAAAACCAATCGGGATTGTATTATGGTTTACAGTGCAAAAAACGGTTCATTTTTGCATAAAATGAGCTTAAAACCAAGTGGTATCAAAGTATTTTTCCAATAAATAAACAAATACAATTGTTTTATGAATTGTTTTTAGGAAGTACAATCGTTGGTTGCTATGCCAAACAAAGGACATTTCATAGCTGTTATATCAACAGATAAAGGCGCAATTTTAGATATAAAGAATAAAAAACATGTTCGAAATATTTTAAAATGGGGCGGAAGCGTCACAAACGACGGAAAATACGGCCTTTATGCCCCAGCTAGGTATTAAAATAACCTAAAAAACATATCAACCATAATATATTCACCGTTTTTGTCAGGGGCGGTTTGGAACTTTTGGAATTAAAAAAGGGCCAAAGCATACGAACTTTCATCCCCAAAGTGGCAGAAGGAGTCTTTACTGTCATTTGCACGTTCAACAAAACTGACGAATACGTGCTTTACTATCACAGCGGCAAAAAAACCTTAAGAGTTTTTAGGACTTCAGACGCGCATATGATCGCAAATTATAGGGTGCAAACGGAATTATCTGCAGTGGAAAGTACCCAGGATGGCCGTGCGATTATTTTAGGAACGGTTGATGGGTGTGTTTCAGTTCTAGCAATCACTGATCCTGAGAAGCCAGACATGTCCATATTTTTGTCCACAATGCCGTCAAGAGATGAAGGTGTAAGTATAATGAATATATATTACCTTAAAATGAATTATCCTTTCGCATTTACAGCCCTCATTCCATATTATTCATATAAATTTTCCTCTTTATATTTGTTAAATAGGTTAAGTTATACATCATCCATTAATGATCTTAAAAGTAAAAAAAAAATACGTTAACATTTCCTCTGAAATTATTCACACACCTAACTAACATTTCAATATATAAAATACACTATTTTTTCGCTTCTTTTTTGTAAAATATATATATAAAAGCATCTACTACAGTAAACAAAACTTTAATACGTAGCGCCCTCTATAAAGACTAAAATCTAGGGTAGAATTTATTTTTTTTAGTGGAAAAGAAAAGTTGAAAAGCAAAAGATTCGAGATAAATTCAAAGCCGCAGTTTCCATTGTGAAACTTTCAACGAAATTCTTTCCATTGCCTCCAGAAAACCAAGATGTGGAAGAAATCACAGAATAAATGTATTTAAAATAACTGTTTAGACGCTCATCCTGCATTTGTTAACTATACAATTATTTACGGTTGTGATTAGATTAATTGTTGAAAAGTATTGTTGTTTATAGAACAAAATAATGTAGTTTTCTATTATTGTTATTAACTTACAATTGCTTGTAGAATTATATTTGTCCAATAAATATCACAAACTAACTTGTTTCAATATTATTTCTTCAATATTAAAGAGATTTAAACGTATAATCTTCAAAATGTATAATTACGAATCACATTTCTGACATTTCCGAGTAAAATATTTCATTTATAAAGGTTAATTTGAAAATGATACTACTATCGCCATCTGTCAAGATATCGCTGAACTTTCGTCAACATTCTAGTGATTTTTCTCATCAACAGTTGGGAACATTGAAAATGATACTAATATCGCCATCTGTCAGAGTATCGCTGAATTTTCGTAAAATTCTAGTGATTTTTCACATCAACAGTTGGGGACATCTTCTACTTATTTTTATTTAATATTCGTTGGGAACATTGGTTGTCAGTTTGAATCTCAATATCTGATTGGTTGATTTGAACTACTGTCATCCGCTTGTTAAGCTCTGATTGGCCGATGGGAATTGTTGTTGTAGAGCGCAATATATGAAATTGACTTTATTGAGGAAATGTATTTTATTTATTTCAGCTGTCCTGAATTTTTGAAACTAACTTTTTCTTATGAAAATAACCCTCCTTCATTCAAATATGATAACTGTAAGTCTCTATCTCTCTTAATTTTCGAAATATTAATTTTTAAAGTTGAAAGAAAATATAATAAAATTTATTTTTGATGTTCTGAAATTCTGATACTAAGTTTTGTTTATAGAAACGTCCTTGATAATTGTCTTTAATTATTTATGATATAAATATATGTCATTTTTTCGAAGTCTATCTGAAACTTTCGACCTTCTCGACATAGTTTAAGTTTTGTTTTACCGCAATTAAATAATTTGTTATTATTACTTTTAGAGTTAGACATCCTCCCTAACATTTTAGCTAAGAAATACACATAAATACATACATAAATAAATAAATGATGAGTGGGCCTCCTGATAAAACTGAAAAAAAAAACATACATAAATATACATAAATGGGGGACCTAACAGTGTGTACTTAACGACGGTGTCAAGTTGTGTAAAGTGTGTACGTCCCTAGGGTCTTCCCCCGCCCCGGACCCAGACAATCACAAGGGCTAAGAGGTTCGCACCATCGCGAGTATGGCAGACCAGGCCCCTGGCTCGGTGCACGAAGTGCAATGTACACCAAACCGGTTTCGCTCATTCAAGCATTACAGCGAGAATGAAATTGTGCCCGCATGCAAATACCGTTAGACGCCCAACCGTCTAACGGCTGAGCACCTGAAAGGGAAAAGTTAGCTCAGGAGGCCCCGTTGAAACTGCTCACGCCCTAACCACAATATATATAAACATGCACAAATACGTATATAAATACATAATATACATACATAAATATATAATATACATACATAAATACATGAGAAATCAACAATATATACGGACGAAATCGCGGCGACGAACGAAAAAAAAAGGGAATACATAAAATAAAATATATTTTGTACACAACCTTTAATTTATTTTTACATATATAACAATATATATATTTGAATACATAAAATACATTTTGTATATTACTTTTTTTTATTTATTTTTACAACTTTAATAGATATATGATTTCGTGGGTGTGTGTGTGTGTGTGTGTGTGTGTGTGTGTGTGTGTGTGTGTGTGTGTGTGTGAATCTGAATTTAACGTAATCTAAATGATACAAAAATAAAATTAATACAAATGCAAGTGTGTTTAATTATAATTTAATAAGTTAAAACTGTAAAATAATACTTTAAAATGCAAGTAAACTATTAATAAGTTGAAAGCATAAATTTTAACTTTAAAATGCAAGTGAACTAATTGTAATTATTTAAAACTGCAAATTGAATTAAACCTAACAATAATTTAGTGTATCTGTTCCAATGGCACAAGAGTGCCTCCTGGGGTGCACTCTCCACGTCAGCGATGAGGTCCCGCGATGCGACGCCTGGTAGACGCCCATATGTTACATTTATTTATTTATTTATCACTCAGCATGCGTGATATTATATTTATTTATAAAAAACACTGGGAATCGGAACAGCAAAGCTACTCAGTCCGGCGGACCCTAGTTTGGGTAGAGCGACCTTCCCAGAGACCCCACTGCCCTATCCCAGAGGGGAGCAGCAAAAGGAACGACTGAGTTTGCCACAATGGGTCCCAGCCGCCCGCGGGAATTGACTCTAATTTGAAAGGGGCATACTAGAAAGAGCTGCTTGGATAGTTAAGAAGGAAAACTGAAAAAAAAAGCAAAATCATGCAGGAGGAGGGGCTGTTTTTCACCTGTTTTCGTCACCTTATGTTTTCTTCACTTGATGTTTTCTTCCCCTGAAATCGCGAAAACCCTAATATCTACAGCCGATGCTATAGATAGATCATTGATAAATGTAGTTTCGTTTCTAAATGAAGTGTCTATTTTTTTATTTTTTTACTACAAAGTTAATAAAATTATTTAATCCGAATTAAAAAATTTAAATATTAAAACATGTGTACACCTTTAAATAAATTATAATACAATAGGGTCCTCCACTATTTGTTTAAAAAAATAATAAACAATACTTGTAATTACAAATATTTAATTAATAAACTAGCAGTTATATATCCCAATTTAAATTACTGATATTTTTTATAAACTTTGTGTTTAATAATATAATTAATAGCCCTTATTTGATTTTATTCATACACGTAGAAAAGAAACAAAACAATACTTTCAATATTTAAATAATCATGAGAGTAATATACAATTATTAATTGGACAGGATGGTGAGACAGTTAGAAAGGCGAACACATAGAAATAAAAATAAGAAACGGGAGGGGAGCTATCTTAATAACTAAAAGCCCCTCTAAGCTGCCCTATAGTCCTGTCCTTTACCAATTTTATTATTTATCATGAATAAATGAAGAAATAAACATTTTAAGGGCTTATTAATTATATTTATTAACCCCTAAAAAGGTAAATTAAATTTGAAACTATGTGTATTTTTTAATATGGTGGAGGATCATTTTTGGTATAATATCGAACCTGAGTATTTTACATTTCTAGTCATTTATGTAACAACTAATCATATGCAGTATTAAAATAAATAATGGGGTAAACACTCCAAATAAAAACTACACTACCCTGTACTCAAAATATCGCGGAAACCGACCCGAATCCGAAAAAGTATCAGCGAAACTTTATTTATATTTTACTGTAAGTTTGCAAATGAATTTAATTTTAATGTAATTTTAGCAAAAAATAATCGCGACTTTAATAACTAAAATAATTCTATTTGCTGCCTCTCGTACTTGTAGATTGGCCTTAAAGCCTTAGACAAAGCTTTAGAAAAGCCCTGTTGTTGATCAAAGGCTTAAAACAACCTTTACACTCCTCGGAAACTTCGCTGGAACCCTGTATTACAAACTGTACTTGTTTAAAAATATTTTTAAACAAATACAATTTTTTTTGGGAAAGAAACCTATCACTGAACAAACGTATATTTATTTAAACTAACTCTAACAAAACTAAGTTTCGCCGATTTATTTACGATATTGTAACGAGTTACGACGCCCGGTTTGTTAATAACATTCACAATGTGCCTCGGAAAAGAAGTATAGAAGAAAATATGATTATTTGAATTAAATTCAATAACATAAAATATATTTTCAGGAGAAAAATGAATTTACTTTTGTGTTAAGCTGAAAAAAATAGCAAAAAAGCGACAGTGAAGAGAGGCACATAATATAACGACTTACATTGTTGAATACAGCTCTGCTACCAGCAACAAGAAACAGCTATCCCAGGACGGCTCCTTGAAACAGCAAACTCCAATACGGGTCGGTTCTCCGGGAAACATTTTTTCATTCACTGGAAGAAGAAACAGCTATCCCAGGACGGCTCCTTGAAACAGCAAACTTCAATACGGGTTGGTTCTCCGGGAAACATTTTTTCATTCACTGGAACCCTGGAACACAAAAATGATTTATTTTAAAATACAAGTATTTCAATAATAAAAAATGTTATCAATAAAAATAACTATTAAAACAGTTAAACTATTGTTTAAACTTACCATTGTTGCTAATTTGCAACAATATACAACAATATTTCACTATTAAAACAATAAAAATATGCACGATACTTCAATAAAATATAACAATGGCTACTGGTGTTTGTTGACAGTAAACAAAAGACTGTCGCACCAGCAGTTACATTATTAAATAATGAATTTATTAATAATCGGTACGCACTATTAAATGAATAATTCAATAATAAAATAAAATTATATTTTATTTATTAAAATAGCTATCACCTATTTAAATAATATTAATAAAATATAAATAAAGAAATAAATTTTCCAAGACCAATTCGGATGTACGCGAAGCGGTACGAAGTTTTCCGAAGTTCGCGAGCTCGCAATAATATACGTCCCATTCAAGTTTGAAACGGATTTTTGCGAAATAAAACTTGGAATTTATGTAGAAAATCAATAATATAAGAAATATATGTAATTAAACGTAAAATATAGACATTTTTATATGTTTTACATATAAAATCATCCATTTTGTGAACAAAATAGACTCTTAAAATGCAATTAAATATTTGGAAAACTATATCAAAATACATGAATTCATACAAAATCCACAAGAATATGATTATAATTTATGAAAAAACCATATTTCCAGTAGTTTAAAGTATATTTGTTTATGCTTAAATAAATAAATAAATAACTAAGATCGACTTACAATTAATTTAATATTTTCACAAACGGAAAATCTGATTCCCGTAAAAATTATTATCACAAAAGTTGAATAAACACTTTATCTTGCTTTTGTTCATAAGTTTTCCCCAGTTTCATAAGTTTTTCCACTTAAAAATGCATTTTCCTAGCACCGTAAACAAAGATATACGGTCAACAATGGCGTACATTCTCTAATGACATTTATGTAAAACAAGTGGTATCGAGGAAAAATACCACTGGCGCCATCAGTCGGAAAAGCGCTGAACTTTTTAGTTATTTATGGTGATTTTTTGTAGCAGTTGTTGGCGACACTTTTTAGGTATATTTGCAGCATTTTTAATTTAAAATTTTAAACATATGAAGTTATAAATCATTTTCATGATGAAAATATGCATAAATATAAATAAATATACAGTTTCAATACTATTTTAATAGTTTGTGTATGAAATGGTTAATTTTAAAATAAGTATTTTATAGGATTGACTGGAAAATTGTAAGAAATATAATGAAATACATGTATTTAAACAGACAGACATTTCTAATATTATTCGATATGCATTGTTATACTTATTTTTAAGCGTTCACCTACATTTTGTTGTCTTTTTCTGTAAATAAATAAATAAAATAAATTGAAGGTACATAACTGTTTATTTATTTGTTGTCATAGTAAAGTTATTTTCAATCATCCATCTTGAACTTAACTTAATAACCGTTATTTTATTAAAAAAATATAAAAATAATAAAAATCTTTATTTATATTATAATATTACATTAAACAGGAGGCCAAATTAAAGTTATATCATTGTGTGCAGATTCTGGTAGCCATTTCTTGTATTCCTGTAACAAAACTACAAAAACGCATTAGATTTGTTATTATATTTCTCAAAAACGTTTACTTACAAGTCGGTTGGACTTCCCAAATATTTTTTAAAATCTCTTTGGTGTGGACATCTTTCGAAATTAGTGTTTTTAGTAATGTATCTGTCCTAGGTTGTAATTTAGCCCAACTTTTCACCATAGTCTTCGACGGGGAAAGCAAATTTTTTACATATTTCTCTAATTTGTCAAATATTTTACCATCTAATAAGAATTTTGCGAACCATTTGTAAAGATCTATCGTTTTTGGGAACTCGATTTCAACTGGGGGTAACTGCCAGGCTTGTCGCCCAAAAGTCCCAGTTACTGTACAATAAATTCTGCCAGAATTGTTATCGTATTTTGGTTCTGGGTCTAATAAGGGCTCTGATAGATTACAGAGATGTGGCACGTATATTGGTAACCAATTTGGTTCAATGGCTGTAACTCCGCGCATATAAAGTTTGTTGGTTTCGTATAGTTCTTGGTAGATAACAAATTCTGGTAAACTTTTTTTTAAAACCGAGTTGGAATGAATAAAAACTGGTTGCTCCATATCCATGGCTCTATACGCGTATTTATATTTGATTTTATCTTCATTTTCTTTGATTTCATCTTGTGAAACTCGTCTGGCGACTTGGTCGCCCATTCCCGCCAATAAAATTTGACGTAATAATTTAGCTTGTTGATTTGTTGGTGGTTCTAGTTTAGGATCAACGATTATTTCGCACTCTGGTACGTTTAATTTTATCTCATTTGTTAGTTGAAATCGTAGTTTACGTATTTCTATTATTGCTTTGTGGCGCAAACCATTTTCATCGCAGAATTTTTCCAATCTGTTGTCGTGATTTGAATATTCAGCTGCGCCGACTGCTTTTAAAAGAACTAAAGGGTCGCCTAATAATAAATTATTGCCGATTCCCGCCCATTTTCGCCGTAATTGTATCCATTTCTGTCGAAGAGCTTTGGCTTGATCTACATTTTGAAACGAAATTGGTGTTTCTAAAAGTACTTCTTGTACACTTAAAGCAGCAACCATACAAATTGTATACGGCAGTAAATTATGTTGATGGCTTAAGGCTAACATCTTTCCAAATCTGGGAAGAACTGGAAATCTGCTAATAGCTTTTCCTAAAGGTGTAACATGTTTATCTTTCAACGCGCCTAAAATTTCCAACCTGCTTTCCGCCATTTTTAACTGCAACAAATCTGGAGCCGTTGGAAATGGAAAATTAACTATTTTATCAATATTCATACACTTCATTTGTAAGTATAAATCATCTACTGGTTTTTGTCGAATTTCTGGTACGGAAAATTGTTGGAAACTTTGAAAAACTGCGCTGGAAAATAGTCTGTAACAATGACCGGGTGATATTCTTCCCGCGCGGCCAGCTCGTTGGTCAGCTGATGCTTTGCTGGTCCAATTCACTTGATAAGAACTAACTCCAGTTACTTTATCATACAGTTTTTGTTTAGATTTGCCGGTATCTATAACGTATTTTACACCAGGTATTGTTAAACTAGTTTCGGCAACGTTTGTAGATACAACACAAAGACGACAGCCGATGGGTGGTTGATCAAAAACTTTTGACTGCTTTTTATTTGGAAGTAAAGAATACAGTGGAAGTGTCCATAAGGGTTGACAGTTTTTATAAACAGATAAATTTTCTTGTGTAGTTTCTTCGTCTGAAGATAATCCGTCAATGTCTTCAACGTCATCATCTTCAGGCATACCATAATCGTCTAAATTTATGTCTGGAAGTTGAGTTTTCTTTTTATTTCGTAAGGATTTCCTCAAGTTTTCGTCGATCTCACTATCCGAATCACTACTTTCTGTATTGTTTGAAGGTTTTTCTAATCGTTTGTCTTTAGTTTTCATGGGAAAAGTTCGCCGTAATTTTTTTACAAGTCGATTGACTTCATTCTGACCGGTTACAAATATTAATATGGCCCCGTCGGGTAGTTTTGTGTGTATTTTAACGCATTTATTGAACGCTTCTTTCACATAATCATCGGGTGTTCGTTTATTGAAATGTATTGTTACTGGAAATTGTCTGGCGTCGATTTTTATAACGGGTGGTGAGGTTTTGAATAGGCGGGAATTGTCTGTAAAATCTGTCAAACGCAATGTAGCACTCATTATTATTAATTTGAGAGGATTGTTACGTTTATTTCGTAAAGGAACTATGCGAGATAATAAACCGATTAAAATATCTGTGTAAACGCTGCGCTCATGTGCCTCATCAAGAATAACAACAGAATATTTAGTGAGTAAAAAATCAGTTTGTATTTCTTTCAACAATACACCATCAGTCATAAACTTTATTTTAGTATCAGAATCTACATTTCCTTCAAAACGAATTAAATAGCTAACGTTCTTCTGTAAATTCATTTCTTCTCCGACTCTTTTCGACATTGCAATCGCGGCTACTCTTCGGGGTTCAGTAACACCAATGAGTTTTTCTTCCGCGAAGCCAGCTTCGTACAAAAATTGAGGGATTTGGGTAGTTTTACCGCTGCCCGTTTCACCTGCGATTAAAACTATAGAGTGTTCTTGTATAGTTTCCATGATTTGCTGCTCTTCAGCAAGAATTGGAAGCTTTAATCGGGCGGTTTGGATGGATTTTGAACGCATAACCGGGATAAAAATGGCGGGTTTCGGAAGAGATTTCACTGTTTTTTGCGGGCTTTCTATAATTTCAACGTCATTTTCCTCGAGTTTGTCACACTTTTCCACAATTTCCTCGTCTATTTGATCGGTTTTTACATCATTTTTTATCGTTTCAACATCGGAATTTGAATCAGAAGTTTCTGATTCATCCAAACCGACGACATTTGGATCAGAAATGTCTGTGTTTTCATACTTTTGAGATAAATTAACACGTAATTTTTTACTACCGGCTACACTATTTATCACCGTATCTATTTCTACTACTTCGCGTTTTCTTTTGGGCTTTTCTTCCGCGTTTTGTTCTAAGAAATATTTTTTCAAACCTTTAGTCTGTAAAGAAGCAATTGATGTGAGTTGGTTGAGTTCTTCTGAAGTTGCTTGGACTTTTGAGAGGTTTTCAAGTAGTGTTGAACGCTGAAAATGAATTAATATTAATGCAAAATGTTTATTATGTTGTTATTGTTGTTACATTTTCCTTTTTCTTCTTTTTTTCGACGATTTTCTCCAAATGTTTCCTCTGTTTCTTGGACAATATTCTAGTTACTTGCTTTTCAGGGCGTTTTATTTTAGTTGAACGCTTTTGTGAGGGTAATACTAACGCATTACAAGCGTCGTAATTATTTTTATCATTGATTTCAACTGTAATCTAAAAGAAAATTCATTTTTCATCCAAATTTTATGGGTTTCTTCCTTACCTTTTTCGTCTTGGAATCATCGATTACTGTCTTTACAACTTCTCTGGCTTTCCAATTATACCCTTTTTTACCCATTTTATTTATATTTAATTAGTTTAACATGGAATAATTGTTAAAAAACGCATGGAAAAGTATGGTTATATTCCAATGTAAAACCTTATCGACTGGGTCTTGGTGATGTAAACAAGAGTGAAAGTCGTTGTCCGCCATTATGGAAAGTGTTTGTGAAGTGATGTAAATATGGATAAAACGGAAGAAAAAGGTTCGTTTTAATAATTTTCAAGCCGTGAAATGAATTAATAATTATTTTTTGAACTTTCCTTTACTTATAATTCAAATTTCAACCGGGTTCGACACTTGGAAACACTTTTATTTTCATAAACATTTTGCGTAGGCGACGAGTCTTGACGAATTTTTAAATAAATACAGAAATTGCTGAAATTCTTTATTAACAACTGTTGAAATGGGAAAATTATTAAAGAAAATTGTTGATAGAATAAGAAAAACACAAATATCCATAAGTTTAATTGTTGGGACTTAATTTTTTACATAAATTTTAAGGGGTTGTATTATTTACATAAATTGTATACATGTTATTAACTATTTATTAAACATCTAATCATATTTGTTTACAATCTTTTAAATAAATATAAGTAAATGCATAACAAATAAAAAACATTCATTTAATGACCAAATGGTGTACAATATACACGAATATTTAATGTATTTGTTGTAACTAGTTCATCTATTGTATTCTATCCAAAAATTGGTTCAAATCAATATCAATTCTTTGGATATTAATATAAAACATTCTTTGTATTTCCCAAAGCTTGAATTACAACGCTAAATGTTTTTTTCAGAGGAATGCGATCCAGCTGAAAATGTTTGCGCTGGTTGTTTGAATATTGTTGACGATGAAGAATTTATTTCTGCATTGGAGCAAGAATGGCATATGGAATGTTTCAGGTACTGTGAAATTTTTATTATTCCTTTATTTATTTACTGTGAAAACATCCAGTTTATTTGTGAACTTGTTTGTGTGGTGTGAAACGGACTTGTTAATCATATGTTTACGTGAAGAAATGTCTAACACGAAATGAATATTTGTAAAGAAAATCGGACATTCGTTCGACAGAAAAGTATTTCGGCGGATTCTATATATTTTAAGTAATATTATGGTTGCTTATTGTTGTTGCGGTATAAGAAAGAAGATTGTATTTTAGATGTTCGGCCTGTGATGTATCTTTATCAAATTGGTATTTCGAGAAAGATGGTTTGCTGTTTTGTAAAGATGATTTTTGGGCAAAATATGGCGAAGCCTGTCAACATTGTAGCCAGGTACATTCATTTTGAGTTGTTTCAGAAAGAACTGTGAGCATTTGAGTGTTCTAGATAATAACTGGTCCAGTTATGGTCGCAGGGGAGCACAAATTTCACCCAGAGTGTTTTTGTTGTCATTCGTGTGGTTCTTTTATCGGCGATGGCGATTCATACGCATTGGTGGAAAGGTCTAAACTTTATTGTGGCCAGTGCTACAAAAGGCAAATGCAGCCGCTTAGGAGGACAGCGAGATGTCCATTCCGTAAACCACATTCCATCCGACTTGTGGAGGTTCCTAGTGGCACCCAACGCGGGATTAAGCTTTCTGCAGAGCCCGATGGGTCTTGCCATGGCCTCACAATCTCAGAGTATGTGTAAAACTAAATTAAAAAGCTTAGAACCGCTTCCTAACACACTAACGAACTAACTAGGTTGGTCTATCGGCTTCAAGGGAAAGTAATAAAGCTGGTGTTCGCGTTTTTCTCGATGGCTTGTAACTTTTGCTGTTTCTTTGCGCCGTATAGGTAGATAATGTTGCTTTTGGAAGAGTTTAGAGATTATTGAAGGTCGTTTTAGGTTGGATGTTAATAATGATTTGATGTCGTTGCATATTGGAGACAGGATTTTGGAAGTAAATGGCTCACCTGTTAAGGACACTCCTTTAGAGAATATTGAGAATCTTATTAGATATTCTGACACAGTTTTACAGGTAAATAGTACAGGAAAACAATGTTTGTTTGTTTGATGTTAGCAACGATTGTATTGTTATTGATCATAGCAACAACTTGAAAAGTAGTTCCATCTTTTATCTTTGATGCATAACTTTCAGCTAACTATCGAACACGATCCAGATGCAATATCCAGACGTCGTCCGTCCCTTTCTTTTCCTTCTCCTAAAGCTGGAAACAGTTTAGCAACCACTGCTAGTGATACAAACATTCCTCAACACACTACTTTTGGTTCCAATAATTCTTTAGGGTCTTCTAACAATTCTCTAAATATCCCTACCGCAAAATCCAATCAGAATCTCAAAGTTTCCGAACCTGTTCGTCCTAAAGACAATTTAATTTCCGTTAAAACCGACAAGGAAAGACTTTTTAAGCGAAGAGATGAAGGATATATGTCTGGTACACGTTCCCGCCAACTCCGAAGGAAGAATCATTTATGTGAACGACAAAGTTTAGATAAAGAAAGGAGTAGCTCGATGTCCAGACTTTTAGATGAGTAAGTGACTCGTCGCAGACCAACTAGAATATTTCTAGCAAGATATTTTAGAGTTCCGCCCTCGAAAAGATGTTTGGATTTGTCTCGAACTCATTCATTCTTAGAACCAAGGCCTCATCCGCATCAACAAAGAGTTTTCCGGGCGTCAGATCTCGTTAAAGGCGAACTTTTAGGCAAAGGATTTTTTGGACAAGTTTATAAAGTAACTACTAGGGACACAGCTGAAGTTATGGTTTTAAAAGAACTCTACAGAGTCGATGAAGAAGCCCAAAAAAACTTCTTGAAAGAGGTCGCCGTTTTAAGGAGTTTACATCACACAAATGTCTTGAGGTTTATCGGCGTTTTGTATAAAGATAAAAAGCTGCATCTAGTCACTGAATATATTGCAGGTATTTTGATTGTTTTTATGGTTGAAACCACGTAAAAATGGTTGAATTTTAGGCGGAACTTTACGGGAATTGATTCATGATATTGCTCAACCATTGCCATGGGAGCAAAGAGTTTCTTTTGCTAAAGATATCGCCGCTGGGATGGCATATCTGCACAGTATGAATATTATTCACAGAGATCTGAACTCTCACAATTGTCTAGTTAGAGAAGTAATGCATGAAACACGTAAAAAAATATTCGATTATTTACTTACGATTTTATTAGGATAAAACTGTAATTGTTGCCGATTTCGGGCTGGCCAGAATTATCTCTCAAGGTTATGCCAAGTCCAGTCCAAGACGTTTAAGCCCAAGGAATGGGACCAGCCCTTTAAACAGTTCAGGGAAAAGACAGGAGCGAAAAAAACGGTACACCGTTGTTGGAAATCCGTATTGGATGGCTCCAGAAATGATGAAAGGCAATAAATACGATGAAAAAGTCGATATTTTTAGCTATGGAATAGTTTTGTGCGAAGTGAGTAATTGTAACAATGTTTGTTTGTATTGTCGTTGACATAGCAACGGCTGTCTATATTGTCCGTTGGCTATAACAGCGACTTAAAATAAGGTTATGTTTTATTAATTATTCAACAGATTATTGGAAGAGTTCAAGCAGATCCAGATTTTTTACCCCGAAGTTCAGATTTTGGATTGAATCAAAACGTTTTTAGGGAAAAATTTTGTTCAATGTGTCCAGAACCGTTCTACAAAATTGCTTTTCTTTGTACAGACTTAAACCCGGATAAAAGGTAGTTCAAACACCGATCTAATAACTTTTATTATTAAAAAATATTATAGGCCTCCGTTTGAAGTTATGGAAGTGTGGTTAGAAAGTCTTTCCATGCATTTATCTGTCTGTATGCCCATTCCAAATGACTTATTGTTCGACATCTACCACTACAAGGGACTTAGCCCTTCCAGTTCGGGCTCAACTACTCCGGAAGGGCTCCCGAGCGAGCGCAGTCCTAATCTACGCCCCATTAGGGAATCGCGCCCTCAAACCGAGGTAGGTAAATGTGAAGTGAACAAAAATGAACTATCCAAAATCTCTCTGCGGAAAATTCCGAAAAATTTCTCGCGGAATCGATTCCGAGACGTACCTGACCAAAAAAAAGTTGCTCAAGATGATTTAGTGATTCCTGATGTGGTTTCGTGCACGATTAGAAATAATCCGCAGCCGAAAATATCGACTGCGACGCCTAGTACGAGTAAGAGTTCAAATAGTATCGTTAAAAACATAGTAGACACTTTAAATCGCAACGAAATTAAAGTTAGGAATGAAAATAGGATGTACAGACCAAAAAAACTCGACATGAACAATAAAACGGAGAAAAATGTAACAGTAGAGAGCACCGCATTGTAGTTTTTGTAACGAGGATTAAGAATTTCATTCGAAAGAAAGACTAACCACTCTGTGATAGAAATATTGTCGGCAGAATATGACAGTCTTCTGTGTTATTTAAGTGCAATGTCTTGCAATAATACATTCCAATAAGTATTAATTTGTACTTAAGTGTATATAGTTTAACAATTTTATAAACGATTTGCGTCTAATTGCGCAAATCTAACCTAATGCAGTCATAATCTGATGTGTTCAAAGCTGTTTATAAAATGCTTTTTACCACACGCACGTGTGTATTTTATGTGTTAATGTGCCTACAATTGCCAAACTGATGCAATGTACGAAATAAATTTCACAAATAACATTTAGAAATCGTTTATTTTAACTCCAAAACTTATACAATAATGAACCTACAATTATTTATCTACATCATTTATTTCATTTTCTTCTTGTAATAAATCTTCCTCCTGGTCCATTTTCACGGATTCGGACAGCTTTATCTTCATCATCTCGTATTCGGTGAGGGATTCGTTGATTTTTATGGATAAAGCCGAACATTGGAGCTCCATTTGGGAAAGTTCGTCAATGAATTTCTGCAAAGATTTATAAATATCTTTGACTTCTTGGAGCTTAACATTATAAAAATCGCATATTTCAGCGTTTTCTTGTTCGTTTTCATTCATTTGTGATACCATTTTTTATTATTTTAAGGAATAATTAAAGTTTTGAATTATTCTGACAACAATAAATGAAACAATGAAGTTATTTGTTAGACCAAGACCCAGTGGATAATGATTTTTAGAGGGAATTTTTTTAAGGGATTAAAGTGAGTAAAATGTGATTATTTTAAATGTAAATGAATAGAAAATAATATTTAACGAATAATTTTTATGTTTAGGAGGGCAGTGTTGAGCTAAATTCACAGTGAAGTGCGTGGGTGTTGAAAATCGATTTATTTTCCCAGCCGGAGAATCCGCGTGTTTTTGTTATTATTTTACGAGTTATTTGGTTTATTTAAAGTGTTTGATAAAAGGAGTACTTCAGCAAAAGGTAAATATACAATAATTTAAGTGAAAAAGCATGGTAAGTGAATAATTGTGCACCTTCCAAATTCCGGCAAGCTTATCGATTGACGTAACATATGTACATTCACACAAAATGGAGAGTTTTCCGAAGAATTCCTAGAGTTTCCCTGTGAAATTTAAATTGTACATAAGCATGTGAGATGTTCTTTCGGAACCAATGACGTTACGTGTGTTGTTTTGTATGCTTCTAGCTCCGCCCACATCTAATGAGCAGTACTATTAAAGCATCATTTTCTTCCAACATTAAATTGAGCATAAATTGGTATAGTAACACATTGCATATTATGCATGTTTCAAATTTATGTTAATACGTTTCCAAAACTAAAATTATCGACTGAACTACAGCATGCGGTTACAGAAACTGCAACAGGTTGACTTTCTTGCATGTGGCTGAACCGCATTGCGAAAATACAATTGATTTTTCCATCAAGATGCTTCCAAAGACTAGAACAAAGTCGTTTTAGTGCTGCCTACTAATTTTATGTTGGAATTCTTTAGACACACCTTATGCAAAATATCTTTACAAATTAGGAAACATCCATTCTTGGGAGACAAAATACGCGCATGTTTTTCATTATTTACGATGATATAGATGCTTTATTTATATAAAAATAATTTGCTTAAAACTATTTGAATTTTAATAGCTTTATAAAATATATTCCTTGCCTTTAAAAGGGTGTAAATAGATTAGATTTTTAATTTTAGATGGGCTTGAATTAAGGTGTAGTTTTTTGTGTGAAACTGAGTGTTTTTAACCCATTTTTGGGGTAGGTAATGACCTAAAAAGGGTGCGAATTCGTATTTGGTGCGCATGTCGAATGCGTCCTTGCCAGAAGACTCTGGCAGAAACCTCCTGCCGCCGACCAATGAGAACGCTTATAATCTGGTTGCCTTGTATATAATTTGTCCGCCAAGTCAGTCAAAAATTGAACGTCGATTGATTAAACAAAACGTTAAAATTGTGTATTAAAACAAGCTATAATTTATCATTTCTCAATCCGTTGGTTGGCTCTATAGCCGAGTTTATTAAATTTCACGTAAGTAGCAAATAATTTCTGATATTTGAGTGGGTCCGGGTTGCCTTGCGTTTCTCGTGCATGTCATTCCATTACAAATCAATTTGAAGCGTTTGATTTTATGAATATTGATAAAACTGGTGATCTGTCGTACCAGTTTGATTTTGTAATGAGATGGCAGATATTGTGGCTAGAGCTACTATCAGAGTAAAGAAAGACTTGTGCAAAGCCAGTGCCGACAAAAGGTGTTACGCCCCTCACGAAGGATTACAGCATCAAATTAGTATAAAAAAGCACTGCCAAGCACCTGACCTGAGGAAGTTGTCTTGCATGTATAACCTTAACCACTTTAGAGTACAGGTAGCTAAAAAATCCTTATCTCTTGTTTAGAGTAGTAGTTTATCTTAATTCCTTACAAACAAAGTCTGTCTGGTTCTGCATGTAATGTTACGATTTAGCCGGGCGGGTTTTTGATGTGGGATTGTGACTAGGTCTGATCGCAACAGCCCCAAAATGACAGACCGCAAAGCCGTCATCAAGAATGCTGACATGAGCGAAGAGATGCAGCAAGATGCTGTGGACTGCGCCACCGCTGCTTTGGAGAAGTATAACATAGAGAAGGTGAGACATTTTGTTAACCTAGGGCGAGAAGAGAGAAGCATTTGTTGTGTGTTTGTGCTAGGATATTGCAGCGTACATTAAGAAGGAATTCGACAAAAAATACAACCCGACGTGGCATTGCATCGTCGGCAGGAACTTTGGGTCGTACGTGACCCATGAGACGCGCCACTTCATCTACTTCTACCTGGGCCAGGTTGCCATCCTCCTCTTCAAGAGCGGCTAACTTACTTCCACACATCTAAACCTAAACAACACCCCTATACCTAATTCTTCGTTCTCTCGTCAAATCTCTCGTCGCTGTCCTGATATAATCCGTTAACAGAGGTTTTATCAATGCAACACATATTTATTACCCAAAAATATATATGTTCTACTTATACCCCGACCTATTTCTTTTGTGTGAGAATGAGAGTTTGAGTTCAGTACTTATCAATAAGTATTTGTGATGATTTGAAAAGGAATTTCATGAAAACCGCCCAGCATTAACATTTGTTAACTCTTTTTATATAAATAACATTGTTAGCTATATGTAAAAAAAAAAAAACTATTATTCCGAAAAGAGAAACTTACTTTAGGACTATTATTCTATGGCATTTATGTATCAACTTATTACACTATGTACATTTTATTTCAAATAGATTTTTGTTTTTCTAAAACTTGGATGTGTCTTGGGACTTGTTCTTATTATTTATATTTATAGGCGCTATATTCTGTGTTTCAAGCGGTTACTTAAAAACACTGCCCTCGTTCATTCAATTGCTGTGAAAGGTGCAATTTCAATCGTAGTATAGACCGGCACTCAGAATATAGTCTAAACCACATGTAACATTCTGTTCTCCAACAATCAATGTACCTCTTGTTTGCCTATCAAATCAATTGATAATCGTCAGTACGTTTCTACATGTAATTAAAATATAAAGTTAATCCATTACCTGCTCTTTTATTCCCACTAAATAATCAGATATTATTTGCTTACTTTTAAGTGTTCTTAAGTCTTCCATCTTAAATGACCGTTAAAAATACCGCGAATGCAACATTTTAAACCGCCTAGAAATGATAAAGAAGAAGCACGCTGACGAATTTACGACCAATCACAAATACCAAGCTAGTTTGGTTCTGTACTGACTGAGTAAAAGCCATACACAATTTTAGTTCGACGTGTCTTTAATTATTTAATGAACAATCTAAAACCATGCATGTTAAAGTATATTTGTCTAAAATTTCACGTGGTGCAGTTTATACTAATTGTTTGCCTTTATTCTCAGTACAATTGTAGTCTTGGTTTATTGTTTTGAAATCGACTGGCACTTCATTTTATCTGTTATTTCATCAGTTTTAAGACCTGTGGAAAGATGGTTCGAGGTAAGAACAATATATTTATTGAATCAAATACAATTTTGAACAGTTTGTTTTGAATTTATTATCGTTTTCATTGCATAACCCCCGCAATGTTTGAGAAAGACGCCATTTTTAAGAGGTTTTCAAACATTTGTAAATGCTTTTCCTTAGCAGGACGCCGTGTAAGAACTTTGGTTGCATCTGTAAAACCATCGGAAGATTGTAACTCTCCTAAACGCAAAGATCAGAGACTAGAATTTCCAGGGAAATTGTCAAATAACTCTTTACAAATCACAGATTTCTTTCAAGTAAGTTACATTTCTCGTAAGTTTTGAATGAAATTTGAAATTTTTTGTACTTTTAGGTTGTTCAGGAACATGAAACGAAGATAACTTTACTTGAAAATGAAGTAAATGACAATATATGCGCTCTGGAAGTGAGACACGAATGCCAAGAGATAGTTGAAGCCAAGATACCAGGTAAATTAATAAAATACAAGTGCTGTCAGTGTTTTTTTATTGTGGTTGTTCTACATCATTAGTACTAGTGCCTATTTTTTTGTTCATAATGCTTTCAAGTTCGTGTAAATCATGTTTAACTAAAGTAAGAAGCGATTCAGAACGTTGGACAATCTTGCTATATTTTTCTTCAGCGTCGGTAATTCTTGCTTCGTAGTTATCCAAAGCTGTTAACCTTTGGCTTATACTTTTATCTAACTAAAACATCTGTATATAGCAAATAATTACAACAAATATTAGTTTGGTACCGTTTTTAGCTTGTATACAATCTTTTCTAATTGTGCTTCGAGGTCAGCTTTTTCAGTTTTCTGCTTATCTACCAATACTTTTATTTCATCTCTCTGTCCTTTAAGTTGGTTGATATAAGTGCTGATTTGATTGCTATAAGCTGAAAGCTTCGAGTCGGGGTCTTGCATTTTTATGAACATTATTTGACAGCAGCATTTTCTATATTCTAATTTTTCCACGGATTGTTAGATCAACATTTCGATGATAAAACATCATCAACACCGCACAGAATTGAATTCTGTCCTGAAAGTGCTTCTCCAACATCTAGCTTGTCTCAGTTAAGTATAAATTATAAAAAACCCACAAATCCAAAGGCTAGACGACGGTTGAACACCAACCAAACACAAAATCAGATTTTACGGATTAGTAAAGATGATACAAACAACAAAAATGGCGGAAATAGCCACACTTTGACAGAATATTTCCCCGTGAGGCGATCCGTTCGTAAAACCAAGAGAACTGTATTGGAAGAGAAGCAAAAAACTCTGGAACAATGTGTTCGGAACAAATTAGAAGAAGGTTTAGAGGTACATAACTTTTCAGACAAGGGCCGCGGGGTTGTAGCATGTCAACATTTCAACAAAGGAGATTTTGTTGTTGAATACAGAGGTGAATTAATTGATTTAGCGGAAGCTAAACGTCGAGAATCGAAATATTCTCAAGATCAGAACACCGGATGTTACATGTATTATTTTAGACACAAAAATCAACAATATTGGTTAGTTTGAGATCATGTTTTGTGAAGGAAAATTTGTAAAATGTGTGTTTTAGTGTTGATGCAACATCGGAAACTGGGTATTTAGGGAGATTGGTAAATCACTCCCGCAACGGCAATTTAGTGACGAAAACTCTTTCAGTGGACGGAGTTCCGCGCTTAGTTTTAATAGCAAAGGACGATATTTTACCGGGAGAAGAAGTGACTTATGATTACGGTGATAGATCAAAAGAAAGCTTGAAATACCATCCATGGTTAGCGACATAATAATTGTGATCGGCATGTTTAATTTATTATTTTATGCATTTAAACAGACTCACTGCCTCTAGTATTATTAAACTCGAATCGTTTTATGCGTTTTAAAGATATTTTTGTAAGCTGTAAATAAATTTGTTTCATGTCATGTACAAAGTCAAATGTAAGAGTTTTTACGATACACCAAACTATGCTTTGTGTAATAATCTTAGGTAGGTTTTGATAAATAGAATAAAGGAAGAAACCTCGCCTAAGTAGATGAAGAAATAGTTTAGGATTCTCTCTATTTTATGCACCGTTTTTAGGCTAGACGAAACATCATTCAGTATTTATTTCATATGCCCTATTTTTAATGGTTTTGAGACTCAAATAGTCTGATTATATTGCATGTTATTTATTTTTAATAAAATTGTAACTAATATTGGAATAAATCATTCAATTTCTTTACTATTTTACCTTCAAAAACCATCCATTTCTTCCTGTTCATAACTCTTCTTCGGTTGAAAATATCGTCATTTTCACTTAAAAATCGCATTCTACAGGTTTCAATTTATAATTCAGCTCATTTCCAGCCCTTAACATTGTTTGGGATTTTTTTTATTGAAACTGAAATCTGAGAAAAAACATTTTATCCAAAAGAAAAAAAAAACATTTGCTTTCTCTTACTCAGAACTATTTAATGGTTACAAATAGAACAAAATGGGGTTCAAAATAAGATTCTACGGAATTTAAACTACAAATACACTTATTTTCATCGCTTAAAATTACTCACAAAAAGTTTTATTTAAAAAGAAACACATTCCGATCCACATATTTGAATGACCGTTAAATATTCTCGTTTAGTACTAGTAACGCCATCCGTGCTAAAACGCTGAACTAGTAAAAGTTTTTTGTGTTTGGACAAGTGGCAACACTGATTTTAAAAGGTGAAAATTTGAAATTGAACAAGGTTAGAAAATATATTTAAGGTATAAATTATATATTTATCTAATTTTTAATGCCTTAAATTGTATATACATTATATTTTCAAGTCTTTTAACTATATTTTTAATTGTATATATAGTCATATTTATGAATATATAAAGAAAAAAAAGTTAATTTAGCTTACAAAAAAAATTAAAAATTCGCAGTGTTTGTATTTATTTTGATACCAAAATGTATTTAAATACATAACAATGTCCATAAATTTAAAAAATAATAGCTACAAATATGTACATCATCCCATTTCAGGGTAAAATACAACATACCCAAAAATGGGTCCAATAAAAACAGACATCGCGATTTTCGAAAACAATTTACCGGTTTGATAAGGGTAAAAATATAAAAATTCATAGTGTTTCGTGTGATAAAAACTTGTGACAATTAAATAATATTTAAATAAGAGTGTAGAAATGATTTTGTGGAGTTCCTGGCAAGAATTGGGAAAGCGTGAAGAAACCCGTGAAACGATGACAAAGATGTCAGTCTGAAAAAGTCACGTTAGTTTTACATCTGGTCAGACAACTGTTTTACTAAATATAAGTGACTGACAAACAATTATTTAGTTCGAGTAATGATTCTATAAATTGCATGTGCTTTTCCAAGTAAAAACTTTAATTTATTAAATTATTTTATTTTGTGTGTAAATCCATTCGTCATAGCAAAATGGCTGCGACTAGACGATTACAAAAGGTATGGATTTTATTTTATTTCACACTCCATACATCAAATCCATAAAGAACAATACTTTTTATTAAATTACTGATATTTTTTGTGTGTTTTATTAATGGGTAAGTTACGGAAGCTATTTTATTTCATCAGAAAAAGTGGGTGAAATTTTTGTAAGAGGTTATAATTTTTCTTTGATAAGTTATTTGTAATTTTGCTTGATTATCTATAAATAATTATTGAAATCATCAAGAAAACTGTTTGTCATCGCATGTAAAGAGTTATTTGAATGATTCCAAGGTCGAACAATGAATAGTTTTATCTTAAAGGTAGGTCATTTGTCCGATATTAATTTACGATTTTCCAGGAACTTGGAGATATCCGCAACTCAGGATTAAAGTCATTTAGGGAAATCCAAGTAGATGAAACCAATATTTTAACGTGGCAAGGTTTAATAGTTCCAGTAAGTAATGTATAATATAATTTTAACAGTAGTACAGTATCGTTTTTCTTATAGGATAATCCTCCATACAACAAAGGAGCTTTTAAAATAGAAATAAATTTCCCAGCAGAATATCCATTCAAACCTCCCAAAATTAATTTTAAAACTAAAATATATCATCCAAATATTGATGAGAAAGGACAAGTGTGTCTCCCGATTATAAGCGCAGAGAATTGGAAGCCGGCGACGAAAACTGATCAAGGTAATAAATAATATACTTTTTGCTTGTAGCTTTGGAAGAAAACTGATAAATGTTTGTAGTTATTCAAGCCCTTGTGGCTTTAGTGAATGAACCAGAGCCTGAACACCCTCTTAGGGCTGATTTGGCAGAAGAATATCTCAAAGACAGGAAGAAATTCTCGAAAAACGCTGAAGAATTCACTAAAAAACATAGCGAAAAAAGGCCAAGCGATTAAATCACTGCCAAATGGTTTCCCTCCTCAATAAATACTTATTAAACAGCCGTTTTTCTTTCTTTCTGTCATTCTATAGGAATTTGCTTCTACATATGTCGATGATTTTATTCTTGTTTTTATTATTTAATAATCAGGAGTTGAGCGATTGTTGATGAATAAAGTTTTAAATATTCTTTCTGCTGTTCTCACTTAATGTATTTATATTCTAATCTGTATATATAGGAATAATGAATTCATGTACTTTAAGAACAAATATATAAAGAGAGTTATGAAATATTTGTCTCAACGTCTATACATTATAAATGTTTTTATACATCTTTAAATATTTTTATATTGTAGAAATTTGGAGGGAAACTTTATGTAAAAAACTGTATGAAATAATGCGTTATAGATAAATAAATACATTTCTTATATTATTACCATATTTTAAAAGCCCCAAACTGATGAAAAAAAAAAAATCTGGCTAAACGGTTCACTTGAGAACAAAATTTATTTGAAACAAATTGCTCAAAATTAAATTCTAGGCGGGGTTTATTTAAAACTTTTTCCAAAATTCCCATATTTTGAAAAACAGGATTCTGTGAATAGTTTAATGTAACAATTTTTTTGGAAATCAAGTACCTTTGTTTATAATTATTAATTAACCAAATTTTGGGTACATATGTAACTCGGCCCGTAGATGCCAAAAATCGATAAGCCAATTTTCTATCGCCACCCATTTTTGGGTAAGGGGCACGTGCCCCACAAATGGGTAGACCTACGAAGTCGGGACCTCGATTTTTGGAATCTATGTGTTGAGTTATGTATATACCCAGAATTTGGTTAAAGGATTTTTATAAGTACGGCTCTGGCAATTTCTTAAGGGTTATTGCATAATTTAAAAAATATATATTTCCGGCTAAACGGTTCTCTTGAGAACAAAATTTATTTGAAACAAATTGCTCAAAATTAAATTCTAGGCGGGGTTTATTTGAAACTTTTTTCAAAATTCTCATATTTTGAAAAACAGGATTCTGTGAATAGTTTTAATGTGTAACAATTTTTTTGGAAATCAAGTACCTTTGTTTATAATTATTAATTAACCAAATTTTGGGTACTTATGTAACTTGACCCGTAGATGCCAAAAATCGATAAGCCAATTTTCTATTGCCACCCATTTTTGGGTAAGGGGCGCCTACCCCAAAAATGGGTAGACCTACGAAGTCGGGACCTCGATTTTTGGAATCTATGTGTTGAGTTATGTATACACCCAGAATTTGGTGGCGAATACTTTGTTTGTATCGACCTGGCGAATTTTTAAATTTTGATAAAAATAATGGTAAAACGTTCGAAATGCGCGCGATGCCTGTCAAATGAAAATAAACACACATAACCCCAGAGAGTTGATGGAAGTCCAGTAAAAGCTAATTTAAAAGAGAATAATGAAGTAATTAGCTAATTAAAACGTTTATTCATCTCCTACATTCATTATTACGTAAGCATTTCATGTTACACAATCGTTTTATTTAAGTTTTTAATTACATATCGATTTGTAAACAATTATAACCAATAATTCGTACAAAATATTATAAAAACAGTTTGAATAATAATAATTCTTGTTTAATTAATATACAGGTAGGTGTGTTTTAATTTGATTAAACCGTTCCTTAAACTTGCATGAGTGACAAAAACACTCCTTAATAACTTTTATTGTCAGATTCAGACTGTGATGAGCCATGGTTCGGGTGATATCAGTCCACCATTTCTCCAAGCAACACATCCAAACCGTAGAACAACCAACAGCCGTCGCTGTAGCTCCTCCAGATCGACTTCTTCTCGCTTTATCGAGTCATTGTGTGGAAGTTCGCGACTTACAAAATGAAGCGGACATATTGTACTCATTCCCAACAGTTGACGAAGTTCGGCTGTTACAACACTGCATTCATGGGGACTACATCGCTAGTTTGGAACGAAAACAAAGCCGCCAAAATTGCGAGACGTGGTATGCGAGAGTTTACGTGCATTGGGACACAAACAGGTTAGTTTCAAATGAATATCAAGTAGAGTTTATTATGAATTTTGTGAGTAGGGACTCATCACAAGCTATGCGGGCAAGGATTGCTGGCCGGGTGACCCCAGCTAGTCACAGCGGGCCCCATTCTTTAGAAATGATTGAACTGCCAGTTAAAAGACGCCCAGAACGTTTGGCTGTTTGTCAAACTTCTGGTAATGTTTTGGTTCAATCAGGGAAACTTTTGCAATTATATCAATGCAAAGTTAGAACCCATGATATTTCCCGGTTAAGATTTTTGGATTTCGAGGAGTTGCCTCTATTGTTAGAGCTCGCATTTCGTGCAAACCATTTGAGTTTGTGTGAGAATTATATTTCAGCCATGAATGAAACTAGTCTTCATGTTTTTACTGTTTCTTACGATCAAAATGAACGAATTGATAAAGATAATTCGTTCGTTAAAGAAAAGATAAACCAAACGTTACCAATAAGTTATAAACAGATGTTGAATGAGGAAGAAATGTATCATTATAATCTCATAACTGTTAATTTACCCTCAATAATCAAAGAAAACAGCGCAATTCATAAACATTGCCCGTTTACTTGCTGCGACAGCGAAATGATTGTAAATATTAAATCATCTAGTCCACTTGAAGTAAGTATTATCAAAAACAAAGTATGTTTATATTATTTATTGATTGTTTTTAGAACTTTTCACATAGTTATCAAGTAAATAATTTGTTACAACTTAAGTTAAAACCGATGGTAATTGAAGGCGCCCACAGACAAATATCTGAAGAGTTTAAGTGTTTAGTTTTGAAACCGTTATATGTTCCAAACGTTCATAAACCGAAAAAATGTGACAAAAAACCTCTGTTAAAATCAGAGTATGGTTATTGTTTAAATTCTGTCGCGTGCATGCTTACAACTCAACAAGAAGGTTATCTATACGTCTTTTGCGATAATTGTAAGTACAAACCTGTTAAATACAATGAAAAATTTCATGTTTTCTTTACAGCAGATGCAAACAGCAACGTGGATAACTGCATTGCAGTATATCCATTCACTGCTCCAGTTTATAAAATAGTTTTGGAAGACTATTTACTCCACGCATTGACGGAAACAGGTTTGGAATCATACACACTTAGAATCGGTCATCAAGTTGCTAGAAATGTCCAAAAAGTTAATAATATTAATGTAGCGTGTCCGGCAGTTAAAGAGTCAGTTTGTTTAGTAGGTTTACGACCGTTTATAGGCGTTAAAACATTATTAATGTCGGAAAGCTATTTGATTTTATTAGCGAACTCTGATACTTCACCAACACATAGTAACAGCTCGACAGGGTAACTCTCCCGCGCAATTTTAGTGATTTTCTAGTGAGATTCGTTCGCTTTTAGATCTGCAACATCAACATGGACACTTTACAATTTAGAATTACCCGATAGTTTAACTTTGTACAACGATTTTGTGAGTTTAGCGAATATACATCAGTTTTCGAGTCCTCAGACGTATTGTCATTTAATTTCCGAGGCGCATATGGTGTTGAGAATAACTTTAATGTTGCTAAAATGGAGGAACAAGTCTGAAAGTTGTGTGAATTTAATAACTCCCTCCAAAAGCGACAATGAAGAGTTGATAGAAGCTTATAAAATTTCGTGTAAACTTTTGGGAGATTATTATGTGATGTACTATTAAAATTTGATAAATTTGTTGTGTTTTTTTATTAGTTTTAAATATTTTTAGGTGTTCAGAAGAATATCATTACACTCTTTCTCTTCCATATTATAAAATGTCACAAATAACTCCGCTGGAAGTTTTGAAACGAGTGCAAGACATTCAGAATATTTCCAACAATCAAGTAAGTCATTAACATTTGTTTAAAATAAACGTCCCTAATTATATGTTTTTAGAGTATGACAGGTTTGTTATACTATTTAAAAACAGTTTTATTACAAATTAAAACATGGACAGAAGCCGATGTATTGTTCACTTTATTGGGGGAGCAAAATTTTGTCGATACAGTTTTAGATTTGTTCAGCAAATATGATTGCAATAATCTATCAACATTAGTAATGAAAAATAATGTTTTGAGGGAATACGCAACAGATAAACTTATAAATATATTTATTCACAACCATTTTAAGTGAGAATAACATCAACAAATATTGTTTCATTGTTTATATATTTTGTTTATTGTAGAAGCAACAATGATTTAGTTGCATTATCGGTGTTGTATCTTCAAAGATACATGCAGAAAGAAGCACAAAGTATTCTTGAATCAATTTCTAATGAAAATTTGTACGAAATATTACAAAATAATTGGGAATTATTGCTAGATACAACAACTTCTTCTAAAGCCAAAGATACCGGTATTTCTTTCTCAGAGTTGACCGCCATTTTGATTACCTCGAAACCAGAAATGCTGGCGGATCTTTTAGCATATTTAATAATAGATATTCGCGCAATTAGTTTAGAAAAATTATTAAAAGTCTTCTTAGAATTTCTCCCTTCGCATATCAGTAAAGAAGGTACAAACGGTAGTTTAGTTTTACAACTTTTATTAGAAAAATTCTTCAAAAACTATTTCTCATTACCGGAAAATATTTATCGCAAAACTAATTACGGCGGACCTACTTTTGAGGCTTTAAAAATATTAATCCGTACATATTTATCTCAGTTACAAATTTGGCAAATGAAAGATGCAAAAATTATGCGAAACAAATCGGAAAAAGTCGAGATAAACTTGAACGATTTGGGCGCGGAACAGATTGAAATGTTAACCGTGGACGACGATCAAAATAGTTTCGAAAATTGTGATAAACTTATAGAATGTGAGAAAGAAAAAGACGATTATTTATTTTCTAAAATCCGGTGGCCTTATTTGGATGAAATGCCTCCTTTTAGCGAAGATCAACTCTTGAAAATGTCTGAAATCGATGAAGAAAATCAAGACTTGGACACTGATTTGGTGCTGAAAAAACTACAGGTTAGATATCCAACAAATATTTATTTGTATTTGTGTAATTTTTACGGCATTTCAGGCTTTATTGTGTAGTCAAATGGTTCCGAAACAAGTCGTGAACGAAATGTTAACCTTTTTCAAGATGTCGGTAAATTTTCGCGGCAACGTGAGCCTCCAATCGATAGTTCAGCCGGTAAGAGAAGCAACATTGTTCCTTCTAGAAAAATGCCCGCAATGTTTACTCCAATTCGGAAAAGTATGAAATTATTAATGGTAAGTGATTATATTTTATTATTCTGATATATTTGAAGGATCGCTTCACAAAAGATGATGAGTGGACGGTCCTTCTTTTGGCGTTACAACGAAAAATACAACTTTTAAGCGACTCTAAAACTATTTACAACTTCCATGTCACCATTTTAAAAGGTAGTAGAGTTTGTATTTATTTATATTATGTACAATATTTGTGTGTGTATTTAAGATATTTTATTGTATTTGGCAACGAATTTGCCTTTGCAACGATTTTTAAACATCTTGCCAGACAAAGAACCAGCTGATAAAAATCTCGATGAGATTGATTTGGACGAGGAAGTAATAGAAAAAATTACTTCGGAGGGCCAAATAGATAATTACGAGCCCTATATTTTGATTTGTAAACAAACAGCACATGCAAATCATATTAAAAGGTTAATTATTGCGACTGGACAAAAATTACTAACGACTTTGAATTTATAAACGTGAAAATCTTTTTGATATACTACGCGTATAATTTGTCAGCTTTTAGAGAATTTACATATTTTGAGATTAGACAGCAATTAAAATTGATATTAGGGCTGTGTAAATGTCTATTAATGTTGAAATATCAAATAATTTATTAACCTACCTATAATACCCTTTCCCTAAACGCACAATTTTAAACTTTTTAGCAATATAAGTAGGGGAAACAATGTATCATTGTTGTATAAATAAAAAAAATATAGATCTATGTGACATGTTTTATTAAAATAAATATAATCACCAGTTTATTACAAGTCACAATAAAATAATTTAGATGGAGAACTTAACATATACATATATACAAAATAATACTATGTATATTTAAAAAAAAAAAGGAAAAAAATATTAGTTTAATGATGGCGTCTTTCCGTTTGTCCAATTTACTTCTATACTGGGCCACTTTGTTTGTAAACACGTCAACATTGGATTTGATTCACAAATTGATTTAAATTCGCATTCTAAAAGCACTGCCAAGCCTATATTGTATTTAATCTGTAAAAAAAACTTGTAAAATAATTTGAAAACATTAAAAAATTGTATAATTTTTACCGTCCCGTCCACATTTGATCGTTTCAAACCATTGTAATGCATTAAAGTAAAAGTATCTGGCGTAGACGATTCCTCCCTTTGAAAAAATTCATCCATAAATGCATTCAAAAGAATGATACCTAAATTTTCCGGGTCTAACTTCTTTTTCATTATATTTACACTGAAATCATAATCAACAATTATTTGCACATTACAACAACGAATAAATGTAAAAACGTACTATTCAGTTTCGCTGACTAAATCTAAAGCGCTGAGAACGTCTTGGAGCAAAACTGCGCTTATAAAATTATTCCCTTCTGGATCATAAGATTTGAAAACTCTTCTAGCACGTTCGCTTTGCGTTTCTGGACTCACCAGCTTTTTTTCTGTGCTAAATAACACTAAAAACAAACGTTAAACAATGCCGGAGGAACAGTTGAGTAATTGTTTACCTGTCAAATGTGTCTCTGATCCTAAAATCCACACCGGATGCTTGGGATTTTTGTAAAAACTTCCCACTGTACAATATCGCATGTGTTCCATGAGTGTTACAAACCCTATTTGACTTTGTTTATCAATTCCTCGTAGTTTTAAACCGCCTATGTCTTGTTCATTGTCCCAAACATGGGCGACTGCGCGACCAGTTATCATTAAATTTATTAATCCTTGGCTTCCGTAGCCGTACGTTTCGTGTATTAGAGATTCGCTAGTATCTGATAGTTCTATTTTAACATTTTCTATGCCCTTTGTCATTAGAACAGAGTACAAGAACAATAAAACACCAAATTGTTGATGCAAAATCACGATATTGTCCGTGTAGTACTTTTCTACTTCAGTAATGTTTGTAAACGTTTGAACTAATAATCGGGAATGAAACACATTTGGGTCCACTTCTTCTGTCTTTTCCTTGTCTTTATCCTCGTCCAATGCCCGAGAAACTTCTAAAATCGAATCACTTTCTCGGTCATTGTCCACAGAAATCGGTTGGTGAGACGGTATATCAATTCTTTCGTAAACTATTCGGTATTTAGAGTTAGAGCACTGTAAAAGTATTTCACACATCGCTTCAACTAAAAGTCTGTTACGTCTTTCGTCCGAAATATTAGTTATAAAGTCCGGGCCGTCGTGTTCAATCAACATATCTTTGATTATAAATGCTTGAAGAGGGGCGATGACGGCACAAGGTCCGCCCTCGTTTTGTTCCAAGGCGCTGCGTTCATTTTCACTAAATTGAAAGCCTGAAAGACCAATAAATGTTGTTAATCAAAGCCTGAAGTATGTACAAATAAATAACAGTGAAAGAAATGAGTGTTTTTATGTATTTGGGCTAACCTTGCGACCATCGTTTGAAGATGTCCAACTTGACTTCTGGACCCCAAAGTAAATATTTTAACTCGTGTAGCTCTTGCTCATAGTTAAAACTGGTTGTTTCTGCCATTGTATGTATAAATAGTGTTAAATGTAAGGCTTTTTTTGTAGTTAAACATTAATAGGTTATAAATTCAATTTCGCCATTTGACATTTCATCTAAACAGGGACATTTCTTCCCATTTGGAAATTTTGACATGCATGACTCATATTATTATTTTAAAGCCTTAAAAATACAACGAATCTCTTCACAAATGTTGCCGTTACATATTATTTAAATATCATTCAAATTTATATATTCAAAATAAAAATATTTAATTTCAAAGTTGGTGCAAGCAATCTTCATGGTGTAGGCTATGAAAATGGCGGTTGTGTTACTAACAGATTACTTTTAATTTGTGTGCGTAGTTTTTATTATATTTTAACTATTTAAACTCGTTTGAAAGTTACAATAAAGCCTTTAAACAGTGCCTTAACTCGTCCGTCAAAAGAATGGGCGAATCCTTCACAGTTTTAACGAGAAATCTGGTGACCTTTTCATAGGTCACTAGCATAGTTTTAGCGCCTTTTAAGATAAATAAACACTTTCCAAACAATTCGAAATATTTTATTTACAAGTAAGTAGAATGAATAATATGATGTAAGAAGAATGGAGAAGAACTTGGAATGGTTTTCTAGCAATGGATTTGACACCAATTCAACATGATTCCGGATACTTAAGTTCCTCGGCTTCTGCTTCGAGTGTTAAAAGAGTTTTATCTTTTCCGTCGGAAAGCACTCCTTCTACATCTCGTCCTGGGAACAGAAAACGTCGTTCAGAGCCATTCGAAACCAAGAATCGAAAGTTAAGCGACATTTTAGAGGACAACAAAGATCTTTCCCCAGTGTATTCATACAGATGTTCAATTTTTGAGCAATCTCAAGACAGCTGTTTCACCCAATCTTCTGATAGCTCCAAATACAGCTCTGCCAAGGATTTCTCATTCACTGAAACCAGTTTGGACCCTGAAAAGTTAACCTACAACTTGGAAAAATGTAGTTTGGAATGCCCTCACACTCCAAAGAAGATTAAATATAATGATGTCCCTAAAATAAAATCGAATTCTGCGCCGGGAACTCCACAGAGAGTTGATGATAAAAATTCGGAGAAAGAGAATTCGTTACGAAAGTTTTACAGTTTGGATTTGACTCCAACCAAAAAAGTTAACACAAAAATTGGAACTCCAGAACGCCTAGGGATTCTTTATCCTTCTATAAAAGAAGTGAAGAGCCCTCCAAAGGTTAGAATCGAACTCAAAAGACACAAGAAACCAGCTAGAAAGAGACTATTTCATTGCCGAGATTTTGTGTATATTTTTTCTCAAATCCACAAAGTCGAACACATTACGTTCAAAATATTCTCATTTCTGACCAACACAGATTTAGTAAACGTCTCAAAAGTCTCGAAATTGTGGAAAAGAAGTTTAGAAAACGATTCATATTCGTATAAAAGATACAAAACTCACCAGAAAAATATAACAATTAGAAAAGAAAACATTTACGTCCCTCAGGCACAAACTAAAACTATTAAAGTTCGAAACGAGACTTGTAGTCCTTCCCGTGTAAACTGGGCCAAGTTCTCTCGCGTGGGGGCTTATCTAAGCGGGACCCAACGTCTCACAAAGTGCCTATCATGCGCAGCGCCCGCTGTAGTGGACCGCAGTCTCGCCCGGTGCTCTGCCCCTCTCTGCGGTTTTTTGTGGTGTATTCGTTGTCTTCGCGGGGACCGCAGCCCCACTAGAGTCCCCTGCCAGTGCTCCACCCCACATTCGCCTCCTCTGCAGAACATCTCTAACACTGGGGACGCCGCCCCAAATCCCGACAACCTCTATTATTTAGACAAAACTGTAAATACTGATAAGAATAATTGTAACAGTTACAAGCCGCACGTTTTAACGGATTGTAATGACAATTTCACTCGCGGAAAAGTGCGGGAAATGAAAACGACGCTTTTTAATATTGAAAAGCACAGAGAGGAAATTCAGAAAGCGAAAAAAACTCTGTCCCGAAGACAGATTGTCGAGCCCAGTAGCCCGCAGAAGACAACGTACGCTGCTGGCAGTAAACAAAGCAAAAGAAACTTGAGGAGATTGTGATGTGTCCTGTACTATTTTTTGTGTATTTTTACTACTTAAGCATTTTTTTAATTTATTTTGCATGATTCGAATCGAGTTGTGTTCATTTTGAAACATTCCTTTGTATAAATTGTACGTATTTTTATAAATAAAATGACTTCAATCAAGAAAACTTTGAAAGAAATAACGAAAAACAAACAGATGAATTTTTAAATAGAATTCACTGACTTGTTATTCTTGTTGTTAATTTGCTTTTAGTTGTTTATTTGGTGTAAATTCTCACAGATTTACAAAGTAATTTAACGAATTTGTGCATAAAATGTTTGTTTTCGATTGGATTTCTAGTTCATGGTAAGACGTGGATATTTTAGATAATAATTTCGATAACAACTTGACGTTTGACTGATTTATTTTCCTCATGCATAATTGCCAAAGAAAATGGATTTTCTGCAGAGAATTCCTTGCTCATTTAAAAGCCATAAAAACCAATAAATTATGTCGAAAACAGTTGTTGGAATATATCAATATCATTGTGTGAAAATGTACAATTCTTTCGAAAATTGAACATGGATTTTATTGAAAATGTAATTAATGATTGCTCATTAGTATAGTTCAAAATTTCCAGGGGAATTAGGGCATTCATTATTGTATATATATTTTTTTTTGAAAAAATGTGTTGAGGGTTAAAAATGTTGAGCGCCACTGGCACAGCTGCCCAGTTCTGCCATTTGATTGGCTGGGACTCGCCATCTTATTGATAGTGGTTCACTGTATCGTGACACTGATACAATTTTCCGATTGTTTATGGTGTTTTATGTTAATTTTACTTATGAAATTATCAAAATTTTATAAAATTATTTCCAAGGGTGAGTAATTTCATATATTTCAGTAGCTACTTTAGTGTCAACTTGGTTTTTAAGCGCTTTTTCTTGAGGCATTACTGCTTGGCAATAGTTGGTTTTAAACAATAACCAGAAAAATATCGTGAAATATAAATAATTGTGAATAAAACACACTGAATTTCTTATTGATAAATGTTTATTTAACTCTGAAATTTTGATACACATGTATTTTCTATATGGCGGTTAAAAATTTTGCAACTGTAACGAACCTTGACAGAACATTACAAATCTGAGCTTTTTACACATAATATTTTATAGATAAAAGCATGTACTAATATATTAGCTATCCTATTTGTTAAAATTATGGCTAATCTTTGAGTTTTCTTTGTGCATTTTCATGTTACTGACATTTGAGTTTGTTGCAAGTTTTACAAGTAAAATATAATTTTTGCATTTTGTATTGTTATAGATAATGTAATGCAAAATTTTCTTTTACGAAATTCTCACATAATTTAATTAAAAAGTGGCGCATTCAAATTCTTTTTATTCTGTAAAGTGTGAAACGGAAACATTCATGAAGCTTTAAATGGGTCAAATTGAAAACTAGGTCAAATTTCAGCAATGATTTTCTGGGTATATTTGTGCCAATGGGTTTTTGCTTTCCCTCTCAGCACGCGGTGGTACGCCTGCATTTCCTTGCGTTGGCAATGTGTGTTTGAAATCAAATAGAGACTCGACGAGATTTTTCCGTTGACATCTGTCATTTCACGACATTTTCCCAATGAATTTACACATTTGCCTGGTTTATTATTATTATTATTTACACACGTTGTGTGCCGTTAGAGTGGTGACTGGAAGTGTTTTAGTGTAGCTTGACAAAGGTTAGTCGCTTGATTTGATGTAGCTGATAATGGCTGCAGAATTTTGGTTTTGAATGGCAGTAGTTTGATTCCTAGCAGAGACTGATTATACTGGAATGACGTAGCGTAGCTTTGCAAACTGGTAGACAAATGTCTGAGATGTTGTTTGTTGTTTGCAGCAACAACGTACCTACCATTCAGTTGAAAAAAATCTGTGCCAAAAGTCATTTGTGATTGATTTACAATAATTTCCAAGTGCTACTTAATAGTTAGTGAACAAGTGCCAAGAATAGTCAGTCAATGAAAGGAATTGTGATATCTCAATGTGTTCTCGTTGTTAGTTAAGTTGGTTTCGCGAATAGATTGTTGTTGTTGTCAGACTGCTAAGATGTCCGCGACAAGTCAGTGTGGCAAGAAGGCCACGGGCTCCAGCAACGGCTCAGCCCCCAGCAGCGGAGCGCCCACCACCCAACCGAGCCCAGCCCCAGCCAGTCCACCGGCCCAGACACAGGCGCAGGCTTCCACCGCCACGAACAATGCCCCCAAATATGGTCAGTTACAATATGTTTTCATTAATTGCACGAGGCTTTCATGCAATTTTTTTAAAGGTACCCTCGTTCCAAATCGCGTTTTTGTCGGCGGAATATCCGCCAACACCACAGAAGGCGAACTAGCCCAATTATTTTCCGCGTACGGCACCGTCAAAGCCACTAAAATCATTTCGGACCGAGCCGGCGTGTCCAAAGGCTACGGCTTCGTGACTTTTGAGTCCGAAGAAGAAGCCAAGCGCCTTCAGCGCGAAGCCGACAATATAATGTTGCGCGAAAGGCGTCTCAACATCGCCCCAGCCATTAAAAAACAACCATTTAATCGTGCGTTCGACGTGGCGAGCCCCCCACCTGCAGCCGCGGCAGCCGCTGCTTCCCAAGCCGCTCAGTTTTATTATAGCGCAGCCGCCGCGGCAGCAGCAGCCGCATCGGGGCCCTATGCGGCCTACCAAAACGGAATGGCGTATTATGCGACGCCGCCCCCAGCAACAGCAGGGGGCGGGCAAGCAGGCCCGGGGAACGGACCTGGATCGGCTGCTGGCTCAGAATCAGCCGGCGCTGCGGTTTATCAGCCCCAAACAGCCACGGCAGTGTATCAGACAGCGCAGCCACCACAGCCGGCCGCACCTGCAGCGGTGCCTCCGCCACCGTATCATCATATGCCGCCGTATGCCATGCCCCAGCCGCTTTTCGTGCCCCATCAGTACCCATACCAACCAATACCTGTAAGTGTGTTTTACATTTTTTATTTATTTTCCTCCATATATTATAAGAAAAAAAAAAAACGTTTTGGCGGTATTTTTGTGATGTAATGTAATTTAAGTCGTCCAACTACTTGGCCGAGCCGATGGCGCAGTTTCCTCTGGCCCAACCGGCCTACGTACTCCTCGACACTCTGCAATACTGAAGTCTAACTACAAAATATAAGGTACAAACATTCGAGAGGCTTCTTCACTTCTTTTCGGTTATAATTTTGTTACAGTTTCGTTTCAGTTTTAGCCGTTTCAGTTTCTCATCCCGCATGCTGGCACATTTCTATATATTTATTTGTATTTTTTAATGTTTTACACCGCACACAACAAAACACATTTGTTTGATTTTTTATTGTCTCCCTTCAGTACGAACAACAATACTACGGCGGTGGGGCAGCTTCAAGTGGGGGCGGGTCCCCCGGGCGAGGCGCCCCCCCCATCTACGCGCCCTGTCTCCCATATAGCGAGCCACCACTTTATTACAACGCGCTGCCAATTTACACGCTGGATGGAGTAGCCCCACATGCTCAACACCATCACCTTTACCCCACACAGCAACCGCCCCAAGGCCCCAACGAGTCCCAACAACAACAACAACAACAATCAGCCGCGGAGCACCATCAACAACAGGCGCAGCAACAGCAGCAGCAGCAGCAACAACAACAGCAACAACAACAAGCTGAGGTTAGTCTACGTTTTTTTTAAATATTTTTCAAAGTGTTTGTGTTTTTCGCTTGGCATATTTGTGTGGCAATTTATTTAACAATGTTTAACACACATTATTAACAATGTATGAGCGTTTATTTATTGTTTAAACTTATAGAAATTGCGTGGGGAACTTGAAAAAATTCAAAAAAATCCTTCCTCAAATTAAGCATTTTGAACATTTTTTCACCATTTAAAATTAAAATTTCTCGTATTTTTATTATAATACCATCCTTCCCAGTCTTGAAAACTATTTAAAACATATTATATTCAAATATAAAACGGTTCAACTTGACCGCCATTCTGTATACATATAGTCGAGTCAATAACGTATTATGGAAATTTAACATTGTGACGTCACGCGCACACAGTTTTATTGTCTGTTACGTCAACTATAAAATCAGTAGTTCAGCGTTTTTACCACGGATGGCGTTACGTGTATAAACAGTGGTGTTTTATAGTTATTTGTTACTTGTAAACAAACATCGTATTTATTGAGTTTTTAAAGTGATTTTAAGTTCGAATGTTATTAATTTCAGTAATTTATGAATTGTTTCAAGGTATTTTAATAGTGTTTGAGTGTCTTTATATGTTTTAAACGGTTGAACTTGTGAAAAAAGTTATTTCAAATTTCG
Source organism: Harpalus rufipes (assembly GCA_951394225.1). NCBI lineage: Eukaryota > Metazoa > Arthropoda > Insecta > Coleoptera > Carabidae > Harpalus > Harpalus rufipes. The sequence continues at coordinate 67,163 of OX596289.1, read as the reverse complement.
ATAGTTTTTACAAGTACTTTGCAATGCAGTAGAAGCTCTTTTATGATTATATGAACAACTTTGAAGATGTTTAAAAGATTTTAGAAGTTGTCGGGGACCGTAGAACTTCCAAATTCTGTAAGTTTTTAACCTTACAAATTATTTATATGCCGGTTTTTTTTATGTAAATATAACCATGTTTATGTGTTTTACAACAATTTTGTGGCTTACTAATCGGTGAACAAACTAATATTTCCACATTTTATAAATGTTTTGTAATACGTTTAACACTTTTACAAGAATATTTTAACAAATTAGAAGATTTTATGTGTATAAATGTGTACGAGTGCATTATATTTTATGCTTTGTACAAGAATGTATGAACAATTTAGAAGACCTTGAAGCTTGAAGAAATAATTTAACAGTATGTTTGAAGCTTTTTAAGTGCACTTGCATGGCTTGCTAGTAGTTTGCGCTAAACATTCCACACTCAATATATGATTGTGTAAAAGGGGATGATGTACAACGGTCTGACCGCCTCCTCGAGCAACTGTAGCACCCCAGACACGCACACAACTTCCAACAGCCAAACGAGCAACAGCACCCCCGTCGTATCGTTATTAAATGTAGGCGCTGCGCACGAGCGCGATTTACGTTCGATGCAAGGCGGCAGAAAACTCAACGGCCATCACACACCACCCACAAACATCTCCCACCACCACCACCACCACCAGCAGCAGCAGCCTCATCATCATCAACAACAACAACAACAACAACAACAGTACCGCATATACAATGGCAAAACAACCACGTACCATCGCAGCCAAAGCAACAACACCAACAATAGCCGATGCGAGGTGAACCAATGCCGCAACACTTGGAGCAAAAAGCGCCGGAATTACACGGATACAGCAACCGTAGTGAACAGCACACAGGGCTTTGATGAGAATCTTAATGAAAAGAGGAGCTCCGCATCGCCCCCTTACGTGTATATGTTCCAGCAGCCGCCCCATGTTTACTATCCCCCGCCGAACGCACGGCGAAATCGCCGAAATAACCAGCGCAATAGACACCAGCAATCGATGCAACAGAGGCAGGAAGTTGGTGCCGGCGACGCCCCTGCTATTCAGCAGAGCGCTGCTAACGAGGACGCCGCCCCAACGGACCCCAATGCGCCGTCTCCCATCACAGCCGTGTGCAACAAAATGGACGCCATCAAATTGTAGACAAACAAACACACAGAACAGAATGGAGTACTTATATATATTAATTAATAATAAAACTAAGGCAAATTGAGAGTGTACATACAATACCAATTAACTAACTAAGGACACGTCCTCTAAATCAAACAAAAAAAAAAAGAAAAACCTCTAAAAATTGATATGTATTACTTTACGGTACAAAATATTAATAAATAATAATAATAATATTAAAAGTGTGCGTGTGTATATATATATAGAAAAATGTATAAGTGAGAGAAGAACTTTGAGTGATATTTCGTTGCCATTTCGTTGGAAGAAGAATCTAATTCACAATTAGATAGATTATTATTATATGAATAAAATATAGTGCGGTTCCGTTGTCTTATTGTATCTGAGAATAAAAATTGTTATATAAACATTGTTGACTATAAACCGAGCGGTTTTCGCGCCGCCAACAAATAGTGAGAAGTTTTTTTTCATTGCTCAATTTTACTGCCAATTATTTTCCATTGTTGAGAAATTTAGAGAAAAAAATGGAATTGTCGAAATCAATTATTGAAATCAATTAAAAATGAGCAAAGGCAATATATATATTATATATTATTATTGTTGTTAAAATATGTGACAAAAGAAAAAAAATAATTGTTATATAAATACAACGATTGGATTTGATTTTCAAACAATTATTATAAAATGCGGATGATTTGTTGCAGTCCGTAGAGTCAAACACACGTTAAAATGGCCCAAGTGCCTTTTATATTTAGCAATAGTTTATAATTTTGTTGTTTCCAAAGATCTTAAAACCGCGCGCGTTGTTATTTATTATATAGAGTAATATAAGAACAATAATTTGATAAGTAATTTATTCTCTACTGAAAGAAATTACGGACAACGGTTCAACATAAACTTTTAACATTTTAATAATTTTTAAAATTGATGAATTAATAATGTTGCTTCTCTTTTATATTGTTGTACACAGAAGAATCATTGAAAAGTTTATGTTGTACACGTTGTTCTCTGAATGTAGTGTAAATATATTATATAATAAATGATATGACGTAGACTCTAAGTAGAATAGAAATGATAAATACATACACATAGTAATAAATAAATAAATAAATAAATATTAGAACGGAGCAATATGAAAGACAAAAATGCTTCTCCTTTTTCTCTCTCTAACTCTCGTGTATCATAAAATTGTAGACAAGAAAAACTAATACAAAAGGTTGTGCTCTATTTATACATAAAACTTTTCTCTTTATTATTATATCAGGGCAACAAACCACCACTTCTCTTTTCACATCTTGAATTTATGATGATTTGTTGCCCTAGTGAAAAGTTGCATTAAAATAGTAAATATATTAATTGTTATTATCTCTTAATAATATCCGATTGCAAAAAAATTAACAGCCAAAAGTACATGTGATAGATAATTTAAAAAAAAGAAGAAAAAAAAAGTTTAAAAAATGTACATTTTAAACGGAAAAGAGAAAGAAATATTACAATCAGTGCCATAAAAGAAAATAATGGATATTTGACATAGTTTTTAAAATGTACATTTTTCTTATATTTCTGTGTGTTCAAAGTGTAGTGATGATAATCATATTAACAAATAGCAATCCTCAACCTAATTGTTGCCGAGAATTGGTCAATATTTCCTCGAAATTATGATAATTTTTACTTTATTCAAGGACAGTCATCAGTATTAGATCACCGCCCATATTAAACATTATTATCTATACATTATCTAGAAAAGGTAAACAGTCTTTTATTGCAAATTCCGGGAATGCTTGGAATTGATAACACGCACGATAGCACGCACCTTTATTTTTAGCGTGCCTTACCCCCATCAATTGGTATATTTCCGCAAATCCGTGACCCAAAAAAGCGTATTTATAATTGTGGAATAAATTATGCCGACCTTCTTATACAAAAATAAACATTATTAGATCATTAGATAAATTTGGAAATGATGCTTTTAATATGGATCGATTCTCGGCAATTTTGTCACTGTTAAAAATATAAAAATACGGTTGTTATATTTGAGAGAGTTTTTATAAATATTAAACACAGGGGGATTTAGTTGGAACGGCCTAATTAATGCAAACCCTCCTGTATGATATGCGACTACACATGTACAAGATCTAAAAATAGAAATCGCGACGATATGTCCACATTATAAATATAATAATAACTCTACTTACTTTATTTTTCTTGTGAGTATGGGGTACAAATATATAAAAAAAAAACACAGATATTATATATATATTAATATTTATTATATAACTATGTGATACATTTTGAAATGTGTATTGTAGACAGAATTACTCATAAAATGACTTATTCTAATGTGTAAGATAGTTGAGAAATAATTTTACACAACATAACACACTGAAACTATTTGATATTTGATAGAAATTTTATGCTACGAAACTGTTCAGTGTGATATGTAAGGCACAAAATGGTGTTTTTTTATTGAAAACATCATCTGCCTTAAAACGGAGTGAAAATCAGAAAAAAAAATTAAATTGTCTGACAAATCAACAACAATTGCCCCTTTGTTTGGGGCAATTGTTGGCGGTTTTTCTCTGTAATTATTATGACAAGAAAAACTTAAATAGGTACGTATAACTATAAACTATAACTATATTAGAAATGAAATAGCAGAAATGATTGTTACTGATCTGAAACGAATAAATAAAGATGCTAAACGTAATGGATTTTAAATATACTTTATTTCTCTAAATATATTCTCTGTAAATAACACTTTATTTTACATTTTATATCCGAGTATTAAAAGCTGGTAGGTTCAAATGCAACAATATTGACTGGAAATAGAACACAATTGTTGGAAAATCGTGACTGTTACTGATCAAACAATCATCAGTAACTGACACAAGTCTCTTTGGTTAGTAAAATAAAGCTTCTTATATAACTTAGAAAATACCTTTGAATCATATATAAAAAATTAAAAATTCACTTATAATATAATAATGTTAAAGAAATGATTTGCACTTTTCAAGTCAAAATACAAGTTTTTTTTTTTTAAAGAATAGTCCAGCACCTGTTAGACTTTTCAAATTAAGTTACATTATGCGGCATTTTTCTTCTCCTTGCGGGTCTCCCTGTTGGTGATGGAGCTCTTCAGAGCCTAAAAAACCATGCATTTCACGGTGGCGCAAACTGCTGCTTGTCAATTGGCGTCTTGTACGTTCACTTAGCGCCATTTCTTCCCCATTGGAATTTAGAATAATTGTAGACATGGCGTCGCCTACAAACCATTTTTGCCCCTTCATAACTAAATTGGAAGGAGGTTCGTGGGTTTGGCCGGCATCGGAAGACCACACAGTCACAGTAGCACCTCCGTCAAGCTTTGTAGAGCGGTGAAACTTGTATGTATACTCGGAATCGCCAGCACGGCGTACAATTTGCCAACCAGAAAGAGATATTTCTTTATTACCTTTATTGTGCAAACGAATAAAACGACCTTCCGGGCATATTTCAGCGATTTCAATATCGCCTTTCGCCGAAGAAGTCACGCTGTAATCAGACATACTAGTTTCTTGTGACTCATCCAGAAGAGTTCGCTTGCGTTTGCCACCTGCTCGGACCGGAGTTCGACGCACGGAACTTCCCCGTTGAATGCGAATTTCCGGCGATCCACCAGGTGTAATATTAAGACGAGATTCTTCAGATTCCAACATCTTACGATAAGCGGAAATTTCCAGATCTAAAGAGACTTTAATGTCCATTAAATCTTGATATTCTTGAAGTTGTTGGGCCATGTCTTCGCGTAAACGAGTGAGTTCTGCCTCCAATAAGGCCAAGTCGTCAACATGGCGCTGACGTTCGGCTTCCACAAGTTTTTCCAAATCGCGATTACGATTGGAAAGTGCAGCATTTGCCGCTTCTAATTCACTAACACGGTTTGAAAGTGAATCGATTCTTATGCGAGTTTGACGTAGTTCTTCAATCGCACTAGAAGCCGCCCCTGAATTTCTAGACGCAGCGTTTTGCAAATTCTTAATTTTATTCTCATAAAGCTGTTCGATTTCCCCGCGATTATTGTTAATTTGTGTCTCGTATTGTTCGCGTAAGTCTTGCAAAGCCTGTTGTAATTTAGCTTCATATTGTTCAGATAAACGGCCATCAATTTCACTGATTTCCACTTGACGGCGCGTACGAGTTTCTGTAAGTTGTTGTTGGTAGATTTGGTCCTTGAAACTCAACTCTTCTTTCAAGCTTTGGTTGGCGTTTTCGACGTCCACGCGGGCTAGAGATTCTTCTTCGAGTTGCTTGCGCAGATCTTCCAGCATTTTTCGAAGTTTGTCGCGCTCTTTTTCCAGATCTCGTAACTCGGCGTTGACTTTCTTAGCATCAGATTGTGCCTGATTACATTTCATTTGCAGATCATTAGAGCGAGTTTCAAAAACGCGAACATCATTTTGAGCAAGGATTAAATCTTTACTCTTTTTGGCTAAAGCAGCTTTAAGTTCTTCGTTTTCGTCCCACAAACGTTTAGTGTCGATTTCAAGCTTAGCTTTTTCTTTATGGGTTTCATCTAAGAGTTTTCTAGCGTCGGATAGTTCATGATCGTACATATTCTTCAAGCTGGTTACCTCTCTGGTGACGGTTTCGTGAGAGGTCTGCACCTCTCGAGAAAGCCGGTTGTTTTCGGCTTCCAAGTACCGCACCCTGTCGATATAATTCGCCAAACGGTCATTAAGATTTTGTAAATCATGCTTTTCTTGCATGCGGCTGTGTCGGGTAGGGCTTAGCGGACTGCTAGGGCGTCCTGGCACGCTGGCAGATGATGGAGTCGCCGCGGATTTTTTCGCTTTCGTAGCCATCTCGCACACAACAACTTTTCACAACACTCAACTGACGTTACGATACGGTATTCACCACTGAAGAACACTGATCGATAGAGGAATTGGGCGAAGGACGCACGCTAGTAAGAGTTATTTCTGTTGATGCGGTCACCCACAGAACGCTACGTTAACGGTTGTATACACTAGGCGCGGCTTCGGTTTACCTAGAGACATCTAACCAGGATTACGCAAACGATCGTGACCTAGAAACGCTTTTTAATTGGGTCACGCATTCACAACACAATCATACATTAAATAATAACCATATTTGGGCTTCAAAAATGTTTATTCTATAATATTTTTTTTGAAAAAAACTTGTATATAAATTAAAAATAACAGTTTTCTTCTTCGTATGCCAACGGTCAAGCTGCGCGCAATTTATGCGCAAGTAGTTATCTATAAATTTCAAACATATATTAATAATTATTTTACAATATTAAATTAATAATTAGACCTTTTAGACTAATTTTAATAACGATTTAAAACAACTTATTTTTACATTTAACATAAGTTAAAATAGACGGTGAAAAAGTGACGTCATCACTTGCAAATCCGTTGAACTTTCTTACATATAGTCGGGTCAACAGATACGTATGACGCCTTATGGAAATTTAACATTGTGACGTCACGCGTACGAAACTGTCGACTCATTTACTTTGACTTTACAAGTGAGATATCAAGTAGTTGAGCATTTTTTCGTGGGATGGCAACAGGTGTAAAAATTCGAATTTGTTTATGTGAAAATTAATTGTTATAAACGTTTTTAAAGATAATAAAATGTTTCTTTACTCTTATTTGTAGTTTCTATAGAAAGCTAAGAACTTTAAACAATTTTTTATGTGTCAAATATTTTGATAGTATGTATTTGAAATGTCCTATTTAACCTTGATCACAACAGTTGGTCGTACATTTTTGATCAACAATTCGAGAAATAATTTGAATAAATCTGTTAGGAAATATTCTTATTGTGATAAAAGAATGGCTCCAACTGCTTTATTATTATTAGCAGACGGTGCGGAAGATTTGGAAGCGGTCACAGTTGTTGACGTTCTTCGCAGAGGCAATGTAACAAATATATATATAATTTCTACATTCATATACTGATTATTAAGGATTGAATTTAAGGTAAATGTAACTATTGGAGGTGTCTGCGGTGAAAATCCAGTAAAATGCAGCAATGGCGTTGTTATATGCCCTGATATACCTTTACACAAAGCGGCGAAAAAATCATACGATGCTATAATTATGCCGGGTGGCTTAGAAGGATCGAGAATTCTTTGTGCATCTACCGTAGTCGGTGAAATGTTGAAAGAACAGGACTGCAACAATAAAATCATTGCTGCTATTTGTGCAGGTTGATTTACTAAAAACTGTTTTGGGAGTTTGTATTCATTTGTGTTTTGTTTAGCGCCCACGGCTTTAAAAGCTCATAACATAGGAAAAGGCAAAGGAATTACTTCATATCCAGCAATGGCAAATGAGTTAAAGAAAGGAGGTATTTATATTTATAAAGATGATTGTCCAGTTGTGGTCGATAAACATATAATAACTAGCCGAGGACCGGCCACAGCTATGATTTTTGCGTTAGCTATTCTTGAACAAATGCAGGGAAAGGAAAGGGCTGAAGAAGTTGCGAAAGCTATGTTGTATAAATTTTAATAAAATAAAATTAAAAATATATATATCGTAATTTGACTCCATTTTGTATCACCTGTTTCCGTTAAAAAAGCGACATCTTGATTGTTTATGTTGCGCCGGCGGTCCATTCGCCTGTCAAATATAACAACGTGCAAAGAGATGTAAAGTAGAACAATTAAACTTTTAAATATATCGTGATTAATATAATTATAACCCATTCCAAACAATCAACACATAATATCTGTGATATTCATCTAGTTTCGTGTTGATTGTCGAAACATATTCCATATTTCAAGGTAAAAATTTTCAAGAAAATTTTGTACATTTTACAAACTGTTTATTTATTATAATATTTAGCATGAACGATGGCTGGGAAAGTCCGGACGAATCCGGCGGCTCAGGCCATAATGTAGTCCAAAGTCAACAATTTGAAAACCGCCGCAGATACAACAACCCTAACCAAAGTTCTCAAAACCAGCAAAACTGGCGTCCCAGACGCGACGACAATGCCCCAAACAACAGGGTTGACAATTCCTGGGGCGATATGGGAGCCTCCAAGCCCTATCGACAAAACAGAGACCGCAGTCGTGGACGTCCAAACCAAAACCGCGACTCATCTCGCGGAAGACAGCCCCGTGACAAATCTCGCGGGAGAAGCCAATACTCAGAAGGTTCGCCAACCATATTATCAATTCCGACTAATATGGTGGGTAAAATAATTGGCCGTGGCGGCTCAAGAATCACTGATCTGCAAAGAATCTCAGGCGCCAAGATCGTCATAGATAATAAAAACCAAACTGAAGTCACCGAAGTCAAACTCTTTGGTGAGCAGGGTTCAGTTGATGACGCTCGCAAAATGATCTTAGATTTAGTTGAGGTTAAACAACCAATAAGCAGAGCAGTCTACCAAGAATCCGACGAAAGTGTAAAGCCATTTCAGCCCATGAAACTTAACTGGAAAGAGCTCAGTGATGAATGCGATAGGCTTACCAAAGAAAAATGGGCAAAATGCCCGGAATTAAAAAAGGATTTTTACACGGAAGATCTGGCCGTTACAGCCATGACTGAAGAGGAAGTCCGAAAGTTCCGTTTCGAAAACAACAATATAGTTGTATCAAGAGTTTTCGCTGAAGAAGCTTACGAACTCGGCAAAATTCCCGGGGACATTAAACCCTGCCCAAAACCAGTCAGAACCTTCCAAGAGGCTTTCATCGAATGGCCCGAAATGTTGGAAGAAATCCGTAAAGCTGGTTTCGAGCGTCCTAGCCCGATTCAGTGTCAAATGTGGCCGGCATTACTCGCCGGAGAAGATGTTATCGGCATCGCTCAAACCGGCACCGGAAAAACTTTAGCCTTTCTCCTTCCGGCTTTGATTCATATAGCTCATCAGCCCAAACCAGAAGGGCACACTGCTTTAGTTCTAGCCCCCACTCGCGAATTAGCGCTGCAAATTGAGCGCGAAGTCGCGAAATATTCGTACAAAGGTATTCGCGCCGTGTGCTTATACGGCGGTGGAAACCGGCGTGAACAAATCAACACTTTGGACATGCAAGGAGTTCAAGTTATTATTGCAACTCCTGGCCGTTTAAACGATTTAGTAGCCGCCGGTTACATGGACGTCAGCCGAGTCTCTTATTTAGTCCTCGACGAAGCCGACAGAATGTTAGACATGGGATTCGAACCACAAATCCGTAAAGTATTACTCGATATTCGCCCGGACAGACAAACAGTCATGACTTCGGCAACATGGCCGCCTGGTGTTCGCCGCTTGGCACATTCGTACATGTCAGATCCTCTTCAGGTATATATTGGCAGTTTGGATCTGAAAGCTGTCAACAGCGTTGACCAACAAATCGTTCTAATCGACGATAACGACGAAGAGGAGAAATATGACTTCTTTATGCAATGGGTGCGACAAATCGAACCCATCGACAAAATTATTGTCTTCTGCAGCAAGAAAGCGCGCGCAGATTTCCTCAGCAGTGAGCTAGTCAACCATGGCATCGAATGCCAAGCCCTACACGGCGATAGAGAACAAACAGACCGCGAGCAAGCAGTCAAAGACATTGCGGATGGTAACGTACAAATTCTAGTCGCTACGGACTTAGCTTCCCGCGGTTTGGACATCCAAGATCTGACTTACGTTTTCAACTATGATTTCCCGCGCCATATCGAAGAATATGTGCATAGAGTTGGACGTACCGGCCGGGCCGGTAAGCAAGGATCTGCTTTGAGCTTAGTCACTCGGTCTGATTGGGCTCAGGCAGAAGATTTGTGCAAGATTTTGACGGAAGCTGGACAATATGTTCCTGAAGGATTGACACACATGGCAATTAGATATGGGGCTTGGAAAGAGAAGAAAGAAGCGGAGAAAGCCGGAGGTAGAGGAAGAGGTACATTCCGTGTTAAACCTCCGAATTATCCAAATCATTAGTCATTCTGTCAAGTATTTTTGATATTAGAATTATTGTTATTTTTTTTCTTTTCCCGCCATGTTAACTGTTCGTTTATTTGGTTGCCATGTCGATAAAACAGTCTGCCAAGGGCAACGAGTAAATAAAGCGAAATAACATTTAATATGGCGGTAAGTTTTTCTTTAATTTTTCTAACTTATATGAATTTAAGGGTGGTAAAATATTAGAAAATGATTTGATTGTGGTTGCTTAATAGTGTTTTATTTTTACAATACATAATCCATGAAGATGTTAGAAGCAAACATGTGGTGTTTTATTCCTAACCTATCGATCAAACAATGTTCTTTCTAGACTGCAGCAGCTGCAAAAATACAACAAGTTCGCGAGATTACTCGCATAGAGCGAATTGGGGCTCATTCCCACATTCGCGGTTTAGGATTAAACGACAGTTTAGAGGCTAGAAATGTATCTCAAGGAATGGTGGGGCAAACTTCTGCCCGAAGAGGAGCCGGCATTATTTTACAAATGATTCGTGAAGGTAAAATCGCTGGTAGGGCAGTTCTTTTAGCCGGTCAACCAGGTACAGGTAAAACAGCCATTGCCATGGCTTTAGCTCAAGCTCTAGGAGCTGATACGCCGTTCACAAGCATGGCCGGTAGTGAAATATATTCATTAGAAATGAGTAAAACTGAGGCTTTAACACAAGCCATCCGTAAATCAATCGGTGTTCGGATCAAAGAAGAATCTGAAATCATCGAAGGAGAAGTTGTAGAGTTGCAAATAGACCGTCCCGCGACTGGAACAGGCGCTAAAGTTGGTCGAATTACTCTCAAAACAACAGACATGGAAACTTTATACGATTTGGGGACAAAAATGATTGACAGTTTAATCAAAGAAAAAGTCCAAGCGGGCGATGTCGTCTCTATAGATAAAGCTACTGGTAAAATCAGTCGATTGGGAAGAAGTTTTACGCGTGCTAGAGATTATGACGCGACCGGTACTCAAACTAGATTCGTTCAGTGCCCAGAAGGCGAGTTACAAAAACGCAAAGAAGTTGTACACACAGTTTCTTTACACGAGGTAGATGTTATTAACAGCCGAACTCACGGTTTTCTGGCTTTATTTTCCGGCGATACGGGCGAAATTAAATCCGAAGTTCGTGAACAAATCAACGCTAAAGTTGCAGAATGGCGCGAAGAGGGTAAAGCGGACGTTGTCCCGGGAGTTTTATTCATAGATGAAGTCCATATGCTTGATATCGAATGCTTTTCTTTCCTAAACCGCGCTTTGGAGAACGACATGTCCCCGATTGTAATAATGGCAACAAATCGCGGGATAACTCGTATTCGCGGCACTCAATACAAATCTCCCCACGGCATTCCATTGGATTTATTGGACAGAATGATTATTGTACCTACTCAGCCGTATAATGATAAAGAACTCCGTGAAATTCTCTCAATTCGTTGTGAGGAAGAGGATTGCCAAATGGCCGATGATGCATTAACAGTTTTAACAAGAATTGCCGCAGAAACTTCTTTGAGATACGCCATACAACTTATCACAACAGCTAGCCTCGTTGCTCGACGGAGAAAAGCCGCCGAAGTATCTATAGATGATGTAAAAAGAGTATATTCTTTATTTGTAGACGAGAGGAGATCATCTTTATTCTTGAAAGAATATCAAGATGAATTTATGTTCAACGAAGTTGGTAAGTTCAAGATGGATGACTGAAAATAACTTTACCATGACAACAAATAAATAAACAGTTATGTACCTTCAATTTGTTTTTATTTATTTACAGAAGAAGACAACAAAATGCAGGTGGACGCTTAAAAATAAGTATAACAATACATATCGAATAATATTTGTAATGTCTGTCTGTGTTTAAATACATGTATCTCATAATATATTTTACAATTTTCCAGTCATATTCCTACAAAATACTTGTATTAAAATTAATCATTTCATACACAAAACCATTAAAAGAGTGTTTAAACTGTATTTGTGTATATTTTCTCCATGAAAATGTTTTATAACCTCGTGTTTGACATTTTAATTTGAAAACTCCGCAAATATAACTAAAAAGTGTCGCCAACCACTGCTACAAAAAATTACCATAAATAACTAAAAAGTTCAGCGCTTTTCCGACTGATGGCGCTAGTGGTATTTTTCCTCGATACCACTTGTTTTACATAAATGTCATTATAGAATGAATGCATATATATATTTACGTTGCGAGGAAAATGCATTTTTAAGTAAAAAAAAAACTTGTATAACTGAGGAAAACTTATAAACAAAAGCAAGATAAAGTGTTTATTCAACTTTTGTGATATTTTTTACGGGAATCAGTTTTAAAAGTTGTGAAAATATTAAATTAAAGTGCTCGGGTGCAGATGAAATTGTAAGTCGATTTTAGTTATTTATTTATTTAAACATATACAAATATATTTCAAACTGTTGGTTTTTTTTTATAAATTCTAATCATATTCTTGTGGATTTTGTATGAAATTATGTATTTTGAGATATTTTTCCAAATATTTAATTGCATTTTAAGAGTATTTTGTTCACAAAATAGATGATTTTATATGTAAAACATAAAAATGTCTATATTTTACGTTTAATTACATATATTTCTTATATTATTGATGTTCTACATAAATTCCGAGCTTTATTTCGCAAAAATCCGTTTCACACTTGCATGTCCCGTATATTGTTGCGAGCTCGGGTACTTCGAAAACTTCGTCCCGCTTCGCGTACATTCAAATTGGTCTTGGAAAATTTATTTCTTTATATTTTATTAATATTATTTAAATAGCTATTTTAAAAAATATAATTTTATTTTAATATTTAATTATTCATTATCTAAACTGCTGGGGCGACAGCCTTCTGTTTACTGTCAACAAACACCATTAGCCATTGTTATATATTATTGAAGTATCGCGCATATTTTCATTGTTTTAATAGTGAAATATTGTTGCAAATTAGCAACAATGGTAAGTTTAAACAATAGTATATATCTGTTTTAATAATTATTTTTGCTGATAACATCTTTTATTATTGAAATAAAATAAATCATTTTTGTGTTCCAGGGTTCCAGTGAATGAAAAAATGTTTCCTGGAGAACCAACCCGTATTGAAGTTTGCTGTTTCAAGGAGCCGTCCTGGGATAGCTCACTGAATACAATAATCATATATATTATTGTAATCAGTGGATAGCTGTTTCTTCTTCCAGTGAATGAAAAAATGTTTCCCGGAGAACCGACCCGTATTGGAGTTTGCTGTTTCAAGGAGCCGTCCTGGGATAGCTGTTTCTTGTTGCTGGTAGCAGAGCTGTATTCAACAATGTAAGTCGTTATATTATGTGCCTCTCTTCACTGTCGCTTTTTTGCTATTTTTTTCAGCTTAACACAAAAGTAAATTCATTTTTCTCCTGAAAATATATTTTATGTTATTGAATTTAATTCAAATAATCATATTTTCTTCTATACTTCTTTTCCGAGGCACATTGTGAATGTTATTAACAAACCGGGCGTCGTAACTCGTTACAATATCGTAAATAAATCGGCGAAACTTAGTTTTGTTAGAGTTAGTTTAAATAAATATACGTTTGTTCAGTGATAGGTTTCTTTCCCAAAAAAAATTGTATTTGTTTAAAAATATTTTTAAACAAGTACAGTTTGTAATACAGGGTTCCAGCGAAGTTTCCGAGGAGTGTAAAGGTTGTTTTAAGCCTTTGATCAACAACAGGGCTTTTCTAAAGCTTTGTCTAAGGCTTTAAGGCCAATCTACAAGTACGAGAGGCAGCAAATAGAATTATTTTAGTTATTAAAGTCGCGATTATTTTTTGCTAAAATTACATTAAAATTAAATTCATTTGCAAACTTACAGTAAAATATAAATAAAGTTTCGCTGATACTTTTTCGGATTCGGGTCGGTTTCCGCGATATTTTGAGTACAGGGTAGTGTAGTTTTTATTTGGAGTGTTTACCCCATTATTTATTTTAATACTGCATATGATTAGTTGTTACATAAATGACTAGAAATGTAAAATACTCAGGTTCGATATTATACCAAAAATGATCCTCCACCATATTAAAAAATACACATAGTTTCAAATTTAATTTACCTTTTTAGGGGTTAATAAATATAATTAATAAGCCCTTAAAATGTTTATTTCTTCATTTATTCATGATAAATAATAAAATTGGTAAAGGACAGGACTATAGGGCAGCTTAGAGGGGCTTTTAGTTATTAAGATAGCTCCCCTCCCGTTTCTTATTTTTATTTCTATGTGTTCGCCTTTCTAACTGTCTCACCATCCTGTCCAATTAATAATTGTATATTACTCTCATGATTATTTAAATATTGAAAGTATTGTTTTGTTTCTTTTCTACGTGTATGAATAAAATCAAATAAGGGCTATTAATTATATTATTAAACACAAAGTTTATAAAAAATATCAGTAATTTAAATTGGGATATATAACTGCTAGTTTATTAATTAAATATTTGTAATTACAAGTATTGTTTATTATTTTTTTAAACAAATAGTGGAGGACCCTATTGTATTATAATTTATTTAAAGGTGTACACATGTTTTAATATTTAAATTTTTTAATTCGGATTAAATAATTTTATTAACTTTGTAGTAAAAAAATAAAAAAATAGACACTTCATTTAGAAACGAAACTACATTTATCAATGATCTATCTATAGCATCGGCTGTAGATATTAGGGTTTTTGCGATTTCTGGGGAAGAAAACATCAAGTGAAGAAAACATAAGGTGACGAAAACAGGTGAAAAACAGCCCCTCCTCCTGCATGATTTTGCTTTTTTTTTCAGTTTTCCTTCTTAACTATCCAAGCAGCTCTCTCTTGTATGCCCCTTTCAAATTAGAGTCAATTCCCGCGGGCGGCTGGGACCCATTGTGGCAAACTCAGTCGTTCCTTTTGCTGCTCCCCTCTGGGATAGGGCAGTGGGGTCTCTGGGAAGGTCGCTCTACCCAAACTAGGGTCCGCCGGACTGAGTAGCTTTGCTGTTCCGATTCCCAGTGTTTTTTATAAATAAATATAATATCACGCATGCTGAGTGATAAATAAATAAATAAATGTAACATATGGGCGTCTACCAGGCGTCGCATCGCGGGACCTCATCGCTGACGTGGAGAGTGCACCCCAGGAGGCACTCTTGTGCCATTGGAACAGATACACTAAATTATTGTTAGGTTTAATTCAATTTGCAGTTTTAAATAATTACAATTAGTTCACTTGCATTTTAAAGTTTAAATTTATGTTTTCAACTTATTTAATAGTTTACTTGCATTTTACAGTTTTAACTTATAAATTATAATTAAACACACTTGCTTTTGTATTAATTTTATTTTTGTATCAGTTAGATTACGTTAAATTCAGATACACACACACACACCCACGAAATCATATATCTATTAAAGTTGTAAAAATAAATAAAAAAAGTAATATACAAAATGTATTTTATGTATTCAATATATATATATATATATATATATATATATATATATATATATATATATATATATATATTGTTATATATGTAAAAATAAATAAAAGATTGTGTACGAAATATATTTTATTTTATGTATTCCCTTTTTTTATCCATTCGTCGCCGCGATTTCGTCCGAATATATTGTTGATTTCTCATGTATTTATGTATGTATATTATATATTTATGTATGTATATTATGTATTTATATATGTATTTGTGCATGTGCATGTTTATATATATATTGTGGTTAGGGCGTGAGCAGTTTCAACGGGGCCTCCTGAGCTAACTTTTCCCTTTCAGGTGCCCAGCCGTTAGACGGTTGGGTGTCTAACGGTATTTGCATGCGGGCACAATTTCATTCTCGCTGTAATGCTTGAATGAGCGAAACCGGTTTGGTGTACATTGCACTTCGTGCACCGAGCCAGGGGCCTGGTCTGCCATACTCGCGGTGGTGCGAACCTCTTAGCCCTTGTGATTGTCTGGGTCCGGGGCGGGGGAAGACCCTAGGGACGTACACACTTTACACAACTTGACACCGTCGTTAAGTACACACTGTTAGGCCCCCCATTTATGTGTATTTATGTATGTTTTGTTTTCAGTTTTATCAGGAGGCCCACTCATCATTTATTTATTTATTTATTTATTTATGTATGTATTTATGTGTATTTCTTAGCTAAAATGTTAGGGAGGATGTCTAACTCTAAAAGTAATGATAATAAATTATTTAATTGCGGTAAAACAAAACTTAAACTATGTCGGGAAGGTCGAAAGTTTCAGATAGACTTCGAAAAAATGACATATATTTATATCATAAATAATTAAAGACAATTATCAAGGACGTTTCTATAAACAAAACTTAGTATCAGAATTTCTGAACATCAAAAATAAATTTTATTATATTTTCTTTCAACTTTAAAAATTAATATTTCGAAAATTAAGAGAGAGAGACTTTCAGTTATCACATTTGAATTCAGGAGGGTTATTTTCATAAGAAAAAGTTAGTTTCAAAAATTCAGGACAGCTGAAATAAATAAAATACATTTCCTCAATAAAGTCAATTTCATATATTGCGCTCTACAACAACAATTCCCATCGGCCAATCGGAGCTTAACATGCGGATGACAGTAGTTCAAATCAACCAATCAGATATTGAGATTCAAACTGACAACCAATGTTCCCAACGATTATTAAATAAAAGTAACTAGAAGATGTCCCCAACTGTTGATATGAAAAATCACTAGAATTTTGACGAAATTTCAACGATATTCTGATAGATGGCGATATTAGTATCATTTTCAATGTCCCCAACTGTTGATGAGAAAAATCACTAGAATGTTGACAAAAGTTCAGCGATATCCTGACAGATGGCGATAGTAGTATCATTTTCAAATAAATGAAATATTTTACTCGGAAATGTCAGAAATGTGATTCGTAATTATACATTTTGAAGATTATACCATTGATTAAATAGTATATATAGATTGGCAATGCTATAGTCAATCCGCGTAACACATTTTAATTCTGTACGAGTAAGAGCCATCTGCGCTGTAGTTGCACACTATACATGTGCCTAATTCGATACAAGATAGCAGCATGGTAGTACACATCGCCGGGCGGAGCATCGGGATCGGGCGGAGCCAAAAAAATTTATAATGAGAATTTGTTAAACTTATTTCGTCATTTCTTCAGAGATATTTAATTTAATTATAAATTTATTTTTAAAAATAAGCTTACATTCTTTCATAATTAATAAAAATTCATTTAACATTTCATTGAGAAACGATTTAATATGAATTTACAGGGGATATGCATTCATTTATCATTTAATAGAGAAATGATTTAATATGAATTTACAGCGGATATGTATTTGAAGGTTTGGACCATCCGCTTCGTGTCATACTCCAAACTTCCTTCTCACAAAATAAAATGTCACTTTATACATCATAAAGTTATTCTTTTTAAATAAGGTGCTTACCAAGCGGCATTGAATTAGGTTGGATTAGAATTGAATCGGAGCTGCTAAAATTACACCCGATAACTTGGAGCACATAAAATTATTAATTTTTAAATACTGCTAGAAGCGCAACTTTTTAAGATATTCCGCAAATAAAACAATGTACCTATTTTAATACAATAAATCTTCTCCAAATAAGTTTTCTTGTTGTTTTACTTAATAATTATAAATTAAAAGAATTTTTTTAATATCTTCTTTGACCACCAATTAATAACAAAAGAAAAAGTACCAATTAGAAAAAAGTTTATATTTATTTAAACAAGAATAATATAGAACTATTGACCTAAAAATTTATTACAATATTCAATGTTTTAATTATTATTTGTTCTGCAAAATATATATTTTTTGTTCTACAAGCTTTTCTTGTGATATCTGTAGATTTCCATTTCAAAGTTTGAAAAACTTTTATTTTAATAAATATTTTTATAATAAATTTTTTGTCATAGCATCCATTACTTTTATTTTAACCAATCACTATAATGCAAATTTATGCACTGTATACTATTTTTTTTAAAATTGCTGGTTATATTGTTTGAATGTAAATGTTCCTTTCTAAATTCACTAAAAAAAAATTAAAATTTTCACTGTTTGTTCTTTCGGCCTGCAAAAATATTATATTTAATTCACTTTGCCATAATCTTTAAGAACTAAATAAATTTCATTTTCATCAAGAAGGTTATTTTTCCTTAAAATTTTATTACAATTTTCGCAATTGTATTGTTTAATACGAAAAACCAAATATCTAGAGAAGTATACCACACTACATTAGTCATATAAAATATTTGGCGATTGAAATTGAGATTCATTGTCATTACTATTTTTCACATTTTTTGGTCGTACAATTTCAACATTGTCAATCATTAGGCGCTGTAATGGATTCCGATATTTCTATTTCAATAATTTTGTCGTCATCTATTTCACAGTTTCCACTTCCAACTGGTTTTAAAATTCTTATATGAATAATTCTTTGCAATGTTTGCCTAAATTGTTTTACAGTTTGAGTTGGATTGTACCCCCCTCTATTTCTAATTATTGAAAAGTGGTTTTCCATACAATCTTGTTGCAATCTATTTGTTAATAAAAACAAATAATTCTCTTCTTTCATGTCCGCAAATAATTTTGAAATGCCATTAATATTTTGAATGAAACCATTAATATATATATATATATATATATATATATATATATATATATATATATATATATATATATATATATATTTCTTCTTTCTTTGTCATCTTTATCAGAATATGAAATCTTACAAAAATAATTTCCAATTCATAAAATTAACTTAAATATTATTTATTATCTCAACTGTTTTCACATCTTGGCTTAGCAGGTTAATTATGGATCATTTTGTAATTAATTAATTCTATAAAAATACACTTCAAACATATCGTTGCATTCGTAATTTTACGTAGATTCCAAATACATATGTAAAAATAAATAGGATGTCCTATTTGAAGAAAGTTAATGTCACTTCCAGTTAAACCGAAAGCGCTACCATCATGCCAAATACCATGATTTGTGAGCCCCTAAGCCTACATTACAAATATGTATAGGGAATTAAAAAATAATTATAAATAAAAATGTTATTTTGAGTGGCACTTTTTCAATGTCATCCTGTATATATGTAATATACTAATATCCTATGCACATTTGACAAAATGGCTTAATTAACTTTTTTATATAGTTCAGTATACAGGGTGTTAAAAGAAGAGTAAAAATAATTGGGAATATATACATTTCGATGAGCTAATATTTAGTCAAAAATATTTTTTTCAATATTCATAAATTTCTTGAAGTTCATTTTTGGCGTCCCTCAAAATAATAACGAATTAATTTATTTGTTGTTCATAATCAATTATGTGATTAAATAATTCATTATTTTTTATTAAAAATTTCGTGTCTCCGACTCCAAGCGACTTGACACGAATACATCCGAATATAATTACCGCCAGCCTGATCGAATGTTAGTACGGCCAAATAATAAAATTATTAAAGGTGGCAGCATAATACGTATCTTTACAACGCGGTACGCAAATGCTCATAAGGTTGCCAATCTATATATATTATTTAATCAATGATTATACGTTTAAATCTCTTTAATATTGAAGAAATAATATTGAAACAAGTTAGTTTGCGATATTTATTGGATAAATATAATTCTACAAGTAAGTTAATAACAATAATAGAAAACTACATTATTTTGTTCTATAAACAATACTTTTCAACAATTAATCTAATCACAACCGTAAAAAATTGTATAGTTAACAAATGCAAGATGAGCGTCTAAACAGTTATTTTAAATACATTTATTCTGCGATCTCTTCCACATCTTGGTTTTCTGGAGGCAATGGAAAGAATTTCGTTGAAAGTTTCACAATGGAAAAGAAACTGCGGCATTGAATTTATTTCGAATTTTTTGCTTCTCAACTTTTCTTTTCCACTAAAAAAAAATAAGTTCTACCGTAGATTTTGGTCTTTATAGAGGTCGCAACTAGTGTTAAAGTTTTGTTTACTGTAGTAGATGCTTTTATATATATAATAATAATAATAGTGCATTTTATATATTGAAATGTTAGGTGTGTGAATAATTTCAGAGGAAATGTTAACGTATTTTTTTTTTACTTTTAAGATCATTAATGGATGATGTATAACTTAACCTATTTAATTTGATAAGTTTTTGGGAGGCAGTAGGATCGTTTTTTATTCCAATACATATTTATTAATGGTACAATTAGTTATATTTTGGACGTTTCGACCGCTATGCGAGTCATCATCAGCTGTTTACTTGTACATTATGTATATACATATAAATTTTTTTAAATAAATATTGACTAAGTTACAATTGGAACATTTTAAGTTTGTTGTACCACTACGACATCTTGGTTGGATGTGTACAATAAACTTAAAATGTTCCAATTGTAACTTAGTCAATATTTATTTAAATTTTTTTATATATACATAATGTACAAGTAAACAGCTGATGATGACTCGCATAGCGGTCGAAACGTCCAAAATATAACTAATTGTACCATTAATAAATATGTATTGGAATAAAAAACGATCCTACTGCCTCCCAAAAACTTATCAAATAAAACTTATAAGGATCTAACCTCGAAACCAAATTAACCTATTTAACAAATATAAAGAGGAAAATTTATATGAATAATATGGAATGAGGGCTGTAAATGCGAAAGGATAATTCATTTGAATGTAATATATATTCATTATACTTACACCTTCATCTCTTGACGGCATTGTGGACAAAAATATGGACATGTCTGGCTTCTCGGGATCCGTGATTGCTAGAACTGAAACACACCCATCATCCTGGGTACTTTCCACTGCAGATAATTCCGTTTGCACCCTATAATTTGCGATCATATGCGCGTCTGAAGTCCTAAAAACTCTTAAGGTTTTTTTACCGCTGTGATAGTAAAGCACGTATTCGTCAGTTTTGTTGAACGTGCAAATGACAGTAAAGACTCCTTCTGCCACTTTGAAGATGAAAGTTCGTATGCTTTGGCCCTTTTTTAGTTCCAAAAGTTCCAAACCGCCCCTGACAAAAACGGTGAATATATTATGGTTGATATGTTCTTTAGGTTATTTTAATACCTAGATGGGGCATAAAGGCCGTATTTTCCGTCGTTTGTGACGCTTCCGCCCCATTTTAAAATATTTCGATCATGTTTTTTATTCTTTATATCTAAAATTGCGTCTTTATCTGTTGATATAACAGCTATGAAATGTCCTTTGTTTGGCATAGCAACCAACGATTGTACTTCCTAAAAACAATTCATAAAACAATTGTATTTGTTTATTTATTGGAAAAATACTTTGATACCACTTGGTTTTAAGCTCATTTTATGCAAAAATGAACTGTTTTTTGCACTGTAAACCATAATACAATTCCGATTGGTTTTATCGGCTGCTGATACAACAATGTTCAAACCATCACTTGTAACGACAATTTCTCGAAAAGGAACGCCAGTTATACTTCTCACAGGATAATCAAAAGTGTATAATAAATCTCCATTTGGTATTTCTCGAATACAAACAGTTGCAGTTGTTCGTACAACATCTTGTCCCAGCGCATTACTCGGCTTCGAAACTGACAATATTTGCGTATCATCCTCCATTAAACTTAATTGTCTTATACCGGTTTGTTCAACTTTAAACAATACTTGTTCGTTCAATCGATGCCACATTAACAAATTCCCAGTTTCTGCCGAAATTATAAACCACGAATCTGATATTATTACAGCGTGAGTTACAATCGCTCCCAATGGACTATCTGCTAATTTTGCAATCAATTTTCCAATCTGCAAATCCCAAACACTAAACACAGCTTCGAGTTACAGTCACCGCTAGGCCCAAATCTTGCGATAAACTGATAGACAGACATGAATTACCGATAGATTCTATCGCGTGGACTTGTTCGAAAATATTGTTGATATTCCAAACTTTAACAGAACGATCTATTGAGAAGCGGTGCATTCTCCACCCAAAGTGGTTCTCCAAGTGGGAAACACTCCGCGAAATATAGGAGTACGTGCTCTATTTAAAATAACGGGCAGGAGTTATTCCGCGAAGTGCTCTAGTTAAAATTAATGTGCGGGAGGTTCTTCAGGAAGAATAGGGAGGGATACGGTAATTCTATCGTCCGTTTGCCATTATGCTTACATCACAATCCAACAAATGATATAACATTCAATAATTTATTTGCTGATACAAACGTGTACGGCTTCAGTCTTCAGTTGCGTTTGCGCCTTCGAAGTATTCAAATCGTACGACTGTTCTTCGATGAATAAAATGGTTTTAGTGAAAATATATTCACTGTACTAGTGTTAAAAGTGTTCCCGAGTGTTTAGTACAAGTGCAATACAAGTGCTTAGTGAAAAAAAATAATTCTGTGCTAGTGTCTGGTGAAGTGCAGTGTATTGCAGTGCAAAGTATACATATATTGGATAAACTTAAAAACTGTAAGTCCTTTTTAAATGTTTCAATTGTAACCCGCGGTAGACATTATTTCAATAAAAATTAATTGACGGGAGGTACCGTTGCCCAAACTGTCTCATTTACTCTATATATAAACCCTTTAAAAATTAAATACATACCCATACCTACATTAAAACTAATTATAACATTTATAAAATTGCTTCCTAAGTATTAATAATATATGTGAAAAACATTAAGAATGAATATATTTTATCTAAAATAAAATATTTATTATATTTACTGAAGTAATAATAATATTTAAACATGTTCACTTATACATATTACCTATTATTTATAAACAATAGCCTTACACATAACCCTATGTTATTTACATGATGTTCTCACCTAGATATATCACATCTACGGACTTTACACCATTTTTACCAATAAAAGATAAAGTAAAAAGAAGAGTTCATTAGAAAGAAATAGGTACATATATACTTCTCTCTTTCTTACAAAAAACAATATTTGTGAGCAAGTGTTCCGTCCTTTCTTTATTACTCTATGGTCACATAGATATACAACGGCTATGGACTTGACACCAAGTATCCCAATAAATATTACAGTAAAAAGAAGATTTCATTAGAAAGAAATAGTTCTATATTTCTGTCTCTTTCTTAGAAAAATCAATTTTTCCGAGTAAGTGTACAATCCTGTCGTTGTTATTCTATGTCATGTTGTCTCTGTCGTACAATATATTTATCTCTGTCGCACAAAAATCAATATGCATACCCGCCATTTACGAATCAATGCCTCCCGTACATAAAATAAAGGTACACTTTAAATAAATAAAACAACCAATCACAAGCTTGCTATAGGGTACACTTGAATTTATTTTACAATACAATAAAAGGGAAAATGAAGAAAGCATAACTGTGGTTTTTCACCAACAATACCTCTCGCCAATTACAAATGGCGACAAAATTAACATACATATATACCCTATATAGAAAAATGGGACCTCACGGCAAAAGAAAATGAGGACAGCATAATTGTGATTTTTCACCAACAATACCTCTCGCCAATTACAAATGGCGATAAAATTAACATACATACATAACCTATATAGAAGAATGGTACCTCACGGCAAGTTAAATAAGGACAGCATAACTGTGATTTTTCACCAACAATACCTTCCGCTAATTACAAATGGCGATAAAACATACATACAAACATACCCTTTATAGAAAAATGGTACCTCACGGCAAGGGAAAACGAAGACAGCATAACTGTGATTTTTCACCAACAATACCTCTCGCCAATTACAAATGGCGACAAAATTAACATACATATATACCCTATATAGAAGAATGGTACCTCACGGCAAAAGACAATGAGGACATCATAATTGTGATTTTTCACCAACAATACCTCTCGCCAATTACAAATGGCGATAAAATTAACATACATACATACCCTATATAAAAGAATGGTACCTCACGGCAAGTTAAAATGAGGACAGCATAACTGTGATTTTTCACCAACAATACCTTCCGCTAATTATAAATTGCGATAAAACATACATACAAACATACCCTTTATAGAAAAATGGTACCTCACGGCAAGGGAAAACGAAGACAGCATAACTGTGATTTTTCACCAACAATACCTCTCGCCAATTACAAATGGCGACAAAATTAACATACATATATACCCTATATAGAAGAATGGTACCTCACGGCAAAAGAAAATGAGGACAGCATAATTGTGATTTTTCACCAACAATACCTCTCGCCAATTACAAATGGCGATAAAATTAACATACATACATACCCTATACAGGGTGTCCCTTAACTTCGAGCAAAAACTTTAAGGGCATATAGTACTGACCAAAATGAATAAAAAAGCTTCATCAACATAGGAATGATCTTCAACTGTTTCCGAGAAAAGCGAAAAATCTAAGAAAAACTGACAAAGATAACGTTCGAATAAAATTTTGTCTATGTCAGTAAAAAGACTATAAAAAACAATAAAATTTTATATGAAACATTTTTCTCAATTTCTTATAGTTACGTAGTTATATGAAAATTAAATATTGACCAAGGTCGCCACAACATTTCACTTTTGATTTTTATAAAATAACAAAAGGCCATCTAAGATTACCTCTCAAAGGTAAACAAAAAGTCTCAATTAATCAAAATCGTAATTCTTATAGTTTTCGAGATAGCAACGGTAAATCTCCTAAAAACTCATTTTTCACTGCGTTATATCCGGGAAACTATTAAAGATCGGACACATTTTGACTGAGCTTTTTTTACTCATTTTGATCAGTATTATATGCCCTTAAAGTTTGTGCACGAAGTTAAGGGACACCCTGTATAGAAGAATGGTACCTCACTTTAAATAAATAAAACAACCAATCACAAGCTTGCTATAGGGTACACTTGAATTTATTTTACAATACAATAAAAGGGAAAATGAAGAAAGCATAACTGTGATTTTTCACCAACAATACCTTCCGCTAATAACAAATATCGATAAAATTAACATACATATATACCCTATATAGAAGAATGGTACCTCACGGCAAACGAAAATGAGGACAGCATAATTGTGATTTTTCACCAACAATACCTCTCGCCAATTACAAATGGCGACAAAATTAACATACATATATACCCTATATAGAAGAATGGTACCTCACGGCAAAAGAAAATGAGGACAGCATAACTGTGATTTTTCACCAACAATACCTTCCGCTAATAACAAATATCGATAAAATTAACATACATATATAAACTATATAGAAGAATGGTACCTCACGGCAAAAGAAAATGAGGACAGCATAACTGTTATTTTTCACCAACAATACCTCTCGCCAATTACAAATGGCGATAAAATTTATATACATACATAACCTATATAGAAGAATGGTACCTCACGGCAAGTTAAAATGAGGACAGCATAACTGTGATTTTTCAACAACAATACCTCTCGCCAATTAAAAATGAACTGAATTACATTCTTTTGGCTCGCCAAGTTACATCGTATGGACTGTACATAAACACACATACATACACACACATACATACATACATACATACATACACACACATACATACATACATACATACACACATACATACATACATACATACATACATACACACATACATACATACATACATACGTACATACATACATACACACATACATTCATACACACATACATACACACACATACATACACACACACACATACATACATACATACATCCATACATACATACATACACACACTCATACATACATACATACATACATACATACACACATACATACATACACACATACATACACACACATACATACACACACACACATACACACACCCGCACACACACACACACATACATACATACATACATACATACATACATACATACATACATACATACATACATACATACATACATACATACATACATCCATACATACATACATACATACATACATACATACATACACACATACATACATACACACATACATACACACATACACACATACATACATACACACACACACACACACACACACACAATTTTTCAGAAAAATCACCTCTTTTAAATATCTTTACAATTTTTAAATTTAACTGTTCATATTTTTTTAGTTATAAAAGATATCGTTCTGAGTTTTTCAGATTATGATTTACTTATATTTTCAGATTGTGTTTATGTAATAAAAATATAATATTTATTTCTTGAATGATAAGAAAAAAAATAAAAACTAACACTCGAAAACACCTTTGTTTTGGATATTATTGCAACAAAAAAAAAAAATACTAAGCGAGGAACTTTTCGTCCTTGCAAGATAGACCCTAATATTATCGTAGATAGGTTTGATGAAAAAGAAGAACTCTGAAGATTTTATAAAATTTATATTTTATTTTATAAAATGGTTGCTTTGCGGCTATCGATTTCGTCGAAATGACATCTTCAGGCCTACAGCTGAAATGATATAATTATAAATAATGTAACCTATGTCAACAAATTTAATATTATATGTAACACGTATAAATTATTGTACTTGAAATTTTAAAAATTTAATAATAGTGAAAATTTAATAATGTTCTAGTTCTATATAACTAGAACGTAACATTAAAAAACTTAATATTCAAGAATTGTAAAGATTTTTAGAGACTTGATTAAATTTTTAAAATTTCAAGTACAATATATGTTACATATAATATTAAATTTCTTTACATAGGTTACATTACTTATAATTATACCATTTCAGCTGTAGGCCTGAAGATGTCATTTCTACGAAATCGATAGCCGCAAAGCAATCATTTTATAAAATAAAATATAAATTTTATAAAATCTTCAGAGTTCTTCTTTTTCACCAAACCTATCTACGATAATATTAGGGTCTATCTTGCAAGAACGAAAAATTCCTCGCTTAGTATTTTTTATGTTGCAATATCCAAAACAAAGGTGTTCTCGAGTGTTAGTTTTTATTTTTTTTTTCTTATCATTCAAGAAATAAATATTATATTTTTATTACATAAACTCATTCTGAAAATATAAGTAAATCATAATCTGAAAAAGTCAGAACGATATCTTTCATAGCTAAAAAAAATATGAGCAGTTAAATTTAAAAATTGTAAAGATATTTTAAAGAGGTGATTTTTTTGGAAATCGAAAATCTCTAATTGGTTGATTTGAAAATGCACACGCCAGGCAGCACGTTTAAAATATAAAGCGGGAAATCGTGTATTAACAGAAAGAAAAATTTAAATAGTATGTACATACAGTTTTTGTGTTAATCCAATATATTTCCGTTGCACTGCACTTCACCAAACACTCACAGACACTAGCGCAGTGAATATATTTTCACTAAAATCAAAGAACTATCGTACGATGTTAACAATTCAAAGGTGCGCACTTAACTAAAGGCTTGTACGCTTGTACCAGCACATAAGTAATTAAATATGTGTATAATTAATTATTGTATATATTTTGAATAAAAGTTAGATAATTTTAATTTAATTATGAAGTGGGGGAACGTAACTTGTTAATTAAATTATGTTGGAGTGTACTGGCCATATTCTTGTATCATTTCATTTCGTTCCTGGCATTTGCACGTATCGGACGTGCATGTGCTTCAGAGACCCAAACCCACCAACGAGGGACAGAATCTACCAACGGATGGAGATGCGCCCAGCAGCCAAAACAGAGCACCAGCTAAAACTCTGAGTAGAAGCAGTATTTCCCCCCAGCACGTGAAAAACGTTGTTCTATGCTCGCTCATTTATTTGCTACAAATAGACTCGCGGTGTCTGTGTGACTAAGCGAAAGTCTGTAGCGCAGTCAGTACCCCCTGAAAACCAACTTTGCGAAAGTATATAACTGCTACATATAGGCTCGTTTTTTTGTCTGTGTGACTTAAACGAAAGTCTGTAGCGAAGAAGTATATTAGTAGATTGTTGGCTAGTAGACGGTGTGCGGTGATAGTACTAGTAGCTGTTTATGCAGCGAAAGTATTGTGTAGAGCATTGAAGTCCTGCTGCAGTATAGTAAAAACCCTGGCCAGGTTGCTGCAGTAGGGCGGGTATGGGCATAGACAACGTGGAGTACCGTGTCGTAAGTGAGGGAATGTCAATCTGCCTAAGCAGAGGATTATCTGGTGTGCGGCTACGACGATACCACCCGCGGCATTCATAGTCAAGTACGGCGCCTAGCCTGAAATAGGGTGGTGGCCGCGAAAACGACGAGCCCTCCTGCAGGACACGATACCTGGATGGACATCGGCTGAGGAGTGGGTTGAAGACGGGACAGGTGGACGCATTTGACCGAAAATCTGGCACGGCCAGGTAAATATCTTTTAAATACAAGACGTACCCAACTACATCTCAATTTCAGGTTATATTTTATGAACAACCATATTTTTTTGTGTAGGTTTATTCCACTGCGAGTTTGGAGTTTCCACAGCCAAAAGGGCCTCCAACTCCAGTCAAGCCAAGCCCTAAACGCTACAAAGGTGAGAATCATTTTCTTTCTTTCGAATCTCCGGCGATCATCCGAAACAGCCAAACCTTTATTTATTGATGAAACCGGCTGAAATTTACAGAAATCACATAAAACTAACTGAAAATTATTGATTCATAATCAAAATTAGCCTATAAAGTTTATTTTTTAATGAAAATAATTGCTTGACAACTAAATTTGAGGTTAAAATGTACTATTCAACTTGCATAACATTGCGTTTGACATCAGCGCCAAAATGCTCGAACTATATTCAGCACGAATACTCTGTCGGTACAACAATTTAATAAAATTTATAAAAATAAATGATTTAATATAGTTTTAAGTACATTTAGAGCACACTTGATTCAATAAATTAATAATTATTGATAATAAACTATGTAAATACATCTTTTTATTAATTTAAAGATTGGTGCGAAAGCATTTTCAATCCAATATTATGCAGATTGAATAATACATTTGACCTAATTTTTTGAAAATATCAAACTTTTAAAGTCTTAAGACTAAAGTTTATTAAATTCTTTTGATGATATACATATAGTTCAAATTGTTGTTGACATTGTTACTAATTTCTTAGTGTTTTTTCAGGGCATCGGCGTCCACCACGTCCCGGTTCCAGAGCGACGGGTCCAGCCGCGGCAGCAGAGTATGAATGTTGTGTGTCTGAGGGCCCTCAGAGTGCATGGTGTGTGATAATGCTTTAGTTTTAAGCGCTAATCTTTTCTTTTTCCCTCCTTTTCATTGTTATAGTTTAATGGATTGTTTACCGGTTGATGGTAAATGAAATGATGTTAAACTATAACGGGTCGTCTGGTCATCCGGGCGCCCCCTCTGCCTAGGTGGAGAGACCTTGTCGTGGTGGCAGAGCTTAACCATTCCTCCAATTGAGGGTGGGACCAACAACTCCACAAATTTATTGTAATTTCAATATATATTGTTAAATAAATAAAGCATTGTTCATATAAATATATGTCTTTTTATTTCCCCTAATTTTCAGGTAGCATTAGATCTGCAATTAATCCCATCCCCAGTCTTCAACTGGTTTGAAAAGGGATGGAAATTGCAAATCTAAATGCATAAATAATCATTTCAAATATTTATAGTTATTTCTGTAAATATTTGAAATGAGTATTAATGAAATTTGCGATCCCCTATAAGTAACAGCGCAACCCTAAATAAGGGGTGGGCTGTTATTATCTAAGGGGTCGCAAAATTCATAAATACTCATTTCAAATATTTACAGAAATATCTATAAATATTTGAAATGGGTAGTGGAGAGTGCTATCAGAAGTAGTGACCTTGAGAAGCGGAGCACTCTCCACCCCAGGTGGTTCTCCGATTGGGGACTACTCCGCGAAGTATTGCAGTACATGCTCTATTTAAAATAACGAGCAGAAATCACTCCGCGAAGTGCTCTATTTAAAAGTAATGCGCGGGAGGTTCTCCACGAAGAATAGAGGTACGTGCTCTATTTAAAATTAATTAAATTAACGTTTGTTATACAATATTGTCAATACATATATATATATGTACACACCACACTTAGAACTGGGTATAAATCATAATTGTAAACTGTTTAAAATAATATTTATTTATCATAGTTTACAATAATATTCATTTTGGATACGGTAATTCTATCGTCCGTTGGCCATTATGCTTACATCACAGTCCAACAAATGATATAACAACATTCAATAATTTATTTGCTGATACAAACGTGTACGGCTACAGTTACGTTTGCACCTTCGAAATATTCAAATCGTACTACTGATCTCCGATGAATAAAATGGTTGTAGTGAAAATATATTCACTGTACTAGTGTTAAAAGTGTTCCCGAGTGTTTATTGCAAGTGCAATACAAGTGCTTAGTAAAAATAAATTTACTGTGTTAGTGTCTGGTGAAGTGCAGTGCAGTGCAAAGTATATATTGGATCATTGGATTAACTTAAAAACTGTAAGTCCTTTTTAAATGTTTCAAGTGTAACCTACGGTAGACATTATTTCAATAAAAATAATCGGGAGGTACCGTTGTCCAAACTGTCTCATTTACTCTATAAAGAAACCTTTAAAAAATTAAATGCATAACCATACCTACATTAAAACTAAATGTCTGTGAAAAACATTAAGAATGAACATATTTTATTTAAAATAAAATATTTAGTATATTTACTGAAGTAATAATAATATTTAAACACGTTTACTTATACATATTACCTATTATTTACAAAAAATAGCCTTACACTAATATCCCTATGTTATTTACATGATGTTCTCAACTAGATATGTCACATCTACGGACTTTACACCATCTTTACCAACAAAAAATAAAGTAAAAAGAAGAGTTCATTAGAAAGAAATATATATATATACTTCTCTCTTTCTTACAAAAAACAAAAATTGTGAGCAAGTGTTCCGTCCTTTCTTTATTACTCTATGGTCACATAGATATACAACGGCTATGGACTTGACACCAAGTATCCCAATAAATATTACAGTAAAAAGAAGATTTCATTAGAAAGAAATAGTTATATATTTCTGTCTCTTTCTTAGAAAAATCAATTTTTCCGAGTAAGTGTACAATCCTGTCGTTGTTATTCTGTCATGTTGTCTCTGTCTTATATTATATTTATCTCTGTCACACAAAAATCAATATGCATTCCCGCCATTTACGAATCAATGCCTCCCGTACATGAAGTAAAGGTATACTTTTAAATAAATAAAACAACCATTCACAAGCTTGCTATAGGGTACACTTGAATTTATTTTACAATACAATAAAACATACATACAAACATACTCTATATAGAAGAATGGTAACTCACGGAAAGGCAAAATGAGGACAGCGAAACTGTGATTTTTCACCAACAATACCTTCCGCTAATTACAAATGGCGAAAAAACATACATACACATATACCCTATATAGAAGAATGGTACCTCACGGCAAGGGAAAATGAGGACAGCAAAACTTTGCTATTTTATTTATTTCGAGTACAAGTTAATTAAATTTAATTAAGAAGAGAGGGAACGTAACTTGTTAATTAAATTATGTTGGAGTGTGCTGGCTATATTCTTGTATCATTTCGTTCCTAGCATTTGCACGTATCGGACGTGCATGTGCCTCAGAGACCCAAACCCACCAACGAGGGACAGAATCTACCAACGGATGGAGATGAGCCCAGCCAGCAGCCACAACAGAGCACCAGATAATCCTGTGAGTAGAAGCAGTGTTTCCCCCCAGCACGTGAAAAACGTTGTACTATGCTCGCTCATTTTATTTGCTACAAATAGACTCGCGGTGTCTGTGTGACTAAGCGAAAGTCTGTAGCGCAGTCAGCACCCGCTGAAAACCAATTTTGCGAAAGTATATAACTGCTACATATAGGCTCGTTCATTGTCTGTGTGACTTAAACGAAAGTCTGTAGCGAAGAAATATATTAGTAGCTGGTTGGCTAGTAGACGGTGTGCGGTGATAGTACTAGTAGCTGTTTATGTAGCGAAAGTATTGTGTAGAGCATTGAAGTCCTGCTGCAGTATAGTAAAAACCCTGGCCAGGTTGCTGCAGTAGGGCGGGTATGGGCATAGACAACGTGGAGTACCGTGTCGTAAGTGAGGGAATGTCAATCTGCCTAAGCAGAGGATTATCTGGTGTGCGGCTACGACGATACCACCCGCGGCATTCATAGTCAAGTACGGCGCCTAGCCTGAAATAGGGTGGTGGCCGCGAAAACGACGAGCCCTCCTGCAGGACACGACACCTGGATGGACATCGGCTGAGGAGTGGGTTGAAGAGAGGACAGGTGGACGCATTTGGCCGAAAATCTGGCTCGGCCAGGTAAATATCTTTTAAATACAAGATGTACCCAACTACATCTCAATTTCAGGTTATATTTTATGAACAACCATATTTTTTTTGTATAGGTTTATTCCACTGCGAGTTTGGAGTTTCCACAGCCAAAAGGGCCTCCAACTCTAGTCAAGCCAAGCCCTAAATGCTACAAAGGTGAGAATCATTTTCTTTCTTTCGAATCTCCGGCGATCATCCGAAACAGCCAAACCTTTATTTATTGATGAAACCGGCTGAAATTTACAGAAATCACATAAAACCAACTGAAAATTATTGATACATAATCAAAATTAGTCTATAATGTTTATTTTTTAATGAAAATAATTGCTTGACAACTAAATTTGAGGTTAAAATGTACTATTCAACTTGCATAACATTGCGTTTGACATCAGCGCCAAAATGCTCGAACTATATTCGGCACGATTACTCTGTCGGTACAACAATTTAATAAAATTTATAAAAATAAATGATTTAATATAGTTTTAAGTACATTTAGAGCACACTTGGTTCAATAAATTAATAATTATTGATAATAAACTATGCAAATACATCTTTTTATTAATTTAAAGATTGGTGCGAAAGCATTTTCAACCCAATATTAAGCAGATTGAATAATACATTTGACCTAATTTTTTGAAAATATCAAACTTTTAAGGTAGTTGTCACTCGAGTGTACCTATTCAAAAACTTGCTCAAAATAAAAATTAAGCTAATGCAGTTTATATTTGCAATAACTTATATTTTTTAACATTATATTATATAAACAGATTGCATCAAAATAGTTAAAAGCTAATATCAACGACTGTAACATATGAATTTTCTTTATTTTTCCGTAGAAAAGTTTTTTTTTGAACTGTACCACTCGCACTAACACATACACAAGTGTCGTATTTCAATGTTGAAGAATAACTGTGGCATCGTCGTATCTAGACATTTATCGGTACATTCGGGTATAAAAGTAATAAGATATTTTAAGATATAATACTAATTCTAAACTACAAATGGAAACTGTAAAACAAATTAATATATTTCTTTCTTAAAATTACAAAAGTAGTATTATACTGTTTAAAGTTTTCATGCTTTTCACGTAAAATACCAATTTCAAAAATATTTCTTTCGAATGTACGTCTGAAATTCCTTTAGCCTAAGGTCACCTCTTATTCGCTAATACCAACCGGGTGTTAACTTAACTGATACTTCATCTGAAACGCTTGTACATGGTTGTCAAGTATAATTCTACCTATTTATCATATCTTCAGATTAAAATTTTCTAGAGACAATAAAATTAAATCTGGGTGGTAAATTTTTTTCTAATTTTTACATAAAATCCGTTAATTAGTTTACTATAACATACTAGTTTTTCGATTAAATGTCATAGTGGATATAAAAGTTATAATTTAAAATGTTGTGTTTATTTTGCCATTTCCTATTCTTCACGTGTTAAAAAGGCCAAATTTAATTGAAAATATCTCAGGTACCGCGCGGTGAATTGTTTTAAAACTTGGAGAGCAGGTATATAATACTTCAATTGAGATGTACTTAAAATTTCAATTAATTCTGATATAATAGTTTCACGATATAACTACCTTAAAGTCTTAAGACTAAAGTTTATTAAATTCTTTTGATGATATACATATAGTTCAAATTGTTGTTGACATTGTTACTAATTTCTTAGTGTTTTTTCAGGGCATCGGCGTCCACCACGTCCCGGTTCCAGAGCGACGGGTCCAGCCGCGGCAGCAGAGTATGAATGTTGTGTGTCTGAGGGCCCTCAGAGTGCATGGTGTGTGATAATGCTTTAGTTTTAAGCGCTAATCTTTTCTTTTTCCCTCCTTTTCATTGTTATAGTTTAATGGATTGTTTACCGGTTGATGGTAAATGAAATGATGTTAAACTATAACTGGTCGTCTGGTCATCCGGGCGCCCCCTCTGCCTAGGTGGAGAGACCTTGTCGTGGTGGCAGAGCTTAACCATCCCTCCAATTGAGGGTGGGACCAACAACTCCACAAATTTATTGTAATTTCAATATATATTGTTAAATAAATAAAGCATTGTTCATATAAATATATGTCTTTTTATTTCCCCTAATTTTCAGGTAGCATTAGATCTGCAATTAATCCCATCCCCAGTCTTCAACTGGTTTGAAAAGGGATGGAAATTGCAAATCTAAATGCATAAATAATCATTTCAAATATTTATAGTTATTTCTGTAAATATTTGAAATGAGTATTAATGAAATTTGCGATCCCCTATAGTAACAGCGCAACACTAAATAAGGGTGGGCTGTTAATATCTAAGGGGTCGCAAAATTCACAAATACTCATTTCAAATATTTATAGAAATAACTATAAATATTTGAAATGGGTAGTGGAGAGTGCTATCAGAAGTAATGACCTTGAGAAACGGTGCATTCTCCACCCCAAGTGGGAAACACTCCGCGAAATATAGGAGTACGTGCTCTATTTAAAATAACGGGCATGAGACACTCCGCGAAGTGCTCTAGTTAAAATTAATGTGCGGCAGGTTCGTCAGGAAGAATAGGGAGGGATACGGTAATTCTATCATCCGTTGGGCATTATGCTTACATCACAGTCCAACTAATGATATAACATTCAATAATTTATTTGCTGATACAAACGTGTACAGCTTCAGTTGCGTTTGCGCCATCGAAGTATTCAAATCGTACGACAGTTCTTCGATGAATAAAATGGTTTTAGTGAAAATATATTCACTGTACTAGTGTTAAAAGTGTTCCCGAGTGTATAGTGCAAGTGCAATACAAGTGCTTAGTAAAAATAAATTTACTGTGTTAGTGTCTGGTGAAGTGCAAAGTATATATTGGATTATTGGATTAAGTTAAAAACTGTAAGTCCTTTTTAAATGTTTCAAGTGTAACCTGCGGTAGACATTATTTCAATAAAAATTAATTGACGGGAGGTACCGTTGTCCAAACTGTCTCATTTACTCTATAAAGAAACCCTTTAAAAATTAAATGCATACCCATACCTACATTAAAACTAATTATAATATTTATAAAATTGCTTCCTAAGTATTAACAATATATGTGAAAAACATTAAGAATGAATATATTTTATATAAAATAAAATATTTATTATATTTACTGAAGTAATAATAATATTTAAACATGTTCACTTATACATATTACCTATTATTTATAAACAATAGCATTACACATAACCCTATGTTATTTACATGATGTTCTCACCTAGATATATCACACCTACGGACTTTACACCATTTTTACCAACAAAAAATAAAGTAAAAAGAAGAGTTCATTAGAAAAAAATAGTTACATATATACTTCTCTCTTTCTTACAAAAAACAATATTTGTGAGCAAGTGTTCCGTCCTTTCTTTATTACTCTATGGTCACATAGATATACAACGGCTATGGACTTGACACCAAGTATCCCGATAAATATTACAGTAAAAAGAAGATTTCATTAGAAAGAAATAGTTATATATTTCTGTCTCTTTCTTAGAAAAATCAATTTTTCCGAGTAAGTGTACAATCCTGTCGTTGTTATTCTATGTCATGTTGTCTCTGTCTTACAATATATTTATCTCTGTCGCACAAAAATCAATATGCATGCCCGCCATTTACGAATCATTGCTTCCCGTATATGAAATAAAGGTATACTTTTAAATAAATAAAACAACCAATCACAAGCTTGCTATAGGGTACACTTGAATTTATTTTACAATACAATAAAACATACATACAAACATACTCTATATAGAAGAATGGTACCTCACGGCAAGGGAAAATGAGGACAGCATAACTGGGATTTTTTACCAGCAATACCTCTCGCCAATTACAAATGGCGATAAAATTAACATACATACCCTATATAGATGAATGGTACCTCACGGCAAGGGAAAATGAGGACAGCATAACTATGATATTTCACTAATAATACCTCTCGCCAATTACAAATGGCGATAAAATTAACATACATACATACATACCCTATATAGAAGAATGGTACCTCACGGTAAGGGAAAATGAGGACAGCATAACTGGAATTTTTTACCAACAATACCTCTTGCCAATTACAAATGGCGATAAAATTAACATACATACATACCCTATATAGAAGAATGGTACCTCACGGCAAGGGAAAATGAGGACAGCATAACTGAAATTTTTTACCAACAATACCTCTCGCCAATTACAAATGGCGATAAAATTAACATACATACCCTATATAGAAGAATGCTACCTCACGTCAAGGGAAAATGTGGACAGCATAACTATGATATTTCACTAACAATACCTCTCGCCAATTACAAATGGCGATAATATCAACATATATACATACCTTATATAGAAGAATGGTACCTCACGACAAGGGAAAGTGACAGCATAACTGGGATTTTTTTACTAACAATACCTCTCGCGAATTACAAATGGCGATAAAATTAACATACAAACAAACCCTATATAAAAGAATGGTACCTCACGGCAAGGGAAAATGAGGACAGCATAGCTATGATATTTCACTAACAATTCCTTTCGCCAATTACAAATGGCGATAAAATTAACATAGGTACATACATTTCCTATATAGGAGAATGGTACCTCACGGCAAGGGAAAATGAGGACAGCATAACTGTAATTTTTCACCAACAATACCTCTCTCCAATTACAAATGGCGATAAAATTAACATATATACATACCTTATATAGGAGAATGGTACCTCACGTCAAGGGAAAATGACAGCATGACTGGGATTTTTTACTAACAATGCCTCTCGTTAATTACAAATGGCGATAAAATTAACACACATACCCTATATGAAAGAATGGTACCTCACGGCAAGGGAAAATAAGGACAGCAATACTGTGATTTTTTACCAACAATACCTCTCGCCAATTACAAATGGCGATAAAATTAACATACGTACCCTATATAGAAGAATGGTACCTCACGGCAAGGGAAAATGAGGATAGCATAACTGAATTTTTTTACCAACAATACCTCTCGCTAATTACAAATGGCGATAAAATTAACACACATACTCTATTTGAAAGAATGGTACCTCACGGCAAGGGAAAATAAGGACAGCAAAACTGTGATTTTTCACTAACAATACCTCTCGCTAATTACAAATGGCGATAAAACATACATACAAACATACCCTATATAGAAAAATGGGTCAACCTCAAGGTCAAATAAGGAATTAACCTTCCCGTGAAAATGGGTCAAGGTCATCCTCAAGGTCAAAGTTGGAAATGAACTTCCGACGAAAATTGGAGTCAAGGTCACTCCAAGGTCTAGGTCACATGTGACCTCCCCACGAGAATTAGGGTCAAGGTCAGGTCAAAATTACGGGGGTCAAGGGTCAAGGTCACCGCCCTGGGTCCTTCGGGAATTTCCCACTTGGAGTCCTGGCATTATCCCTGGAAATTCACTTAGCCCGGGAGCATAAGATTTGTAAATAATCCATCAACCCCCAGTCTTCAACTGGTTGGAAAATGGATGAAAATTGCAAATCTAAATGCTTAAATAATCATCTCAAATATTTATAGAAATAACTAAAATAAATTTGTGATCTCCTATAGTAACAGCGCAACCCTAAATAAGGGGTGGGCTGTTATTATAAGGGGTCGCAAAATTGATAAATACTCATTTCAAATTAATTTGCAGGAGGTTCTTCACGAAGAATAGGGATACGGTTACTCTATCGTCCGTTGTTCATTACGATTACATCATTCCAACAAATGATATAACATTTAATAATAATTTATTAGCTGGTACAAACGTATACGGCTTCAGTTACGATTACGCCTTCGACGTATTCACATTGTATGATTGTTTTCCGATGAACAAAACTCTACAAGTGTTAAAAGTGTTCGCGAGTGTTCAATGCAAGTGCGGAGCAAAGGGTATTTGAATTACCTAAGTATAACACCGAGTGTAACGTAATATAAGTGCTTAGTGTAAATAAATTTACTTTGCTAGTGTCTGTGAATGTGTGGTGAAGTGCAGTGCAAAGGATATATTGGATTAACACAGAAACTGTAAGTCCTTAAATTATTCAAGTGCAAACTGCAGTAGACATTATATCAATAAAAATTAATTGACGGGAGGTACCGTTGTGTCTCATATATTCTATAAAGAAACCCTTTAAAAATTAAATACCCATACATACTTTAAAACTAATTATAATAATTTTAAATTTTTTTATATAAAATAAAATATTTATATTTACTAAAATAATAATAATAATATTTAAATATTCCCTTATATTACTTATTATTTATTTATTAATAATAGCATTACATCCTTATATTATTTATATTGGGTTCACACCTAGATATGTTACGGCTACGGACTTCACACCATATTTCCCAACAAAAAGTGAAGTAAAAAGAAGACTACATTAGAAAGAAATAGTTAGATATTCCTCTCTCTCATTCTTACAAAAAAAAAACAAAATTTGTGATCGAGTGTACAGTCCTTTCTTTATTACTCTATGGTCACATAGATATACAACGGCTACGGACATGACACCAAGTTTCCCAATAAAAAGTACAGTAAAAAGAAGAATTCATTAGAAAATGCTCGAACTATATTCGGCACGATTACTCTGTCGGTACAACAATTTAATAAAATTTATAAAAATAAATGATTTAATATAGTTTTAAGTACATTTAGTGCACACTTGGTTCAATAAATTAATAATTATTGATAATAAACTATGCAAATACATCTTTTTATTAATTTAAAGATTGGTGCGAAAGCATTCTCAACCCAATATTAAGCAGATTGAATAATACATTTGACCTAATTTTTTGAAAATATTATCAAACTTTTAGTCTTAAGACTAAAGTTTATTAAATTCTTTTGATGATATACATATAGTTCAAATTGTTGTTGACATTGTTACTAATTTCTTAGTGTTTTTTCAGGACATCGGCGTCCACCACGTCTCGGTTCCAGAGCGACGGGTCCAGCCGCGGCAGCAGAGTATGAATGTTGTGTGTCTGAGGGCCCTCAGAGTGCATGGTGTGTGATAATGCTTTAGTTTTAAGCGCTAATCTTTTCTTTTTCCCTCCTTTTCATTGTTATAGTTTAATGGATTGTTTACCGGTTGATGGTAAATGAAAGGATGTTAAACTATAACGGGTCGTCCGGGCGCCCCCTCTGCCTAGGTGGAGAGACCTTGTCGTGGTGGCAGAGCTTAACCATCCCTCCAATTGAGGGTGGCACCAACAACTCCACAAATTTATTGTAATTTAAATATATTGTTAAATAAAGCATTGTTAATTTTATATATGTCTTTTTATTTCCCCTAATTTTCAGGTAGCATTAGATCTGCAATTAATCCCAACCCCAGTCTTCAACTGGTTTGAAAAGGGATGGAAATTGCAAATCTAAATGCATAAATAATCATTTCAAATATTTATAGTTATTTCTGTAAATATTTGAAATGAGTATTAATGAAATTTGCGATCCCCTATAGTAACAGCGCAACACTAAATAAGGGTGGGCTGTTAATATCTAAGGGGTCGCAAAATTCACAAATACTCATTTCAAATATTTATAGAAATAACTATAAATATTTGAAATGGGTAGTGGAGAGTGCTATCAGAAGTAATGACCTTGAGAAACGGTGCATTCTCCACCCCAAGTGGGAAACACTACGCGAAATATAGGAGTACGTGCTCTATTTAAAATAACGGGCATGAGACACTCCGCGAAGTGCTCTAGTTAAAATTAATGTGCGGCAGGTTCGTCAGGAAGAATAGGGAGGGATACGGTAATTCTATCATCCGTTGGGCATTATGCTTACATCACAGTCCAACTAATGATATAACATTCAATAATTTATTTGCTGATACAAACGTGTACAGCTTCAGTTGCGTTTGCGCCTTCGAAGTATTCAAATCGTACGACAGTTCTTCGATGAATAAAATGGTTTTAGTGAAAATATATTCACTGTACTAGTGTTAAAAGTGTTCCCGAGTGTATAGTGCAAGTGCAATACAAGTGCTTAGTAAAAATAAATTTACTGTGTTAGTGTCTGGTGAAGTGCAAAGTATATATTGGATTATTGGATTAAGTTAAAAACTGTAAGTCCTTTTTAAATGTTTCAAGTGTAACCTGCGATAGACATTATTTCAATAAAAATTAATTGACGGGAGGTACCGTTGTCCAAACTGTCTCATTTACTCTATAAAGAAACCCTTTAAAAATTAAATGCATACCCATACCTACATTAAAACTAATTATAATATTTATAAAATTGCTTCCTAAGTATTAACAATATATGTGAAAAACATTAAGAATGAATATATTTTATATAAAATAAAATATTTATTATATTTACTGAAGTAATAATAATATTTAAACATGTTCACTGATACATATTACCTATTATTTATAAACAATAGCATTACACATAACCCTATGTTATTTACATGATGTTCTCACCTAGATATATCACATCTACGGACTTTACACCATTTTTACCAACAAAAAATAAAGTAAAAAGAAGAGTTCATTAGAAAAAATAGTTACATATATACTTCTCTCTTTCTTACAAAAAACAATATTTGTGAGCAAGTGTTCCGTCCTTTCTTTATTACTCTATGGTCACATAGATATACAACGGCTATGGACTTGACACCAAGTATCCCAATAAATATTACAGTAAAAAGAAGATTTCATTAGAAAGAAATAGTTATATATTTCTGTCTCTTTCTTAGAAAAATCAATTTTTCCGAGTAAGTGTACAATCCTGTCGTTGTTATTCTATGTCATGTTGTCTCTGTCTTACAATATATTTATCTCTGTCGCACAAAAATCAATATGCATGCCCGCCATTTACGAATCATTGCTTCCCGTACATGAAATAAAGGTATACTTTTAAATAAATAAAACAACCAATCACAAGCTTGCTATAGGGTACACTTGAATTTATTTTACAATACAATAAAACATATATACAAACATACTCTATATAGAAGAATGGTACCTCACGGCAAGGGAAAATGAGGACAGCATAACCGGGATTTTTTACCAACAATACCTCTCGCCAATTACAAATGGCGATAAAATTAACATACATACCCTATATAGATGAATGGTACCTCACGGCAAGGGAAAATGAGGACAGCATAACTATGATATTTCACTAACAATACCTCTCACCAATTACAAATGGCGATAAAATTAACATACATACATACATACCCTATATAGAAGAATGGTACCTCACGGTAAGGGAAAATGAGGACAGCATAACTGGAATTTTTTACCAACAATACCTCTCGCCAATTACAAATGGCGATAAAATTAACATACATACATACCCTATATAGAAGAATGGTACCTCTCGGCAAGGGAAAATGGGGACAGCATAACTGTGATTTTTCACCAACAATACCTCTCGCCAATTACAAATGGCGATAAAATTAACATACATACATACCCTATATAGAAGAATGCTACCTCACGGCAAGGGAAAATGAGGACAGCAAAACTGTTATTTTTCACCAACAATACCTCTCGCCAATTACAAATGACGATAAAATTAACATACATACATACCCTATATAGAAGAATGGTACCTCACGGCAAGGGAAAATGAGGACAGCATAACTAAATTTTTTTACCAACAATACCTCTCGCCAATTACAAATGGCGATAAAATTAACATACATACATACCCTATATAGAAGAATGGTACCTCACGTCAAGGGAAAATGTGGACAGCATAACTATGATATTTCACTAACAATTCCTCTCGCCAATTACAAATGGCGATAATATTAACATATATACATACCTTATATAGAAGTATGGTACCTCACGACAAGGGAAAGTGACAGCATAACTGGGATTTTTTACTAACAATTCCTCTCGCCAGTTACAAATGGCGATAAAATTAACATAAATACCCTATATAGAAGAACGGTACCTCACGGCAAGGGAAAATGTGGACAGCATAACTATAATGTTTTACTAACAATTCCTCTCCCCAATTACAAATTGCGATAATATTAACATATATACATACCTTATATAGAAGAATGGTACCTTACGACAAGGGAAAGTGACAGCATAACTGGGATTTTTTACTAACAATACCTCTCGCCAATTACAAATGGCGATAAAATTAACATACATACATACCCTATATTGAAGAATGCTACCTCACGGCAAGGGAAAATGAGGACAGCATAACTGGAATTTTTTACCAACAATACCTCTCGGCAATTACAAATGGCGATAAAATTAACATACATACATACCCTATATAGAAGAATGGTACCTCACGGCAAGGGAAAATGGGGACAGCATAACTGTGATTTTTCACCAACAATACCTCTCGCCAATTACAAATGGCGATAAAATTAACATACATACAGACCCTATATAGAAGAATGCTACCTCACGGCAAGGGAAAATGAGGACAGCAAAACTGTTATTTTTCACCAACAATACCTCTCGCCAATTACAAATGGCGATAAAATTAACATACATACAAACTCTATATAGAAGAATGGTATCTCACGGTAAGGGAAAATGAGGACAGCATAACTGGAATTTTTTACCAACAATACCTCTCGCCAATTACAAATGGCGATAAAATTAACATACATACATACCTTATATAGAAGAATGGTACCTCACGGCAAGGGAAAATGGGGACAGCATAACTGTGATATTTCACTAACAATTCCTCTCCCCAATTACAAATGGCGATAAAATTAATATACATACCCTATATA
Source organism: Harpalus rufipes (assembly GCA_951394225.1). Taxonomy (NCBI): domain Eukaryota; kingdom Metazoa; phylum Arthropoda; class Insecta; order Coleoptera; family Carabidae; genus Harpalus; species Harpalus rufipes. Next base: position 23,921 of record OX596289.1, on the reverse strand, counting down.
GAAGAACGGTACCTCACGGCAAGGGAAAATGTGGACAGCGTAACCATAATGTTTCACTAACAATTCCTCTCGCCAATTACAAATGGCGATAAAATTAACATAGGTACATACATTCTCTATATAGGAGAATGGTACCTCACGGCAAGGGAAAATGAGGACAGCATAACTGTGATTTTTCACCAACAATACCTCTCGCCAATTACAAATGGCCATAATATTAACATATATACATACCTTATATAGAAGAATGGTACCTCACGACAAGGGAAAGTGACAGTATAACTGGGATTTTTTACTAACAATACCTCTCGCCAATTACAAATGTCGATAAAATTAACATATATACAAACCCTATATAGAAGTTTGGTACCTCACGGCAAGGGAAAATGAGGACAGCATAACTATGATATTTCACTAACAATTCCTCTCGCCAATTACAAAAGGCGATAAAATTAACATAGGTACATACAATCCCTATATAGGAGAATGGTACCTCACGGCAAGTGAAAATGAGGACAGCATAACTGTGATTTTTTACCAACAATACCTCTCGCCAATTACAAATGGCGATAAAATTAAAATATATACATACCTAATATAGAAGAACGGTACCTCACGACAAGGGAAAATGACAGCATAACTGGGATTTTTTACTAACAATGCCTCTCGTTAATTACAAATGGCGATAAAATTAACACACATACCCTATATGAAAGAATCGTACCTCACGGCAAGGGAAAATGAGGACAGCAATACTGTGATTTTTTACCAACAATACCTCTCGCCAATTACAAATGGCGATAAAATTAACATACATACCCTATATAGAAGAATGGTACCTCACGGCAAGGGAAAATGAGGACAGCATAACTGGAATTTTTTACCAACAATACCTCTCGCTAATTACAAATGGCGATAAAATTAACACACATACCCTATATGAAAGAATGGTACCTCACGGCAAGGGAAAATGAGGACAGCAAAACTGTGATTTTTCACTAACAATACCTCTCGCTAATTACAAATGGCGATAAAACATACATACAAACATACCCTATATAGAAAAATGGGTCAACCTCAAGGTCAAATAAAGAATTGACCTTCCCGTGAAAATGGGTCAAGGTCAACCTCAAGGTCAAAGTTAGAAATGAACTTCCGACGAAAATTGGAATCAAGGTCACTCCAAGGTCTAGGTCACATGTGACCTCCCCACGAGAATTAGGGTCAAGGTCAAGTCAAAATTACGGGGGTCAAGGGTCAAGGTCACCGCCCTGGGTCCTTCGGGAATTTCCCACTTGGAGTCCTGGCATTATCCCTGGAAATTCACTTAGCCCGGGAGCATAAGATTTGTAAATAATCCATCAACCCCCAGTCTTCAACTGGTTGGAAAATGGATGAAAATTGCAAATCTAAATGCTTAAATAATCATCTCAAATATTTATAGAAATAACTAAAATAAATTTGTGATCTCCTATAGTAACAGCGCAACCCTAAATAAGGGGTGGGCAGTTATTATAAGGGGTCGCAAAATTGATAAATACTCATTTCAAATTAATTTGCAGGAGGTTCTTCACGAAGAATAGGGATACGGTTACTCTATCGTCCGTTGTTCATTACGATTACATCATTCCAACAAATGATATAACATTTAATAATAATTTATTAGCTGGTACAAACGTATACGGCTTCAGTTACGATTACGCCTTCGACGTATTCACATTGTATGATTGTTTTCCGATGAACAAAACTCTACAAGTGTTAAAAGTGTTCGCTAGTGTTCAATGCAAGTGCGGAGCAAAGGGTATTTGAATTACCTAAGTATAACACCGAGTGTAACGTAATATAAGTGCTTAGTGTAAATAAATTTACTTTGCTAGTGTCTGTGAATGTGTGGTGAAGTGCAGTGCAAAGGATATATTGGATTAACACAGAAACTGTAAGTCCTTAAATTATTCAAGTGCAAACTGCAGTAGACATTATATCAATAAAAATTAATTGACGGGAGGTACCGTTGTGTCTCATATATTCTATAAAGAAACCCTTTAAAAATTAAATACCCATATATACTTTAAAACTAATTATAATAATTTTAAATTTTTTATATAAAATAAAATATTTATATTTACTAAAATAATAATAATAATATTTTTCTATTTCGATGTTATTATGTTTCTATAAACGTACTGTTTTGTACTGCAAACACGACGTTTAGAAGATCTATAAGCGTACTATTTTTGGCGCCTTTCATGTTCTAGAGTTGGTAGTCATGCTTTCATAACTGACAGATGACAGGTAACCTCAAAATGGTAAGTTGTTGATAATATTTCAACATATTACTTTTAATTATGGATTTTTATACTTTCTTTACGTGTTAGGACTAGAAATAAATAATAATATTAATTTCACAACCAAAATCAGACCTTGAATCATAAATACAATACACCTTGCAATACAATAATTAATCAATAGTTGACAAAATACGAAATTTCAATTGTTAGCGAGAAACGTTACCAACAAACATAACTAACAAAAAAATACCTAGTCATAATTTGACGTCGCAATTTAAATAAATTTAATCGTAAAATTTCCTCAATAGGAAAAATAGTATAAAAAACACGTATCATAAGGCCTGTTGACGCACTCGTCCTTTGTAAAACTCGCCTGGCGGCTCGTTTTCCAAACTTGGACTCGTACGTTAACAGATTGCTTTATGATACTTGTGTTTTAATGTACTATTAAATATTCCCTTATATTACTTATTATTTATTTATTAATAATAGCATTACATCCTTATATTATTTATATTGGGTTCACACCTAGATATGTTACGGCTACGGACATCACCATATTTCCCAACAAAAAGTGAAGTAAAAAGAAGACTACATTAGAAAGAAATAGTTAGATATTCCTCTCTCTCATTCTTACAAAAAAAAGCAAAATTTGTGATCGAGTGTACAGTCCTTTCTTTATTACTCTATGGTCACATAGATATACAACGGCTACGGACATGACACCAAGTTTCCCAATAAAAAGTACAGTAAAAAGAAGAATTCATTAGAAAGTAATAGCTATGTATTTCTCTCTCTTTCTTAGAAAAATAAATTTTTCCGAGTAAGTGTACAATCCTTTTGTTGTTATTCTATGTCATGTTGTCTCTGTCTTACAATATATTTATCTCTGTCGCACAAAAATCAATATGCATGCCCGCCATATACAAATCAATGCCTCCCGTATAACGTACATGAAGGAAAGGTTTACTTTTAAATAAATAAAACAACCAATCTCAAGCTTGCTAGGGTACACTTCAATTTATTTTACAATACGATCCTTCAACTAACCGAAGTGTAAAGGTGGCGGTATACATATTTATCAACAATACCTCTCGCTAATTACAAATGGCGATAAAACACACACACACAAATATATACACACACACATGCATATATACATACATACATACACATACTAAAGCAATAGTACCTCCCGGCAACTAATCAAAGTGTAAAGATGACAGTAGATTTTTTCACCAACAAAACCACCCGCTAATTACAAATGGCGGATGAGCATATATACATACAGAACACTTACATACATACACACACTAAAGAAACAGTACCTCCCGCCAACAAATCAAAGTGTAAAGATGTCAGTAGACTTGTTCACCTTCAAAACCTTTCGCTAATGACAAATGGCGGTTAAGTATACATACAACATCATGGAGATCCTACAGCTGTTTCTTCCAGACCAACTACAGATATATTTAGTTGATAAAATGTATTGTAATATATTTATATTTAGTTTGTATTTTGTAATAGTATTGTAACATATGGTTGTAAAAAAAAATCCAGTGTTTTAGCCGTGCCAACGTCGCTGAACATCGATCGATGGTAATATGGGTAAATGGTAAATTATATATACATACATATACATACTTATATGTATATATACATATACGTATACATAGATATACATATACATAGATATACATATATATATATATATATACTTATACATACATATACATAGATTTACATATACATAGATATACATATACATAGATATACATATACATAGATATACATATACATAGATATACATATACATAGATATACGTATACATAGATATACGTATACATAGATATACGTATACATAGATATACGTATACATAGATATACATATACATAGATATACATATACATAGATATACAAATACATACATATACATAGATTACATATACATAAACATACAGGTACATACATATACAGGATCCTCACGCGAGAATGAACCAGCAATTATCTCTGTTATTAAGCAAGATAGCAATTATCTTCAAATAAAGAAATTTACTTTAGACAATATGGGCAATAAGATGTATTAAGAATCGTTCTGTTACTTCCGGTTCCGGAGTATGTGATACCAACTTTGAAATTTCAAATGGAACATACTATATTTTTTTATATATTTGAAAAGTACATAAAATTTGCTTTACAATGGCAGTAAATTAGTAGTACATTTGTATTATTAAAAAATAAAATGGCGGACGTGTGAAATATGAATATATTGAATGAAATTAAATCAAGTGTGTGAGATTTTATTGTTTTTATGTTCACAGATGATGATATTTTTTGAGATAAATTCATTTATATGACGTAACCTAGGCAACAAATTCAATAAAATAAATTTCCTCACTTTTTTGACTTATTTTGTAAGATATTTCAAACGTCCACCATTTTACTATTTAATAATACAACGTCCTACTTGTATTACAATTACAAATGGCGATAAAATTAACATACAAACATACCCTATATAGAAGAATGGTACCTCACGGCAATGGAAAATGTGGACAGTATAACTATAATTTATCACCAACAATACCTCTCGCCAATTACAAATGGTGAAAAAATTAACATACATACATACCCTATATAGAAGAATGGTACCACACGGCAAGGGAAAATGAGGACAGCAATACTGTGATTTTTCACCAACAATACATCTCGCTAATTACAAATGGCGATAAAACATACATACAAACATGCCCTATATAGAAGAATGGGTCAACCTCAAGGGCAAATGAAGAAATGACCTTCCCGCGAAAATAAGTCAAGGTCAACCTCAAGGTCAAAGTTGGAAATGAATTTCCGACGAAAATTGGAGTCAAGGTCACTCCAAGGTCAAGGTCACATGTGATCTCCTCACGAGAATTAGGGTCAAGGTCAGGTCAAAATTACGGGGGTCAAGGGTCAAGGTCAGCGCTCTGGGTCCTTCGGGAATTTTCCATTTGGAGTCCTGGCACTATCCCTGGAAATTCACTTAGCCCGGGATCATTAGATTTGTTATTAAACCCCCAACCCCCAGTCTTCAACTGGTTGGAAAATGGATGAAAATTGCAAATCTAAATGCATAAATAATCATCTCAAATATTTATAAAAATAACTATAATAGTTTGTGAAATTTGCGATCCCCTATAGTAACAGCGCAACCCTAAATAAGGGATGGGCTGTTATTGTAAGGGGTCGCAAAATTGATAAATACTCATTTCAAATAAATGCGTGGGAGGTTCATCACGAAGAATAGGGATACGGTTATTCTATCGTCCGTTGTCCATTACGATTACATCATTCCAACAAATGATATAACATTTAATAATAATTTATTAGCTGGTACAAACGTGTACGGCTTCAGTTACGATTACGCCTTCGACGTATTCACATTGTATGATTGTTCTCCGATGAACAAAACGGTTTTAGTGAAAATATATTCACTGTACAAGTGTTAAAAGTGTTCGCGAGTGTTCAGCGCAAGTGCGGAGCAAAGGGTATTTGAAGTACTTAAGTATAACACCGAGTGTAACGTAATACAAGTGCTTAGTGAAAATAAATTTACTGTGATAGTGTCTGTGAATGTGTGGTGAAGTGCAGTGCAAAGAATATATTGGATTAACACAAAAACTGTAAGTACTTTTTATTTTTTTTATCATTTCAATAAAAATGAATTGGCGGGAGATTACTGTAGCTCAAGATAAAATCGCGGGAAGATGTCAAAGGTAAAACCATTTTTCGGTTATTTATATATAGTTTCTATACGATTAATAGTATTTACATGAAAATTTCGGTAATATCAAAGCGATGTCTCCATTGGTTTTTGAGATATTAATTGCAAAAGTTGAACAAACTTTAGAGAAAATTTTTCATGTTCATTTTTTAGTTATAAATACGGGAAAAATATTGACATCATTGTTATAAAAATGAGTTTAGGAAGTTTGTAATATTATATATACATCTAAAAAGTGGTTTAAATTGTCCGGAAAATGGGATCAAATCTCTAAAAAATATTCACAAAAAATATGTTCATATCCTTTTGCTAACAATTTATTTATTTGAAATACATAAAAATATACATTAAATTCTTATTCTACAATATTTAAAATATAGAATAACTTCAAATGACACTTTTTTTGTATTCAAACACTATACAAACTGTCAGCGCCATTTCGTAGCATTACTTCAAATAACAGTTTTTGTACTCAACTATTGGCAACACTACAAACAGTGACAACGCCATCTCGTATCAATTTTAAAACTAGTGTTTGGACAATTGGCATCACTGAATATTTTTTTTTTGAGGTTGTATTGAATACTACATACAGAAGAGCTAATGTCACTAAATAAAATCATTTCTGAACTGTTTTAAATATTGAATATGTTATGAATTATAGTTAAAATACCAAGGATTCCGATTATGTCGTTGAAATAAAGATATTTCTGCTCGTTGAGGAGTTATGAGCAAAAGAAAATGAAGTTCTATTGCTGTAGAAATTCTTGTGGACAATATGTTGTGATTGTTTGTTACAAGTGGTTTTTTATTGTTGTTGACAGCTGTACGAAACCCTTTTGCAAGTGGATAGACATCGCTTGAATTAATTCTGGAGTTATTAAGCTTGTGGACCAACTTACAACGATGATTGGCCGAAGACAACTTGTAAAAATGGGGCCCTGCAGCCGAATACATGGACCAGAACTCAGAGCAGAACGACATGGAAAACCAGGTAAAAATTGTAAATAGTAATAGAGGAAGGACCTTAATATATGTGAAATATTTCATGTTCATTATCTTTTACATATAATTTAATTATTATTTGAAATACATAAAAATACACATTAATTTTTATTCTAAAACGTTTAAATTATAAATCTCATTATTTACAGCCCTTAAATCCGTCTGAAAAAAGTTGTATTTAAATATTTCGAAGATGGAAATCCGTTATGATCTCGCGATTCCTTCATAACATCAAAACTTTTATTTCATAATAAAAACTGCTGAAACTTAAAGGAAACATATGAAATTAAACAAAAATCATTTATTTATACTTAAAACTTAGTCAAAATTATTATTTTTTATTGAAAATATTAGTATGACAACTAAATTTAAGGTTAAAAAGTATTATACAACCTGCGTAACTTTGGCTATGACATCAGCGCCAAAATGCTCGAACTTCGTATAACATAAATGACTGCGTAGGTAAAGCAGTTTAATAAAAATTAATAATTAAATGATTAATATAAAGTATTTTATATATTTTTACATATATTTAGGGCATAACTAGTTTAAAACACTATTAATTGTTGATATATAAAGTAATGTAATTTATTTGTGAACTCTGTCGGTAATTTAGTTCGCGCTGGTGTGGTGGCGCTGATGTCATAATTTATAAGCTGTTACAAACGTGTACGGTTTCAGTTACGATCCCGCCTTCGAAGTATTCACATCGTATGACTGTTCTCCGATGAACAAAACGGTTTTAGTGAAAATATATTCACTGTACAAGTGTTAAAAGTGTTCACGAGTGTTCAGTGCAAGTGCGGAGCAAAGGGTATTTGAATTACCTATGTATAACACCGAGTGTAACGTAATACAAGTGCTTAGTGAAAATAAATTTACTGTGATAGTGTCTGTGAATATGTGGAGAAGTGCAGTGCAAAGGATATATTGGATTAACACAAAAACTGTAAGTACTTTTCATTAATTTTTTTATCATTTCAATAAAAATTAATTTACGGAAGATACTGTTGCTCAAGATAAAATCGCGGGAAGATGAGTCAAAGGTAAAACCATTTTTCGGTAATTTATATATAGTTTCTAAACGATTAATAGTATTTACATGAAAATGCCGGTAATATCGGCTGGATTCTAGCCAAATACACAATAAATTCTTATTCTACAATGTTTCAAATATAAATCACATAATTTACAGCCCTTAAATCCGTCTGAAAAAAGTTGTATGTAAATATTTCGAAGATGGAAATCCGTTCCCGCGATTCTGTCATAACATCAAAATTTGTATTTCATAATAAAACTGCTGAAACTTACAGGAAACATCTGAAATTAACTAAAAATCATTTATTTATACATAAAACTTACTCAAAATTATTAATTTTTAAAGAAAATATTAGTGTGGCAGCTAAATTTGAGGTTAAAATTACTGTAAAACCTGCGTAACTTTGGCTCTGACATCAGCGCCAAAGTGCTTGAACTACATATAACATAAATGACTGCGTCGGTATGGCAGTTTGATAAAAATTAATAATTAAATGATTAATAAAGTATTTTATATATTTTTACACACATTTAGGGCATAGATAATAAATAAAATTATTAGTTGTTGATACTTAAAATATGTAATTTCATTGTGAACTCGGTCGGTAATTTAGTTTGAACTTTTTGGCGCTGATGTCTTACACCAAATTACGCAGTTGGGGTAGTAGTCAGGCAATTCAAAATGGCGTCAGGAGTAAAATGTCAACATGAATTAGTGTTTATTTACAAAAAAATAGTGTTTTTAGTGTGTTTTAAGTATAAATTATATATAATTATATAGTTTTACACCTTACACATCCTTTTTAGTAGAATTTATACAATAAAATGTAAGTAACTTGTAAAAAAATTCTATTTGGTCATGCCTATGAAACCTAAATTTTTCTATTAGCTTTTGGAATTATATATATTTTACCCAGTGTCTTGAAGAATAATCCAAGAAATATTAGGTGTCGTGTGTCTGTCTGTCTACCTGTATGTTTGGGACGTCCAATGATGAATTTTGAAAATCAGAATATAACGTAAACATTGTATCATAAAATTAATAATTCATTAGTATATTATGTAAACAAATTCCAATTTTTTACAAGTGTGTTACATCAATTTTGTTATAATTATCGCTCACAACCCTTGATATTTTTTTTCTAAACTGGTACAGCATTAACCTTTACAATATCTTTATTCCTAATTCATCTCAATCGCATTCGATCATCCAATAACCCGCTCTGGTTTTTACAGGCCTCAAGTTTGCTTGAAACGCTGATAAAATATTACTTTCAGCCCTTGTCTGCATTAATTATGAGTGGGATGTTATTTCATCACTGTGGGGTAGCTTGGGGCAGTACCACTTGTCACTGTGGGGTTTCAGGTACGCCTGTCTCGCATCTTAGACACTGTCTAGAGAGCCTTTGCCCGCGTGACTTGTGTGTCTCAGGTCCTGCTTTGGTGGCTCATTAAATACATTTTCCTATGCATCTCAATCGCATTCGATCATCCAATGACCCGCTCTGGTTTTTACAGGCCTCAAGTTCGCTTGAAACGCTGATAAAATATTACTTTCAGCCCTTGTCTGCATTAATTATGAGTGGGATGTTATTTCATCATTGTGGGGTAGCTTGGGGCGGTACCACTTGTCACTGTGGGGTTTGAAGTACGCCTGTCTCGCATCCTAGACACTGTCTAGAGAGCCTTTGCCCGCGTGACTCGTGTGTCTCAGGTCCTGCTTTGGTGGCTCATTAAATACATTTTCCTTTGCATCTCAATCGCATTCGATCATCCAATAACCCGCTCTGGTTTTTACAGGCCTCAAGTTTGCTTGAAACGCTGATAAAATATTACTTTCAGCCCTTGTCTGCATTAATTATGAGTGGGATGTTATTTCATCACTGTGGGGTTGCTTGGGGCAGTACCACTTGTCACTGTGGGGTTTCAGGTACGCCTGTCTCGCATCCTAGACACTGTCTAGAGAGCCTTTGCCCGCGTGACTCGTGTGTCTCAGGTCCTGTTTTGGTTGCTCATTAAATACATTTTCCTTTGCATCTCAATCGCAATCGATCATCCAATAACCCGCTCCAGTTTTTACAGGCCTCAAGTTCGCTTGAAACGCTGATAAAATATTACTTTCAGCCCTTGTCTGCATTAATTATGAGTGGGATGTTATTTCATCACTGTGGGGTAGCTTGGGGCAGTACCACTTGTCACTGTGGGGTTTCAAGTACGCCTGTCTTGCATCCTAGACGCTGTCTAGAGAGCCTTTGCCCGCGTGACTCGTGTCTCAGGTCCTGCTTTGGTGGCTCATTAAACTCATTTACCTTTTTCCTTAAATTGGCTGTAACAGTTTTAGTTTGTTAAAGATTTTCTTGCACACTTTAAAAATAACTTTATTGACATTTTATTAAGTATTTTTTGTCTTGTTTGTAACTTTAAAACGCCTTGTCAACTAAGTAAGATCTCTGTGTGACTGTGGCATCTTATCTAGAGTAATTTATTAAACTTAATTGTCCAATTCTTGCCCAGTTTTCCCAAAGGACTTTGGACCCCGAATAGCTAATGATTTGTGTTCGATAAATTGAAATTCTAACACAAACAGATTGATTAAATTTTAATATATATTTATTTTATGTATTGTTGAATGAAATCATATTTTAAATGATTTGTGAATGCCTGTGAGATATGTGGGACGCCCAAATAAAAATCTAATTAGATTATTTTAGTTTAAAAATTAATACATAAATAGTCAATATTTGATTGTTATTCTGTTTGTTTGAGTCTGTTATATATATGGAATGTCTTGTAGAAAAATCGAAGATACCGCGAGTGGTCTTGAAGAATATTAAAAGAAATAATTAGGTATATTGTGTGTCTGTCTATGAATGTGTGGGACGCTCAATGGATGTGTGATGTTGGGAATGAGAATTTAAACGATATTCTCACTTCCTATTGACTTTCAGGAGAAACGATACACTATTGGATTCCTCGAAGTCTCCTATACAATTTGAGTATAAATTTATTGCATAAATTATACTTTTATGCAATTGATTTTAATGTTTCGACTGCGCGGCGATCTTTCGATTTGAGGTTAACTGTCAATGAGTTCAGCGCAACAGCTCCAGCATTTTCGCCGGATGAAATCTCCGTAAATATGATATTTTAAAATGCAGTAAGTGTACTATTTAATAATATAAACATTAATAGTGTTTTTAATATTTTATGTATATATCATGTGATTTATAATTTAAATGTTTCATATATATTGTTAGAACAAAAAGTTTATGATAATTAAGCGATTAGAATTTAATAACTCCCTTGTGGGTAAAAATATTAACGTAATTATTATAAAAATGAGTTTAGGAAGTTTGAGATAGTATATATGCATCTAAAAGTGGTTTAAATTGTCCAGAAAATCGGATCAAATCTCTAAAGAATATTGACACAAAAATAAATTCATTTCCTTTTGCTAACAATTTATTTATTATTTGAAATACATAAAAAGAAACATTAAATTTTTATTTTACAATATTTAAAATATAGGATAACTTCAAATGACACTTTTTTGTATTTAACTATTGGCAACACTACAAACAGCGACAGCGCCATCTCGTATCAATTTTGAAACTAGTGTTTGGACAATTGGCAACACTGAATATTTTTTTTTGAGGTTATATTGAATATTACATACAGAAAAGGTAATGTCAATAAATAAAATTATTTCTGAACTGTTTTAAACGTTGAATATGTTGTGAATCATAGTTAAAATGCCAAGTAATCCAATTCTGTTGTTGAAATAAAGATATTTCTACCCATTGAGTTATGAGCAAGAAAAAATGAAGTTTCATCTCTGGAGAAATTGTTGTGGACAATATGTTGTGATTGTTACAAGTGGTTTTTTATTGTTGTTGACAGCTGTACGAAACCCTTTTGCAAGTGGATAGACATCGCTTGAATTAATTTTGGACCTGTTAAGTTTGTGGACTAACTTAAATCGCTGATTGGCCGAAGACAACTTGTAAAAATGGGGCCCTGCAGCCGAATACATGGACCAGAACTCAGAGCAGAACAACATGGAAAATCAGGTAAAAATTGTAAATAGTAATAGAGGAAAAACCTTAAAGTATGTGAAATATTTCCAGTCGTAATCATCGATCGGAAGATCATGGAGATTGTACAGACAGACAGCACAGCCGCTTCTTCCAGACACAGATACAAATATTTAGTTGATCAGATGTATTGTAATTTATTTATACTTAAGTTTTAAGATGTATTGTAACTTATTATTGTAAAAGAAAAAACAAAACAAATTCCAGGGTTTTAGCAGTGCCAACATCGCTGAACATCGATGGTAATGGTAAATTTGGTAAGAAAAATAAAGTACTTTCCTTTATAATCTTCGTTTTTTTGACGTAAAAATTGTCAGTAAACATTTCTAAATTGATTTCCATTTCAAATTTTTGCTTTAAATCATCCAAATCGTCAAAAAAGCGAAGAAAAAATTTGGAAATTTCACCCTAGGGTCCTTTCACGCATTTTGTTTTTATCTGCACAAAAATGCGATTTTCTCGCTTGCTATATTGACTTATGCAGGACAAGCTATACACCATTGGATTTCTCTAAGTCTCCTCTATAATTTAAGTATAAATTTTACTTCATGGAATTGATTTTAATGTTTAATTGCGCGGCGATTTTAGGTTAACTCAATGGCCCGTACTACGATCACGGTTTTAACTAAAACGCTGTTTTAAAAAATGTCCTTCAAATTTCAACATTTAATTTTGCACGTATGTTTGAAGATCGATTTTTCAAAAAAATATTTGAATACAAACTATGTTCTGCTTTTAAATCATATTTTGATAAATTCGATATTATTTATTGTTATTAAATAATGATATCTGACACTTCTTAAAACAGCGTTTTAGTTAAAACCATGATCGTAGTACGGGCCAATGAGTTTAGCGCAACAGCTCCAATAATTCGCCGAATGATGATATTTTAAAGGACAGTATGTGTATTTAATGATATAAACATTTAATAGTTTGTATTGATAGTTCGTGTATATATTAAGTGATTTAAAAGTTTCATAAATGTTATTGTGATTAGAATACATAGTTCATGATAATTAAGCGATCAGAATTTAATAACTCCTTATGGGTAAAAATATTGACGTAATTATTATAAAAATAAGTAGGAAGTTTGAAATATATATATATATATATATATATATATATATATATATATATATATATATATATATATATATATATATGTACATCTTAAAAGTGGTTTAAATTGTCCAGAAAATGGGATCAAATCTCTAAAAAAACGCAAAACAATATATTACATATAACTTATTTATTGTTTGAAATACATAAAAATAAACATTAAATTCTAATTGTACAATATTTAAAATATAAATCACATTGGCCCGTACTGCGTTCACGGTTTTAACTAAAACGCTGTTATAAAAAATGTTAAATTCAAATTTCAACATTTAATTTTGCACGTATGTTTGAAGATCAATTTTTTAAAAAATATTTGTTTGAATACAAACTATGTTCTGCTTTTAAATCATATTTTGATAAATTCGATATTTATTATTGTTATTAAATAATGATATCTGACACTTCTTAAAACAGCGTTTTAGTTAAAACCGTGATCGTAGTACGGGCCATTATGTACAAATGCATAAGGGCGGCTGTATATAACGGCATAAAAAGATCCCCGCCTCTATCACCAGCGCCTGAGCAGTAGCGGCAGCAAATTGGGCGGCTTTCTATGCTCCACCTCTGTTTTTTTGGACTTAATTATTGGCAACTATTTCATATATGTATGTCTTTATATTTCCCCTAATTTTCAGGTAGCATTAGTAACAGCGCAACCGTAAATACCCTTATTTAGGGTTGCAAATGGCGAAAAAATTAACGTACATACATACCTTATATAGGAATGGTACCACACGGCAAGGGAAAATGAGAACAGCATAACTCGGATTTTTTACCAACAATACCTCTCGCCAATTACAAATGGCGATAAAAATAACACACATACCCTATATGAAAGAATGGTACCTCACGGCAAGGGAAAATGATGACAGCAAAACTGTGATTTCTCACCAACAATACCTTTCGCTAATTACAAATGGCGATAAAACATACATACAAACATACCCTATATAGAAGAATGGGTCAACCTCAAGGTCAAATGAAGAATTAACCTTCCCGCGAAAATGTGTCAAGGTCAACCTCAAGGTCAAAGTTGGAAATGACCTTCCGACGAAAATTGGGGTCAAAGTCACTCCAAGGTCAAGGTCACATGTGACCTCCCCACGAAAATTAGGGTCAAGGTCAGGTCAAACTCACGTGGGTCAAGAGTCAAGGTCACCGCCCTGGGTCCTTCGGGAATTTCCTACTTGGAGTCCTGGCACTATCCCTGAAAATTCACTTAGCCCGGGATCATTAGATTTGTAATTAATCCCCCAACCCCCAGTCTTCAACTGGTTGGAAAATGGATGAAAATTGCAAATCTAAATGCATAAATAATCATCTCAAATATTTTTAGAAATAACTATAATAGTTTATGAAATTTGCGATCCCCTATATTAACAGCGCAACCCTAAATAAGGGGTGGGCTGTTATTATAAGGGGTCGCAAAATTGATAAATACTCATTTCAAATAAATGCGCGGGAGGTTCATCACGAAGAATAGGGAGACGGTTATTCTATCGTCCGTTGTCCATTACGATTACATCATTCCAACAAATGATATAACATTTAATAATAATTTATTAGCTGGTACAGACGTGTACGGCTTCAGTTACGATTACGCCTTCGATGTATTCACATTGTACGATTGTTTTCCGATGAACAAAACGGTTTTAGTGAAAATATATTCACTCTACAAGTGTTAAAAGTGTTCGCGAGTGTTCAATGCAAGTGCGGAGCAAAGGGTATTTGAATTACCTAAATATAACACCGAGTGTAACGTAATATAAGTGCTTAGTGTAAATAAATTTACTTTGCTAGTGTCTGTGAATGTGTGGTGAAGTGCAGTGCAAAGGATATATTGGATTAACACAGAAACTGTAAGTTTTTAAATTATTCAAGTGCAGACTGCAGTAGACATTATATCAATAAAAATTGATAGCCGGGAAGTACCGTTGCTCAATCTGTCTCATATATATTCTATAAAGAAACCCTTTAAAAATTAAATACCCATACATAATTTAAAACAAATTCTAATAATTTTAAAATTTTTATATAAAATAAAATATTTATATTTACTAAAATAATAATAATAATATTTAAATATTCCCTTATATTACTTATTATTTATTTATTAATAATAGCATTACATCCTTATATTATTTATATTGGGTTCACACCTAGATATGTTACGGCTATGGACTTCACACCATATTTCCCAACAAAAAGTGTAGTAAAAAGAAGACTACATTAGAAAGAAATAGTTAGATATTCCTCTCTCTCATTCTTACAAAAAAAACAAAATTTGTGATCGAGTGTACAGTCCTTTCTTTATCACTTTATGGTCACATAGACAACGGCTACGGACATGACACCAAGTTTCCAAATAAAAAGTACAGTAAAAAGAAGAACTCATTAGAAAGTAATAGCTATATATTTCTCTCTCTTTCTTAGAAAAATATTTTTTCCGAGTAAGTGTACAATCCTGTCGTTGTTATTCTATGTCATGTTGTCTCTGTCGTACAATATATTCCTCTGTCACACAAAAATCAATATGCATGCCCGCCATTTACAAATCAATGCCTCCCGTATAACGAACATGAAGGAAAGGTATACTTTTAAATAATTAAAACAACTAATCTCAAGCTTGCTAGGGTACACTTCAATTTATTTTACAATACGATCCTTCAACTAACCGAAGTGTAAAGGTGGCGGTATACATATTTATCAACAATACCTCTCGCTAATTACAAATGGCGATAAAACACACACACACACAAATATATATACACACACACACATGCATATATACATACATACACACACTAAAGCAATAGTACCTCCCGCCAACTAATCAAAGTGTAAAGATGACAGTAGATTTTTTCACCAACAAAACATTCCGCTAATTACAAATGGCGGTTGAGTATATACAGGGTGGAAACGAACTTAATGTCATAAATTGAAGGGTGAGTAGTATGACATGTGTAAATTACGAAACTGAAAGAATTTTTTTAAAATTCGAAAAACGAAAATTCGACTTTTCTAAATGAAACTTTTTTTACTGCTGCTTTAATTCATATTTCATTAAAAATATGGTTATCAAAAATACATTTCAAATTAGTTGTACTCGTATAAGACATTATTCTTAATAATTAAATTAAATAGCATTTTTAACGAAAATAATTGTGTAATAGATAAAATAATACAAATGCGTTGCCAGTGGTCCAGTGGTACCAAAAATGTTAGTTTCATGAAAACTACCCTTAAATATGCGAATTTTTTTTTAAAAAATTCTGTTTTGTAATCTACACATGTCAAACTACTCACCCTTAAATTTATGACATTAAGTTCGTTTCCACCCTGTATACATACAGAACACTTACATACATACACACACTAAAGCAACAGTACCTCCCGCCAACAAATGTAAGTGTAAAAATGCCAGTAGACTTGTTCACCCACAAAACCTCCCGCTAATGACAAATGGCGGTTAAGCATACATACAACATCATGGAGATGCTACAGCTGTTTCTTCCAGACCAACTACAGATATATTTAGTCGATAAAATGTATTGTAATATATTTATATTTAGTTAGTATTTTGTAATAGTATTGTAACATGGTAGTAAAAAAAAAATCCAGTGTTTTAGCCGTGCCAACGTCGCTGAACATCGATCGATGGTAATATGGGTAAATGGTAAATTATATATACATATATATATATATATATATATATATATATATATATATATATACATACATATACATACATATACATAGATATACATCAACAATACCTCTCGACAATTACAAATGGCGAAAAAATTAACGTACATACATACCTTATATAGGAATGGTACCACACGGCAAGGGAAAATGAGAACAGCATAACTCGGATTTTTTACCAACAATACCTCTCGCCAATTACAAATGGCGATAAAAATAACACACATACCCTATATGAAAGAATGGTACCTCACGGCAAGGGAAAATGATGACAGCAAAACTGTGATTTCTCACCAACAATACCTTTCGCTAATTACAAATGGCGATAAAACATACATACAAACATACCCTATATAGAAGAATGGGTCAACCTCAAGGTCAAATGAAGAATTAACCTTCCCGCGAAAATGTGTCAAGGTCAACCTCAAGGTCAAAGTTGGAAATGACCTTCCGACGAAAATTGGGGTCAAAGTCACTCCAAGGTCAAGGTCACATGTGACCTCCCCACGAAAATTAGGGTCAAGGTCAGGTCAAACTCACGTGGGTCAAGAGTCAAGGTCACCGCCCTGGGTCCTTCGGGAATTTCCCACTTGGAGTCCTGGCACTATCCCTGAAAATTCACTTAGCCCGGGATCATTAGATTTGTAATTAATCCCCCAACCCCCAGTCTTCAACTGGTTGGAAAATGGATGAAAATTGCAAATCTAAATGCATAAATAATCATCTCAAATATTTTTAGAAATAACTATAATAGTTTATGAAATTTGCGATCCCCTATATTAACAGCGCAACCCTAAATAAGGGATGGGCTGTTATTATAAGGGGTCGCAAAATTGATAAATACTCATTTCAAATAAATGCGCGGGAGGTTCATCACGAAGAATAGGGAGACGGTTATTCTATCGTCCGTTGTCCATTACGATTACATCATTCCAACAAATGATATAACATTTAATAATAATTTATTAGCTGGTACAGACGTGTACGGCTTCAGTTACGATTACGCCTTCGATGTATTCACATTGTACGATTGTTCTCCGATGATAAAAACGGCTCTAGTGAAAATATATTCACTTACAAGTGTTAAAAGTGCTCGTGAGTGTTCAGTGCAAGAGCGGAGCAAAGGGTATTTGAATTACTTGAGTATAACACCGAGTGCAACGTAATACAATTGCTTAGTGAAAATAAATTTACTGTGGTAGTGCCTGGGAATGTGTGGTGAAGTGTAGTGCAAAGGATATATTGAATTAACACAAAAACTGTAAGTACTTTTTATTTTTTTAACATTTACTGTTGCTCACGTAACACCATTCATAACATTAGAAATGGGAAGTATACTCTTAAACATAGTTGAATGTACTAAATATCATTACAAGTCACACATATTATCGTACACAGTCAATGAAAGATAGAAAACTAACGCTAAATCATCTCTGGCAGAAATTATTCAAAGTCAAAGTTTCAAAACTAATCTTAGCGCACCTATGTTCAAATTACAAATTTCAAACTTTCACTTGAATTTATTTTTCAGTACCCTTCTTCAAGTAACCGAAGTGTACATACATACATACATACATACAAACATACATACCTACATACATACCTACATACATACCTACATACATACCTATACACATACATACATACATACACTAAAGCAACAGTACCTCCCGCCAACTAATCAAAGTGTGAATATGACCTCCCGCAAATGACAAATGACAGTTGGGCATAGATATATACACATACATACAGACATATATATATATATACATATATTTACATATATTTACATACATATACATACATAGATATACATACATATACGTTTATATACATACACACACACAAACATGCATACATATATACATACATACACCAAAACAACAGCACCTCCCGCCAACTAATCAAAGTGTAAAGATGGAAGCTGTTTCTTCCAGACCAACTACAGATATATTTAGTTCATAAGACGTATTGTAATATATTTATACTTAGTTTGTATTATGTAATAGTATTGTGACTTTTTGCAAAAAATAAAAAAAAATCACTGCTATGCCGTGCCAACGTCGCTGAACATCGATGGTAATGTAAGTAAATGGTAAATTATATATACACATACATACGTATACATACATACATGCATACATACATACATACATACATAAATATATTAACACATACATACATACCGGAAGTAAGGTATACATACATAAATACATTAATACATACATACATACTTACATACATATATACATACATACATACATACATACATACATACACTCATACATACATACATACATACTTACATGCATGCATGCATGCTTACTTACATGCATATACAGGGTGGAAACGAACTAAATGTCATAAATTTAAGGTGTGAGTAGTGTATACATACATACATATATACAAGCATACATACATGCATACATACATACAAACATACATACAAACATACATACATACATACATACATACATACATACATTAACACATATATACATACCGGAAGTAAGGTATACATACATTCATACATATATACATACATACATATATACATACATACATACATACATACATACAAACATACATTCATACATACATACATACATTCATACATACATACATACATACATACATACATACATACATACATACATACATACATACATACATACATACATACATACATACATACATACATATATACATACATATATACATGCATAAATACAAAGATACATGCATATATACATAAGCACTTACAATCATACATACATACATGCATACATAAATACATACAAACATACATACAGGAAGTAAGGTGTACATTCATACATACATACATATATGCATATATACATGCATACAAGCAATCATACATACATACATACGTACATACATACCGGAAGTAAGGTATACATAGACACATACATACATACATACATACATGCATACATATATAAGTACATACATACTTACATACATGGATACATATATGCACACATACATACACACATGGATTCGTACATACATACATACATATAGGAAGTAAGGTATACATACACACATAAATATATACATATAAAAATAAATACATACTTACATACATAAATACATACATATATATCGCAATTAATGCATACCGAAAGTAAGGTAACCCAACCTACCGAAACCGGAAGTAAAGTAACCCAACTTAACCAACCGGAAGTAAGTTAACCAAGCTAACGAGGCGGAAGTAACCCAACCTAACGTAACCTAACCCAACTCAGCGAAACCGGAAGTAAGGTAACCTAACATAACCGAAAGTTAGGCAACCTAACCGGAAGTAATTTAACCCAACCCAGGAAAACCGGAAGTAAGATAGTCTAACCCAACTTAACCGAACCGGAAGTGAGGTAAACTAATCCAATCCAACGAATCCGGAAGAAAGGTAACCTAACTCAACCTAACCGGAAACATACATTCATACGTACATACATGCACGCATACATTCATACATACATATATACATACATGCGTACATACCAGAAGTAAGGTATACATCTCTGCATACATAACGGATGTAAGTTATACATACATGCATACAGACATACATACATACAAGTATACTTATATACATACATACATAGATGCGTACATACCGGAAGTAAGGTATACATACATACCAGAAGGAAGGTATACATACATACTGGAAGTAAGGTATACATACATGCATACATACAAACATACATACATACAAACATGCATAAATACATACATACATATATACATACATACATACATACATACATACATACATATATACATACATACATACATACATACATACATATATACATACATAACATACATACATACTTTCATACATACATACATACATACATACATACATACATAGAAGCACACCGGATGTAAGGTACACATGCACACACACACACATACAAACATGCATGCATGCATACATATAAAAATACATAAATACCGACATACATGCATGCATACATTTATACATATATACATACATACATTCATACTAGAAGTAAGGTATACATACATAAATACATACATACATACCTTCATCCATCCATACATACCGGAAATAATGTAAGCCAACCTACTGAAATCGGAAGTAAGTTAACTAACCTAACCTGACTTAACCTAACCGGAAGTAACCCAACCTAACCTAACCTAACTTAACCTAGCTGCAAGTAACCTAACTTAACCTAACCGGAAGTAACCTAACCTAACTGGAAGTAATCTAACCTAACTGGAAGTTACCTAACCTAACCGGAAGTAACCTAACCTAACGTAATCTAACCTAACCGGAAGTAACCTAACCGGAAGCTGGGTTAGGTTAACTTAATGTAGTTGCAAGTAACCTAACTTAGCCTAACCGGAAGAAACCTAACCTAACCTAACCGGAAGTAACCTAACCTAACGTAATCTAACCTAACCTAACTCGAAGAAACCTAACCTAATCGGAAGTAACTTAACCTAACTGGAAGTAACCTAACCTAACCGGAAGTAACCTAACGTAACCTAACGTAATGTAACATAACCTAACCGGAAGTAATCTAACCGGAAGCTGGGTTAGGTTAGGTTAGATTAGGTTAGGTTAAGCTGGGTTAGGTTAGGTTAGGCTAGGCTAGGCTAGGTTAGGCTAGGTTAGGTTAGGTTAAGTTAGGTCAAGTTAGGTCAAGTTAGGTCAAGTTAGGTCAAGTTAGGTCAAGTTAGGTCAAGTTAGGTCAAGTTAGGTCAAGTTAGGTCAAGTTAGGTCAAGTTAGGTCAAGTTAGGTCAAGTTAGGTCAAGTTAGGTCAGGTTAGGTCAAGTTAGGTTAGGTTAGGTCAAGTTAGGTTAGGTTAGGTTAGGTTAGGTTAGGTTAGGTTAGGTTAGGTTAGGTTAGGTTAGGTTAGGTTAGGTTAGGTTAGGTTAGGTTAGGTTAGGTTAGGTTAGGTTAGGTTAGGTTAGGTTAGGTTAGGTTAGGTTAGGTTAGGTTAGGTTAGGTTAGGTTAGGTTAGGTTAGGTTAGGTTAGGTTAGGTTAGGTTAGGTTAGGTTAGGTTAGGTTAGGTTAGGTTAGGTTAGGTTAGGTTAGGTTAGGTTAGGTTAGGTTAGGTTAGGTTAGGTTAGGTTAGGTTAGGTTAGGTTAGGTTAGGTTAGGTTAGGTTAGGTTAGGTTAGGTTAGGTTAGGTTAGGTTAGGTTAGGTTAGGTTAGGTTAGGTTAGGTTAGGTTAGGTTAGGTTAGGTTAGGTTAGGTTAGGTTAGGTTAGGTTAGGTTAGGTTAGGTTAGGTTAGGTTAGGTTAGGTTAGGTTAGGTTAGGTTAGGTTAGGTTAGGTTAGGTTAGGTTAGGTTAGGTTAGGTTAGGTTAGGTTAGGTTAGGTTAGGTTAGGTTAGGTTAGGTTAGGTTAGGTTAGGTTAGGTTAGGTTAGGTTAGGTTAGGTTAGGTTAGGTTAGGTTAGGTTAGGTTAGGTTAGGTTAGGTTAGGTTAGGTTAGGTTAGGTTAGGTTAGGTTAGGTTAGGTTAGGTTAGGTTAGGTTAGGTTAGGTTAGGTTAGGTTAGGTTAGGTTAGGTTAGGTTAGGTTAGGTTAGGTTAGGTTAGGTTAGGTTAGGTTAGGTTAGGTTAGGTTAGGTTAGGTTAGGTTAGGTTAGGTTAGGTTAGGTTAGGTTAGGTTAGGTTAGGTTAGGTTAGGTTAGGTTAGGTTAGGTTAGGTTAGGTTAGGTTAGGTTAGGTTAGGTTAGGTTAGGTTAGGTTAGGTTAGGTTAGGTTAGGTTAGGTTAGGTTAGGTTAGGTTAGGTTAGGTTAGGTTAGGTTAGGTTAGGTTAGGTTAGGTTAGGTTAGGTTAGGTTAGGTTAGGTTAGGTTAGGTTAGGTTAGGTTAGGTTAGGTTAGGTTAGGTTAGGTTAGGTTAGGTTAGGTTAGGTTAGGTTAGGTTAGGTTAGGTTAGGTTAGGTTAGGTTAGGTTAGGTTAGGTTAGGTTAGGTTAGGTTAGGTTAGGTTAGGTTAGGTTAGGTTAGGTTAGGTTAGGTTAGGTTAGGTTAGGTTAGGTTAGGTTAGGTTAGGTTAGGTTAGGTTAGGTTAGGTTAGGTTAGGTTAGGTTAGGTTAGGTTAGGTTAGGTTAGGTTAGGTTAGGTTAGGTTAGGTTAGGTTAGGTTAGGTTAGGTTAGGTTAGGTTAGGTTAGGTTAGGTTAGGTTAGGTTAGGTTAGGTTAGGTTAGGTTAGGTTAGGTTAGGTTAGGTTAGGTTAGGTTAGGTTAGGTTAGGTTAGGTTAGGTTAGGTTAGGTTAGGTTAGGTTAGGTTAGGTTAGGTTAGGTTAGGTTAGGTTAGGTTAGGTTAGGTTAGGTTAGGTTAGGTTAGGTTAGGTTAGGTTAGGTTAGGTTAGGTTAGGTTAGGTTAGGTTAGGTTAGGTTAGGTTAGGTTAGGTTAGGTTAGGTTAGGTTAGGTTAGGTTAGGTTAGGTTAGGTTAGGTTAGGTTAGGTTAGGTTAGGTTAGGTTAGGTTAGGTTAGGTTAGGTTAGGTTAGGTTAGGTAGGTTAGGTTAGGTTAGGTTAGGTTAGGTTAGGTTAGGTTAGGTTAGGTTAGGTTAGGTTAGGTTAGGTTAGGTTAGGTTAGGTAGGTTAGGTTAGGTTAGGTTAGGTTTAGGTTAGGTTAGGTTAGGTTAGGTTAGGTTAGGTTAGGTTAGGTTAGGTTAGGTTAGGTTAGGTTAGGTTAGGTTAGGTTAGGTTAGGTTAGGTTAGGTTAGGTAGGTTAGGTTAGGTTAGGTTAGGTTAGGTTAGGTTAGGTTAGGTTAGGTTAGGTTAGGTTAGGTTAGGTTAGGTTAGGTTAGGTTAGGTTAGGTTAGGTTAGGTTAGGTTAGGTTAGGTTAGGTTAGGTTAGGTTAGGTTAGGTTAGGTTAGGTTAGGTTAGGT